>OY720676.1:111399290-111781688 GCA_963170755.1 Amphimallon solstitiale
ATATTTACTACATCCAAATTCTGTTGTCAAGATTATATTTGGCGAAAGTGGTCTGTTACTACTTTTACTATCACCAGTATCATTTATTTCTACTTTTTCTGTTTTAATATATATAACATCATTATCTGTTTCATTTACCTCTTTTTGTTTTCTCTTCCTATTTCTACTCCTATACCTTTTTAAAATCATATTATTTTCAGTACTGGTCAGAATAACTTTGCATTCAATCTTTAAAGGACCTTTATGTTTGGGGAAGAAGTTTGTTATTAGCTTTTGGCTTGGATCATAAGTAATTTCTTTGGACTTTGGCATTTTGAGCACAAGATTATATTGGCGAACTATGATCTATTTTTCCATAATCCTAAAAACTAAAACTGTTTAGAAAATTATACATAATGTGTAAATAAATAACACAAGAAGGAAGTTAGTGATCATAACCTTAAAGAATAGATAAAACTGTGATAAGGTCGTCGTATAAGACCATACGATACAACCATAGATTAGGGATAAAACATAAAGAATAAAACCATTCGTTGGAGTTCGCTATGGTGTTGGCAAATTAGAAAATTGAGTGAATTGATTATATAAAGAGACCACAGAGACCATAATCAAATCAAAACACTGGAGCAAGCACTAACAAAATAAAAACAAAGAGCAGCATAGAGCGGTTAGGCAGCCAAATATACATACATGATGCATACCGACTTTCCTATCATCACTTCAGCATTTTATTTTGGAGCTCTTTATTCCAAAATGATCCTTAATGAATGTAAGATTATTAACAAATACTAGTATGCCTGTATTATTATTATTATTAAATTATCATTATTGTTAGTTTAGTTCTCTTTATTTTAAACCTGCTTTTTTTGGGAAACAGATAATTTTTTTTGCTATATCTGCGAAATTTGAAAACTTATGAAGGTTTACAATGGGCATGCTTTCATAACTGAAAAATAGTTCCTGACTATTTTAATGGGTTTGGGTTTACCCCAGAGAAATAGAGTAGGGGAGAACGCGCTTCGACGAGTGCGCATCCAGTTTTAAGCAAACGCTATTGTGGTCGCCATTTTGCAGGGTAATTGGCACTTGTGTTGTTGTAATTGTCAAGCTTGGAGGTTATTTTTAATTAATTGTATTAAAAAGGACTTGTGTGTGTTATTAACATGTCGTGCTCTGTGTTGGGCTGCAGTAACAGTCGAAGATTTAAGCCGGAAGGCATTTCTTTTCACACGTAAGTTTGTTTACATTTTTCTAAGTCAATGAACTTTACATGCGAATTGTTGAGCTAGGTATAAATATTACCGTAATAGAATGAAAGAATTGCATCTTTAAGAGCGCGATTAATTCTGCACTATTTGTAGATTTCCACGGGGTGATTCATTGAAAATGTGGTTAGATGTGCTAGGAAAAAATGTTGAAACGTGGACCTGGTCCAAAAATAAAGTTATTTGTTCCAAACATTTTTGTAAGGCTTGTGAGCAACCTTCAAAATGGCGGAATTCAATTTAACTTAGTTGGCGCATCTTTAAGCGCGTTCTCCCCTACTCTATTTCTCTGGTTTACCCATATAAATACTACTGCAATTGAATCCGATCCGCGCGCCATATGGCCAGTACTAGCGTGTAGCGTCTAAAGTCGAAGTGTTGTGAGTCAGACATTCCAAAGTCTTACCTCCAACTGATATAACCCATAAAACCTTTCAACATTACACACGCTATTTAAAAGAAATAGTTTTCGTGTTACATATTACCTAATATACACTGTTCTATACAACAATTGTCCTAATCCGCCTTCATTTGCAACCTGGCAACATTGCACTGCTATTTCCTACACGATCGACACACATCCCTACCTAAAAACATATAAATACTACTAGATATAATGCAACTTTCCGCCAGTTCTTCTGGCTACCATCATGAGATAGAAAACATATTGCTACGCTACTCTTTGAGATATCGGTTGAGTGCGCATGCGACAGCCGACAGTGGGTAGAACCATAGAGAAAATAATTTACTGTTAATTTCTCTATGGGTAGAACCAATGAACGTCAAACGAACGCATACAAACAACGAAGACATACACTGGACATACATAACCGTAAAAATTTAGAGAAAAGAGAAAACGTGTTTAGGTGTTTACGTTTAGCTGAAAGTTATTAAGCGTTTTGTGTTAGGTATGTCGAAGTCAAGTTACTCGAGATCCTGCTACATGTGCGATAATAAACAACTGCGTAATGCAAAAGTTGAATATAGTTTTCATAAGTATGTATAATGTTTCTCAGCTATTATAAAGTTATGTACAATATCTATTGTAGGTTTCCAAATGATGAGTTAACGCGTATAAAATGGTTGCGTTTCTGTAATTTAGCAGACACCGATGATGTATCGAGAATTGTTCTGTGTTCAAATCATTTTACTTCGGCGGATTTCACCAATTATGTTCCGAAGCAACTCGGTGGATATTTGAAATTAAAACCTGGTGCTGTTCCGGTAATTCGTCACCCCAAAATAAAGAAAATGAAAACGTAACTTTTACTGGCATCACACATTCAGCATCAGCATTCGTCATATATTATTAGTTAAAATATTGTTGTAAATAGCTTCGAAATTTGTAAAAGAATTTGCTCTATTGTAATAAATATAATATATGTAGTATATTAGGTAAATAATGTGAGTAAATAAAGAAATTGATTTTTTTCAGTTAATTTCTTAATTTCTTATGTTACATATCAACTTGTTTTTCCCCCAGTTATGAAAAATCTTTTATTAACCACACATATAATTTTCTATCTATTGGAGTGGTTGATCTTTTAAGGTGAGTATTAATTTTGATTCAGGTGACATATTTACATAATTAAATTAACGTTTTATTACTACACCATTGAATTTGAATGGTAATAATGGATACAAAATAAATCTCTGTATCAACTTCAACCTAAAAAATCTTGCTTTCATATTTATATTGGATCAGAATCCTTTTTACAAATGTTCCTTTGATAAAAATTTCGTAATATATGTCATACATAAAACAGCTTACGGTAGAATCACATTATATAAAATAAAATAGAATTCTTGAGACTATTCAAACGATAAAACGATAAATAATTTTCATTTGTATAAAATTTCACAAAGTGAGGCAATTGCGTATGTCGTAGGTGACAGGCAAACATAATATCTATCAAAATGTTAAACACCCCAAAAACCAAAATCTTAGCGCCTTTCGCCTCGTTCTGGGATTGGCTACGAAGTTCATGCGCACAAATGGATAGTCTCAGAAAGTGAGATGCAGATATATATTTTGTTTCACTTTGATTGCCAGACTCTTTGTACATGTAAAGAATAGCTAAGGAGCATTAAGTATATCTCTTTAATAGTTATATGGGTTTACCGCTAAGAGAATTTGTTGATCTGCAGTTCTGCCATCGATACATCATACCGCGAGATCAAAAATTATATTGCTTTCATTCAGCAGACACAACAGTTGCGCAACTGTTCAGTGATCATGTCCAGTAGACGAGCGCTCACTCTGAACATGTTCAGGAGCGGCCGCCATTTTTGTGAGCGGAAAAATTCTACGCTCGAGCGTATTCTGTAACGAGCGGCTAAATCACAAGTTGCATTCCGTATTCCATCTCTTTTTAATTATGTGTTTGTTCATTCTTTGAGGTTATGTTTATTCTAATTCCATAGTCTACGTTTGTTTGTGGTCTGGTTTCCTCTAATTTCTCAGAAGATCATAATTATTTGTTATAAATTGTATTCTCTTTTTGTTTTTTACCGGTATTTTAAAGTTTATTACACATATCTATTGGTTTAGTTAGTGTAGGTATTGTAATATGATGAAATAAATTATGTAATACATTCTCTATATTTTTACTTCTAGAAATTTTTAAGAATAGCTAGAACAAATTTTTAAAAGTCTTTTTTTCACTCATTTGCTTGATTAACTTGGGCTGGGATCTTGTTAATCAATCTGCAAATCCGTGAAAAAAATTGACTTTTAAAACTAGTACAAATAACTATTACGTAACACACCATAAAAAAAAAGGCCATTAACACCTTGTTTTTCAAAAACGAAATATTTGCGAATATAGTTTTTTCCCTTATTTTTTAATGTAGAATTCGTTTTAGAATTCACCAAAACAATATTTTGCTGTATATTATTTTAGATGTACCTACATACCTAAGTACCTACCACAATTTAAAAGATAAGTTTATAGAAAATAAAATATTAAAAGAGAAAGATACAAAAATTATTTCCGATCAGTTACAAACATCAAAATACTGAATTAACTTTAAAAAACTTTCACTACGACGACGAGATCTGTGACCAAGGCGAATATCGCCAATCAATCATCGAATAGAACGACCAATTGGAACATGGAACGCAACTTGTGATTTAGCCGCTCGTATTCTGTACGCATGCGCCATTAATGCATTGCAAGACCAACCTAATACATAATTTTGAAGAAAGTTACTAGAAAAGTAAGATACAACAAATTAAAGGTATTGTGCAGAAATAAATGTATTAAAATATTGGAGTTCACCCAGTATTTTATTCGGGGTTGGAAAAACCAACCCTTCCACTAAAAACTACGCCAAAACTGAATACAGAAAAACAATTTATTATTATTGTTTATTCGGTTTAATCTCTATAATTTTAACATATGGCAGCATTGAAAAGTACCAGATGATAGACGATGACATAAGGTTTGTTCTGGTTTCGTAAAAAAAAAATGTTAGAGAACTGATCAGAACGTTGAATGTAAAATATCTCAGGAAGGACTCTTGTCCTCTATTAGCTATACCAGCAAGTACAACGGAAGTCGCCATTTTGAAACACTAAATGTGACGCATTACTTTGTTGGTGTTTGGAGTATTCGTACGTGGTTTTTGCATTTTTGTTGAAATAAAGTAATTCCCAAGTTTTGTTCTGGCATTTTAGTGTTATGAACAACAAGTTTGATGGCATTAGAGTGATATTGTAGGTGTAAATAGTGTACATTGATGTAAATATTTAACACCTACCATCATAGTTATATTTTACAACTACCTAAAAATCATTTCATAAATCAGAGCAAGTATCGCTTTGGGACGATATGCCACTGACAACCTGAAACATCCTTTGAATGTAAGATATTTTACATTCAACGGAAACATCTATCCGCCATATGCAAACACTGTCCCGGTCAACGCTTGCGTCTATACATGTTCCTTCCTGAGATATTTTACATTCAACGGATCAGAACAAGATGCGCAGATACAAAATATCCCTAACCGTTCGGAACTGTCTCGGATTTAAGAGAAAACCAAAACACAAAGATATTAAAGGTGAGCGATCCTGTCCAGCAAACACTCAACGTGAAGTGAACGGTTGGAGCGGGATCGGTTCCCGATCCGCCTGCTGAATGGAAGCAAATTGATAAAGGTTTACCATGGAATGTAAAACGTCTGTCTTAAGAGGGGCGTTTACCTCTCGAAAATTAAGGCATCGCCGTTTGGCGTTTTTTAAACTCATTTTGTAATTTTAGAATCTCAAATATGGGTTAGTGATGCAAAAGGCATAAATTTATAATGTCAAGGTCAGTTTTTGTACTAATTTATTTTCTTAAGAAAGTTATGTGTTTTAGAAATAACAACAAAAATGCATGAATTTGATTAATGTCTAGCTAATTTTTCTTCTGACATGTGAAAATATTTGAAAAATTTCCTTTTGTCTTTTTATAAATCCGGGAATTAGTGATGAAATTCACCAAAACTGTCTGTCTTTTGATTAATTTCATATAGCCAAACTCTTTTGTTTGGTTTCTCCTCTTCTTGCATAGTACGTAGCAATTAAACCAAGAACAAATAAATTTTTGTCGGATGAGGAAGTACTCATGTTGATCAGATCACTTCTACACACACAATGATTAATAACCACGAATGTAAATAATTAAATATTGTATCACGCACATGCACATCAAGCCAGGCGACTATTTCGCCTCAGTTCGCCTCGCCCTAATGTGCGGCCTCCGGCCTCGCGACGCTGCACTTCGCCACGCTTCGCTTCACCTCGCTTCGCTTCAGTGTGCAGGCACCTTAAATGTATATCTTTTCTTATTTGATTTAGACAAAAACTAAATAGGTATTTTGAATTATTATTGCATTTCTGAAAAATGAATACAGGCTGATTCAATGCCCACGCTCATCAGAGGGATTTCACATATTGAGATAGACGGTAGGTTTAAATTCGGCCAATTTGATAGATTATGTGTCTGTTATGGACCTTGTGAGAAAACGGATCAGTGATAAATGAGTTTCGAACCGGAAAATGCTGATTTTTTCTATTAACATTGCCATTTTAATTTGGCCTTGTAGGGAAGGACCACAAAGTTCATCCTTGGGGACTCTTTTAGCCTCCTAGCTAATGGTGTAATCGAAATTTTTATAAGACGTTTCGGCTCTTCTGGACATCACCATCCTACTTATTTCTTATAACCGCTATGTTATATCCTAACACCATTACGAATTTTTTTTTTTGATTTCAAATGTTTATTTAAAACATCATGAAGAATGTTTTTAATATTAGGTAAGTAATGTATTTTAAAATACATTGAGTCATTATTAATAGCAAACGTTGTATACGAACTAAGATGTTAAATGTTTTTATTCTTCATATTCAAAAATTGCAAGCGTAGAGTATTAACATATCTATGTATCCAAAACCATTTTGCTAAATATTAACAATAACTTGCTGTGGAACGTTAAATCAAAATAAGTTTAATCAAAGGTTAGTATCTGGAGACAATTTATAACGTCTGCAATACTTCATCTGGTCAATAGGAAGGTTAGAAAACAACGAATTTTTTAAACAAGGTAACTCTAGAGGTATGCGACACGACAATACAAGTCGTCACGACCTCAAATCTGCACCTTTTAAGAATACTGATTAACCTTGGCAGTTTCAGTAACAGCGTGATGATATATATTATTATTTTTTGTCCGTCGTAATTTCGGGCTTATACGTCCGGTCTGTACTAATCAGATCTCAAGAGAGATTATATTCCTAAATATAAGATGTGGAGTTGATAGCTTGAGCTGTTTGCCCGCTATCGCGGTGAGATACACACACAGAGGAAAGACTATTCCTGGAATATTGTCCGAATTTTGAAGCTTCGCAAATAATTTGAGTATCCAATCTCGGTACACAAAATACTGTTATACGTAGTATAAGGAAGTATTGTGATGATGAACATTTTCGACTTCGACTTGCATACCTCTCTCTGAAGTAACACTTTTACTCTATGGAATAGCGATTTTTTTGCAAATATGTCGTAAATTTTGCATTCTATATATATATATTTGTCAAGAGTACAAAAGTGTTAGATTTGGGATATTTTTTGTATAAATGAACTTTCGAAATTCAGACCGGAAGTAGCACTTGCACTTTTTTCAAATATCTCGCAAAGTATGCATTCGATAGAGATCGAGATAAAAGAATAGAAGTATTTAGATTAGGATTTTGAATATTTTTTGTATAAAAAACTTATTAAAATTTGTACTTGAAATAACACACTTACAGGTTTATTTTTCTATGATAAAAGTTTTTACAACAATTCAGAACAACTTATTATAATTTGAAACGCTTATAAGTACAATAAGAAAGTCGTGTGGTGGCCACACCTCATTTTTTTTATTTTTCATACTTAGTGTAAAGAAGTATTGTGATGACGAAAATATTGGAGCTCGAGATTTTTGCATATGTTCACGTTTTGAAACGAGTGGAAAGACTTTAAGAATATTTCGTTTCTCCTTGTTTATTTACGGTATTTTACTTTGGCTAATGACTTACCTGTGACAATAGTTTAAAATTTCAGGACCACATGTTTGATGGTGCCAGAACGAATTAAAACGCCTTTTAAAAATTTAGAGAAAATGCTGTAATTGGGGATAATAATGTGTTTTTAGTTTTAGTCAGTGTGTTCAAATAAAAGTGCTAGAGTTAAAAGAGTAAAACCCACCATTTTAGGCGTCATTTGTTCCAGATCCATTTTCCCTCAAGTACAAAATCTGTCTGCTCTGTCAAATTTAAACCTACCCTCTATTCAATACGACTCAGCCTGTATATTGACAGGTAAACATATTACCAAGACATATTTTGCATACCACTTTGACAATGAATTATGTATTATAAATTTTATTTAAAAGTATTATATTAACATTCAAAATTAAAAACAGCAGTAAATAGGGTTTCATTATTATCTATTGTATATATTAAATATTAAATAAACATAATCAGAATTTAGAATATTTGAAAGATATTTTAAATTCAGTAGAGACGTATAAATATAATGTCATGTTTACACGGTCAAATAAATTCATGAATAAATTGACGAATTTATTCACGAAGAAATTCATGAATTTATTCATCAATTTATTGGACCGTGTGAACGCAAATATTCATCCAATATTTTATTGACGATATCCACTAGTACCAACCATCAAATAGTGACATTTGTTTTCTTGCAACCTTTAACGTTTTTGTTTTCATATATCAATTTGGAGGTTACGCGGAACTTGTTAATTTGATATTTGTAGGAGTTAATAATACGTGATCATATATATGCAAAGTATGGACTTATAGCTTGCTGATGGATACAAAAGTATATCCGTATATTTTTATATGTAGATACTTGATTGTAGTATTCACAAATATCTTTTTTGCACGGATAATCTTTTTTGTGAGATTTGATCATGATCATTAAAATAATTATTTGGTAAGTGAAATTATTCACTTCTCACAATCGATTTTTTGTCGGCCCTCTGCAACGTTTGTATAGAATACCAATAGTTGCATATTATTTATTGAAACATTAATATTTCTTTACAAATACGACTGATTTTACTAACTTTATCAATCTTTTATAATAAAAAAATTATTCACGGGGCAGAAGGTTCACAATGCGAAAGTTGGCATGTATTTTAAACTAAAATGTTACTATATTTCCCTAGAAAATTGACGAAAAATTAGAGCGGGTTCTAATTCGACAATTTATTCATGAATTTATTTGACCGTGTAAACACAGCATAACATGTGCGCACAAATAATATACATAATAAAATGTGTCTGTTAAAACTTCTTGCTTGTAAATGCCAGAGAAATAGAGTAGGGGAGAACGCGCTTCGACGAGTGCGCATCCAGTTTTAAGCAAACGCTATTGTGGTCGCCATTTTGCAGGGTAGTGTCGGGAAAAACTGCTATTTTTCGGTAGCAGTGACAAACTGTTACTGTGACACGGTAGTCACAGTGAAAAGAAGCAGCTATTTTTGTCACTGTTTATATTCACTGATACTACTGAAAGCGGTTATTTTCGCTAGTCGCAAGTCGCAAGTCGAGGAAAAACGTATTGCATATAACTGCGCCCTTCCTATGGTAACAGACTTGGCGTTCACGTGAAAGGGCGGGTTTATAAAACACTACTGAGAGAACTGCTACTTTAAAGCTGCTGTCACTGTTACTAACGGTGACTGACCAGTAGCAGTGACAAAGTAGCAGACTGCGATTTCACAACCCGCCTCTATTGCAGGGTAATTGGCACTTGTGTTGTTGTAATTGTCAAGCTTGGAGGTTATTTTTAATTAATTGTATTAAAAAGGACTTGTGTGTGTTATTAACATGTCGTGCTCTGTGTTGGGCTGCAGTAACAGTCGAAGATTTAAGCCGGAAGGCATTTCTTTTCACACGTAAGTTTGTTTACATTTTTCTAAGTCAATGAACTTTACATGCGAATTGTTGAGCTAGGTATAAATATTACCGTAATAGAATGAAAGAATTGCATCTTTAAGAGCGCGATTAATTCTGCACTATTTGTAGATTTCCACGGGGTGATTCATTGAAAATGTGGTTAGATGTGCTAGGAAAAAATGTTGAAACGTGGACCTGGTCCAAAAATAAAGTTATTTGTTCCAAACATTTTTGTAAGGCTTGTGAGCAACCTTCAAAATGGCGGAATTCAATTTAACTTAGTTGGCGCATCTTTAAGCGCGTTCTCCCCTACTCTATTTCTCTGGTAAATGCCCTTGTATGTACAAAACACAACAAAGGCGCATCAGTTCTATTTCGCGTTTTTTGTCCACATGTATATTTTTTATTTCAAAGACTATTCTTCTGTATGTCCGACAGAGTCAGGTATATAAGAAGTAGAGCTCTTACTATCCGGATATTCGAGTATCCGGGTTACTCATTATAACTCGAAATCCGGATCAAGATCCGGATCCGGGTATTCGGATATCCGGATACTTGTTTAACTTAGATTCGAGTATCCGGATATCCGGTTTCGGGTCTTTTATTATGACGCCTTAATTATAAAGCTGTCCTTATTTGTATTCTGATTAACCCTTGTGTCTATGATCGAGGTACCCGGGTGCATGACAATTATTTTATCATTAAATCACATATATAAAATGTCTATTACACAACTCAAACGAATATTTTAAAGATTTTAAAAAACTCCATACCTAATTTATTTTTGGCAGATGCTAAATATTGTTGCGTTTTCGGGTTCGCAATAAAACAACTCGTGCAATTAACTTGAAACAGCGTTGATTGAAGGAATACATAAAGATGCGCAACTACATAGCACTGAGCGTAGCCAAAACTGGATCTGAGATCTATAGCGACTGCATCAGTCGTTTGGATCCGAGATTCGAAACAGCCCGAGAGGCTCGCAGGGTTTGCAGGACGACTTAACGGAAAGACACGCTATTTTACTATAGCGTTACGCATCTTTATATATTCCTTCAATCAACGGAAACAGTCTGTATATTTTCACACTTAAAACTAATCACAATATAAAAATATAAAATAAATGTAACGCACTTAAAACTACTACGAATAAATTAACACACGTATTTATATCTATCACTACTATTTATATCTGTAATATTTATTTACTTCTTGAACTATATAACACTGTATTTATGTTTATTTGAACTACACGACTACTATTAAATGATTTCCATTGAAGGAATGAATTCCTTATCCTAGCGGCGGCATTTATATCGGCAGACAAAGGGTCTAGAGAAATATCAGCAAATTCTGGATCTCTTCTACCACATTTCAGACTTTCTGTCGCTGAGTGCATCATTTACGACTTGTTTACCGGCAGGTGATTTACGATTTGATTACCGGTACGTTTTTGTCGTCTCCCGGATGTCTGCTTCTTTTATGGGCTTGTTTCGTTACAATATGTATGTAATACAAGCATAATGTATGCAGCAACATGTTCCAATGCAACTGCAACGCAATTTTTCTGCATACAAATTAAGGAAATAACCAAAATCGCAATAAGTCAATCACCAAAAGTCAATTTAATTGTGTGCTCTTACGTGCCACAAAATTTAAAAAAAACGAATACTGATGCGGAGCTTCATTGAACAAGCACTAATAATTTCAACCGCGAGATATCTCCGCCAGTACGTTCAAAAGCCGGTCTGCGAGTAGCACTTCTTTTTTTAATATCTTGCAAAGTATGTATTCTATAATGATTTATTATGAGAATAAAAGTACTCAAAATAGGATTTTCAATATTTTTTCTATACGCTCATATGTATAAAAAAGTCGTGTGGTAGCCACACCTCAGTTTTTTTTAATTTCTGGTGTATTTTAAAAACTTTTTTTCTGTGACGGGAAAAAAAGTTGACATTTTATCCTTCTTGACAGGTAATAAAATGTCATTTTATCAAAGTGCTCACTTTTTGCCCGCTTAAATTGACAGATATTTGATTATTTTACAGGTTTCCATTAGCAACGCAGGTGTAATGTCACTTGAAATGTCACATCGATTGATTTTCTGACTTCAATATACAGTATTTACGTGATTTTTTCAATATTAAATCGTCGTTTTTCCCATCACAGAAAAAAATAGTGTATTACACACGGGAAAAAAATTAGATTTTAGCTCTCGGTAATTTATCTCACTCCACTTCGCATCGTGAGATAAACCTTACCTCGAGCTAAAATCTAATACTTTTTTCCCTTGTATAATAAATAACTATTTTTGACAAACACCTTTAAAGGTTGACATTTTGACACGGCTAACTTCACTAAAAAATGCGATTTTATAGCGTAGCGTGTTAAAAACACCACTTTTAACACTAGTGTTAAAAGTAAATGACAGTTTGTCAAAAATGACAACAGAACTCACCTTTTGTACAAATTGTGACAAATTAATTTGACGTAATTTAACGGTTGCGTCCAGTTGTGTCAAAACGTATTCATGAGCTGTCAGATTTGGTCAGTGGAGTTTCATTATATTTTATAATAAAAATTGTGTTTCCAGAAAAAATATTGTACGATACACGTATTAAAAATGCTATTTTATTTCACTCGTAAATTGCAACACTCGCTAATGCTGGTGCCGCAAACTTTTACTCGTGGAATAAAATCGCACTTTTAACACTTGTATCGTAAATAACGATTTGGTTTTGTTTTTTCTTATTCTTATTCGTATAATTATTGCCTTCATTTATAACGCGTACCAGTTTAATTGAGCCGCGTTTAGCTCTCCGACATTTTTTGAACAACTTCGATTACGATTACTTAGAAAATCGTAATTCAAAAATTTTTGAAATTACGATTACTGTAATCGTTAATCGAACGAACTTAGATTACGATTTCAGTATTCCTAATTTAAAAACAAGTATCCGGATATCCGGGTATCCTGATCGGATATTGACGACTCGGATATCCGGATATCCCCGCAAAAAGCCCTAATAGAGCTCTTACTATCCGGATATTCGAGTATCCGGGTTACTCATTATAACTCGAAATCCTGATCCGGGTATCCGGAATTCGGATACTTGTTTAACTTAGATTCGAGTATCCGGATATCCGGTTTCGGATCTTTTATTATGATGCCTCAAATATAAAGCTGTCCTTATTTGTATTGTGATTAACCCTTGTGTCTATGATCGAGGTACCCGGGTATTCTTCGTTAGATTTTTTCAGATTTTATCTAAAGCTCTTCTTTTGAGGATCCACGTTTATGGCATCGACAGCCTCATCAAAATAGTGCGAAACAGTGTTGCCAGGTGAAATATTATTTAGTCCCTAGGTTGAACTGGTAAAAATCTCTAGAAATCCCTAGATTTCCCAAACTTTCCCTTTTATGCAACCAAAGGGGTTACGTTGTATTATTGGGTGCATAATAATACCACAAACTTTACAAAAACTCATTTATTTAGTGTTTTAATAACAAAATAAATGAAAACGAACATAGTTTATTAAGAGTTAAGTATATATACAGTACAATTCAAAATAAATGGCATCGCGGTAGGCGTTGGAAATTCAAATTTACGTTGGCAGCAAGACCCTTGCTAACACTTGCTAATAATACCCTATTTTCGACTCTGTTGGTATCCTTCGCTGTCATCGTTGGTATCGTTTTTCGTTTTAGATTGTTTAGTAATTTTTTTGACATAACATAAAGCCCACTTTAGACAATCCACGCCTACTGCGATGCCACTTATTCTGAATCATTATATAGGTATATAAACTTACATTAATTAAGATTTATGAGTACATTTTGTTGTTTAATTTCTTTAACAAATCAGAATCTATGTTAAAATTAAAACAGTCTTCATTTTTTAACAATGTTTTGGTATGTAGAATGCCACTCAAAGTTTCTGTGGATAATTTATTTCGAATCTTGGTCTTATTCAAAGATATTACTGAAAATATTCTTTCCACAGTGGCACTTGAATGTGGCAAACACATTATTTCAAATACAAACTTTGAAAGAGTGGGAAACATCGACGAATCATCAGCTAATTTAACTTGAGACACTTTTGTCCAAAATTCGACCAAGTTAAGATTTTTAAAATCGTTCATGTCGATATTTCGAAGTTGACGCCACTCTCGATCTAAATCATTTAATTTATTCTGTGAAACGAGATTGGGAAAATATATGGCTAAAGAAGCAATTGAATTGTGTCTTTTTGAAATCACTTGTTCTGGGCTGAGAATTAATAGTTCTTTCAAAATTTTTGTAGATATACTCTTTGCATCAAATCGTTTGTAAATTTGACTGCAACTTTCAATTAAAAATTCCAAGCAAGTCTTGCGGAAATTATGCAGTTCCACTTTATTTAATCCATGTGTATTATTAGAAATCGAAGCAGTAACATACGCACCTAAATATAGTTCTTCAATTGGTACAAAATTTTGGGGATTTTTGTACTGAATTTCGTCTACGGTAGTTCTTTCCAAATGGTCTTTTTTGATATAGCAGTCCAACAAAGTTCTAAGGACATTTTCGATTTTATTGTATAATGTATGAATTTGAATATTTTCAGATTGCATTTCTAAATTTATATTATTAAAGAATGGTAGAAGATAATCTAAAAAATAATAGTACAATTTCACTGAAGGATCTCTTAATCTGATCAAAATTGAATTTGCTTTATCAATATTTTGCGTAGTTTGATCTGTAAAATATAATATTAGTGCGTCATATTGCTCTAAAAGCCGTTTTACGACTTGATGCAAAGATAACCATCTTGTCTGAGATGGTTGAAGTAACTTGTGTGGTTTTACATTGGCAAATTGTTGAAATTCAAGTAATTCAGTTTGCCTTTTGTAGCTATGTTGAAAATAGCTATAAATATCTCTTGCAAGTTCTTCAATCACCTTCGGCAATTATTTACAAGCATAATTTGCACATAAATTGAAGGAATGACAGGAACATTTCAAAATGAACAACTGTGGAACATCGATTTTTAATTTAACAGAAAGGGAATTATGAGCACCCATCATTGCACTGGCCCCATCGGCACTAAAACCGATTAATTGATTTTTGTAATCAATATTATATTTAGCAAAAAAATTTATGATTTGTTCATAAAGGGCGTCTGCAGTAGCGATTTGTACAGGTAGCAAAGCCAAAAATAAATCTTCTATCTTAATATTATGCACCCTAACGACTAATGCCAAACTTTTTATAGAACCTTTGTCAGTAGATTCATCCACTATTAAAGAAAATTTTTGTTTTTTTATAAGATTTAATGTTTTTTCGAAACCATGGCAACCTGTTACTTTATTTACTATTGCAGTAGCTTTAGTTCTATTATTTGTATACTGTTTTGCAATTTCGGAATCTGGAAAACTAGTTCTTATTATTTCTGATAAATGGTCCATTACATTGAATGACGAATCGTGCTCTGCAACGAATGCTGCCATTCTAATCTCGGCCTTTTTAATATTATTTTCTAAATTAATATTTGTTTGAAAAGTTGACATTGTTTTTAAAGTTTGTTGTTTTAAAAGAGATTTTGCTTTATTTTTGTGTGACGTAACTTCCGAATGTCGCAAAAGTTCAGATTTTCCACATACCAAGTCTTTACAACATACTTTGCAAAATGCGTAATTTGGTCGTTTCTTGCTTTTTTGCAGCCAACCTTTGAAAGCGTCTTCTTCTTCCCATTTAGCTTGATATTTTTGGGAATAAGACTTCCTTTTCATTATTTTCTTTTTCAAAGCAGTGGCTTCCTCGGAAGAAGACGGGGATGGAGATCTGCTAGGTTGGTCGAACGTCTTTGAAGTTGAAGGCTTAGGATCCATTTTACTGTTCTAAAACATGGAAAAATATACTTGTAAATACACATAATTTTAAAAGACACAATAAAAATATGTATATTAATTGATTGCATGAACATAATTTATACTTAACTCAGTTTTTTTAACATTCAGTGCAAAATTGTATTAAATAAGAGTAAATAAATAAATTACATACCTTATTTTATCGAAATATTCACTAAATTAACAAATTATAACAACTTTAAAGGAAAATTATTTTCACAAAATATGAAAATATGTATCTAACACCGCAACGATGATGTAAAAGTATGAATTCAAATTTGAATAATGGAAATGGCGTATAAACCGCTCGAGGCAGTATTTATAACCTCGGGCGAACCACGTGATTTGAATCGAGTTCGGGGATTTCCATATTTACGAAAAATTAATTAAAAGCTATGTGTTTAAAATCAAAATTATTTTGAAACTTTGGTGTTAATAAGAACATTTTACTAACAGATGGCGCTATTAAAATTGTGTGTTGGGTTGCGTGTAAGTGGAGGTTTATGTATTTTCGAGTGTATTTTACTGTGAACTGTCACCTCCAATACATTGCAGTACTCATTTTCTTCAACAGATGACTTTTGGTTCTGTTACGAAGCATAAATGAAGCAAAGTAATCTGTAATCTTGAAATAAATGTTCGTGTCTGTGGTAGAAAGTCATTAACAAATTTAACTTTTTGAAATTATGTTAATGAAATTAATCAGATTTTTAGGAATTTATTGATATTTTTTGAAGTCTTGGAAAAATCCCTAGATTTGGAATTATTAAAAAAAAAACCCTTTATCCCTTCACCACTTCGAAAATCCCTAGATTCGGGAAAAGTCCCTAGACCTGGGAACACTGGTGCGAAATAATACAAATACTTACGTTTATAACACTTTGTTCATATTATTCTCACTGTCAAAGTTTTTTAGACGTTGTATAACCGTGGTACCCGGGTACTTATATTGTATTTTGTGCATGATACATTCGGGCAAATCTTGAGTAAAATGGAAATAATTTAGAAACATACTATTAGGTACGTACTACACCTTTTTTATACACGTGTGTAGCATTTAGTCGTCGTTACAGAATGTTCATCAGAAATTGGACGATGCATAATTTGTGTATCAAAACAGCCGTTCTTCTGTAACTGGCGCTAGTGTGCGCACTTAAAAAATGATTACTTGTTATTTTAAAATTGTCAGGCTTCCATTTAAATTTAAAAGCTGTCAACTATCAAAAACGCTTAATTAATCGGTGATTATGCCGCTTGCCATCGCGTCGCACTCAAGCAAACAACATACAAAGAAATAACTAAGAAAAACTTTAAAATGCAGTATTCCAGACAAACAAGAAACCAGAGCTGGGCGATAAGGATTACAGGTGTAATTGATTGCGGCTTCGATTACGATTGTTTTAATAGTAATTCAATAATTTTTGAAATTAGGATTACTGTAATCGTTGATCGA
Organism: Amphimallon solstitiale; assembly: GCA_963170755.1. Taxonomy (NCBI): domain Eukaryota; kingdom Metazoa; phylum Arthropoda; class Insecta; order Coleoptera; family Scarabaeidae; genus Amphimallon; species Amphimallon solstitiale. The sequence continues at coordinate 111,416,362 of OY720676.1, forward strand.
TGGAACTTAGATTACGATTGTAGTAATCGTGATTTAAACTTTTTCAAAATTATGATTACTGTAATCGTAATCTGAGTTCGTTCGATTAACGATTACAGTAATCCTAATTTCAAAAATCCTTGGATTACGATTTTCTAAGTAATCGTAACCGAAGTTGTTCAAAAAATGTCGGAGTGCTAAACGCGGCTCAATTAAACTGGTACGCGTTATATATCAAGGCAATAATTATCCGAATAAGAATAAGAAAATACAAAAACAAAATAGTTTTTAAAATACAATTTTAAAAAAAATAATGAGGCTACCACACGACTTTTTTATACGTGTGAGCGTATAGACAAATTATTCAAAATCCTATTTTGAGAACTTCTATTCCCATAATAAATCTTTATATAATACATACTTTGCAAGATATTCGAAAAAAGTGCTACTCGCAGAGCGGTTTTTCCACGTACTGGACCCTCATGACGAAGATATTTCGCGGTCGAAATTATTAGTGCCCGTTCAATGAAGCTCCGCATCAGTATTCCATCAACGTATTATTCAATGCGTCAAAGAGACCGGCTTTTGCACGTACCCTCATGACGGAGATATCTCACGGTTGAGATTATAAGTGCCCGTTCAATGAAGCTCCGCATCAGTATTCCATCAACGTATTATTCAATGCATGAAACAGACCGGCTTTTGCACGTACTGGACCCTCATGACGAGGATATCTCGTGGTCGACAATATTAGTGCTCATTGAATGAAGCTTCGCATCAGTATTCTTCAACGTTTTATTCAATGTGTGAAACAGTACAAGCTAAACTCAACCCAACCCAACCTTACTTAAATAAAACCCAATCCAGCTCGACCTAAAGAAAACCCAACCCAGCCCACCTTTGGGGTTGGGTGGATTACAGAGGGGGGGGGGAGAGAGGAAGAGAGTCATTTTTAAAAACCAGTTTTCCGGTATCAGTGGACTTCAAAACGTGGACATCTGCAAAAATATCGAGGTCGAAAATTTTTGTCATCACAATACTTCCTTATAAAATACACTTTCTACAGTAAATAACAGTGATTTTTATAATATTTAATAACAGTAATCCTTGCCAACGATTACAGTAATCCTTATATATAAAAAAACGGAATTACAATTAATGTAATCGTTAATGGAACGAACTTAGATTACGATTCAGTAATCGTAATTTAAAAACAAGTATCCGGATATCCGGGTATCCGGGTATCCTGATAACCGGATATTTGAATCTAAGATTCGAGTACCCCGATATTGACGACTTGGATATGCGGATATCCGCGAAAAGTAAGAGCCTTACTCTGAAACATCGGCTTAAGCTACGCGCACACTGCACCGACCGGTATGACCGACACGGGCGACCGGGATTTTTCTAAAAGTCAAATGCATGTTTCTCTATTGAGGCGTCCGTTCGTACCGGTCGGTGTGTAGTGTGCGCGCCTCCATAGAGAAACATGCATTTGACTTTTAGAAAAATCCCGGTCGCCCGTGTCGGTCGGACCGGTCGGTGCAGTGTGCGCGTAGCTTTACTCGTTTAAAAAACGGATTTACTATAAAAAACAATTTTTTCCGTTATAGAAATTGTTCTTATTCTGATTAACAATACTTATAAAATTTTTAGCTGATTAATTTGCATATCTAATTGAATACTAGACATACAACCTCATTCTCAAACCTAAATATTATGATTTTACATTGTCTAAAAAAATTATTATTACACCTAAATACAGTCTCGTGGTCGACAATATTAGTGCTCATTGAATGAAGCTTCGCATCAGTATTCTTCAACGTTTTATTCAATGTGTGAAACAGTACAAGCTAAACTCAACCCAACCCAACCTAACTTAAATAAAACCCAATCCAGCTCGACCTAAAGAAAACCCAACCCAGCCCACCTTTGGGGTTGGGTGGATTACAGAGAGGGGGGGGGGAGAGAGAGAAAGAGAGTCATTTTTAAAAACCAGTTTTCCGGTATCAGTGGACTTCAAAACGTGGACATCTGCAAAAATATCGAGGTCGAAAATTTTTGTCATCACAATACTTCCTTATAAAATACACTTTCTACAGTAAATAACAGTGATTTTTATAATATTTAATAACAGTAATCCTTGCCAACGATTACAGTAATCCTTATATATAAAAAAACGGAATTACAATTAATGTAATCGTTAATGGAACGAACTTAGATTACGATTCAGTAATCGTAATTTAAAAACAAGTATCCGGATATCCGGGTATCCGGGTATCCTGATAACCGGATACTTGAATCTAAGATTCGAGTACCCCGATATTGACGACTTGGATATGCGGATATCCGCGAAAAGTAAGAGCCTTACTCTGAAACATCGGCTTAAGCTACGCGCACACTGCACCGACCGGTATGACCGACACGGGCGACCGGGATTTTTCTAAAAGTCAAATGCATGTTTCTCTATTGAGGCGTCCGTTCGTACCGGTCGGTGTGTAGTGTGCGCGCCTCCATAGAGAAACATGCATTTGACTTTTAGAAAAATCCCGGTCGCCCGTGTCGGTCGGTGCAGTGTGCGCGTAGCTTTACTCGTTTAAAAAACGGATTTACTATAAAAAACAATTTTTTCCGTTATAGAAATTGTTCTTATTCTGATTAACAATACTTATAAAATTTTTAGCTGATTTTTTAGTTTGCATATCTAATTTACTTTAAAGTTCAATTAAAACGCAAAACGATAAGGTTAGCGCTATCTAAAGCAGGATAAAAGTATCGCACGACGTTGTTTGGGTTGATAATACAGCAGGGATTTTTACTTCCCTTTGTGTGGGTTATCAATTGTAGTTTTTGCTGGCTATGGTTTACTGGATTAAATTGTTTTTGCGGCGTAAGTAAAATGTCTTGATATTTATTAAATGTTATAAGTAAAATATTCGTCTGTTTCCCGTTCATTTTCAACGGTTGTGTCGAAAATTCAAGTAAATCAAATAATTGAATCCGGACCCACACACGTACAGTTCTGTGCAATAAACTGGCGTACACTTATACGATTATGTAAATATGACTTGTTTGAATATCTATCATGTACATGTAAGACAAATTGAATTGACGCTATATATAATTCAATTTGTCATACTTAACGTAAGTCATTTTCACAATGGCAAAATAATGTCAAAATTAGCATTAAGACGTGTACGCCATTTTATTGCACAGAACTGTACATTGTTATCGTTTTCAATGTCGTAAAAGAAAAACATTGCTTTCACGTCCAAAATATGGTAGTAATTAATAGAATAATTATATTTATTATACTATTAGTGTGAAGTTGTAAGACGTGCTGAACTTAACCTAAAATGACGTACAGGTTAGCCAATCTTATGAATTTATGTTTTTGTAAGTGTTTTTAAATATCGCAGAGGAAATATCTGCTTAAAGCTGAATCGTACTGTAAGTTATTTCCATTCTTCGTTTGCTAGTTTCATAATCTATAAAAGTTGTCCAAATCACACAATACTTGACTGCACCTATTTTTTATACTTCGAAGTAAGTGAATAATCTCATTTATTGGAAAAAGGGCATACCTATATTCAATTTAGTTTATTATTCGACTTCGCACTTGTCATCTAGTAATTTCTCACCAGATTTCCCCTCAAAAAAGAATGTACAGCAACCACTGATCTCTATAATATAAATGGATGAGCAATGCAATAGGATGCGCGTGGAATTTTTATGCCAAATTGAATACTTATCTCGGGGCTTACGAGTATGCGCAGTCCCTAGTCTTTTGACATTCGAATGTGAAATCAGTAAAGTTCCGAACGCCGATTTCAATAGACCTGCCCCAAGCAGCAAAATCACAATTTTAGAGAAGGATGAAAATATATATTTGCTAATGTAAAACAAGTGTGCATATAGTGATTATGCTACTACGGGTACTAGCTTTTTGTTTATATTTTTGCAGTATTTTTATTAAGGGCTCACATATACCTGGGTAAATCGGGAAAATCGATTTTACAAAAAGGTGCTCATTCGAAAGTACTAACCCTCCAGTATCTACCCTGAAAATTTCATAAGGAAATTCGCAATTATGACGAAGTTATAGCGTTTTGTAACTGACCGGGTAAGCAACGAATAATGCTCGGGGCGCAGGTAGACGCGAAACAGTATTTTCAAAATCGGTACCAGAAATATCTCCGCAACTACTGGACCGATCGGGATCAAGTTTTGCACAGTTATGCTTCACTCAATAATCTAGTACTTATCGAGCCGTTTTTTCGATATTTGGCATAGTTTTTACTTTCTTATACGAAGTACCGCGCGATCATTTAAATTCTAAATTAGAGCAGGCTGTGAAATTTAAATTAAGTTGGTATATAAGTACTAATTTACATTTTGAAATGTCAAAGTGACGTTTCATAATGTTAATTAATCAATAATTGACATTCTGGACAACCTAATAAAAAAAAAAACGCCTGCTATAATTTAGAATTTAAATGATCGCGTGGTATAAGGAAGTATTGTGATGATGAAAATTTTCGACCTCGAGATTTTTGCAGATGTCCACGTTTTGAAGTCCCCTGATACCGAAAAAGTGGTTTTTAAAAAATGTCTGTGTGTCTGTGTGTCTGTCTGTGTGTCTGTGTGCGACCACGATAGCGGTCAAACCGCTGCAGATATCAATTCCAAATTTTGTATTTACGTGTATAATCTCCCTCTTGAGATCTGATTAGTTTTTCAGTAAAATCGGTAGACCGGAAGTAGCAGTTTACTTAAGTGATAAATTCGAATTTTACCAATATTTCGTCAATTACTAAGTTTAAACAAATTTATAAAGAATTGAAATGTACTCAAAATTAAATTTGAGACAAATTATCTTAAAAAAGTTTTTCGAAATTCCAACCGGAGGTAGGTCTTTTACTTTTATCGAAAATGAGTTTTTTGCGAATATCTCGCAAGTCATGCTTTCTAGGCAGGTACATTATGTGAGCCCTTAATAAAAATGCGGAAGACATTGAAAAGGATCAAATTATACAATTCCCGACATACCATCACTGCCATTGTTTTCCCAAAATGAAACATCTGTCGATAATGCTAGTTTTCATCTTTTGAACAGAAAAAATCATGGTGCTTTAATATGTCCTTCACAAGATGTCACCAAAGTATGTAAAGTAGTCCAAGTACGCTATATTCTTGTACAAAACAACAATAAACTTCCTGCAGAGACAGTGTTTTTTGAGCCATTTATACGTTTAATTTCTATTACCTTGTTAGTAGAAAATAAGTAGGTACTTTGTATCCTTAGATACACATATGTTTGATTCATCTATTTTACATGAAAGTCACTTTTCTCTTTTAATTAAGCATGTTGTGGGATGCATAGAGATGAGAAAGAAACAAACAGAAGTAGAACGTGGAGAACTTCTAAGAAAAGAGCTCTCCACATTAATACTTTTTTATAATCAATAAATATTTCAAAAGGAATATAGTGTTTTTTTGAGTATTTTTTAAAATTTCCCTTAATAAATAAGTATTTCATTATCTTCAGATGTAGATTTTAATATTAAAGTTTATGTTCTGTTACATACTTTTCAGAGATTGTAGACATTTCAAATTAGCGCCTTTATTTTATGTTATTGCGCATGTGCGTCAGCCCCGTGCGCAGTTCGTATTTGATCACAATTTGTAACATGTTATTGCTTATGATTGCTTATCCATTTATATTATACAGATCAGTGACAGCAACTTACATCCAAGAATTTTCAAAAATTTACACTAGTAAGTGTTCGGATAGAAATTGCACTGGGCATATGTGATTTAATGTGATTATCACAGCCACTCAAAACATACTCAGCTTATTTCATAAAACTATTTTCAGATTACCAATTTATTAAACTCAACTTGTTTGTTAAAGTTAATAGTATTTTGACAGTACAAGTAGCTACGATAGAAAATAAATCACAGCAAGATCCTTCCCACGAGGCAAAATCACTATATGCTCACTTGTTCTACATTAGCAAATACGTATTTTCATCCTTCTCTAAACTTGTGATTTTGCCAAGGGGGTTAATAATAATGTTTTTCGCAGTTACTTCATAATACAGTCGAAAGCAAAAAAAAGTAGACAAGAAATCTCGTACTTTGTAAACCTGGCTTTATTTACTTGTCATTAGTGTAAAGTCATTATTCTATGGCAAATCAAATAATTATCAAAACGCTTTCTATCTGATTAATACAAATCAAAATAATAATTAAAAACATCATATGGAAATATATATGCTTTAATATCTGGTTATAGACCAGTTTTTGTTTAAAACTTCTTGCAATCTATTTGGAATAGAGTTATAAAGGTTGGTACAAATATTTTGATTTACATTCTTCCATGCTGTGTGAACTATTTCTACCAGTTCTTGTCTATTTTAAGGTCTTCGATTTAATTTCTTTATTTCTTTGATCATCAGACACATTTTCGATAATATTTAAATCAGGACTTCTTGGCGAAAAATCCAACACGTTGATGTTATTTTCTCTGAACCATGTTTTCACTCTGTCCGATGGATGGGGCAGTTATCCTGTTGAATTACAAAATTGCGATTTGGAAAAAATAGCTCCACTGAAGGCAACATCACATTACATACTTAGAATGTTGATATAAGCCTCTGAATTTAAGTTTCCTTCTATTTCCCATATTATTTCCTTTCCACAATTTCACGTATTTTGAAACCGTTACTCAAATACGCAATAACACTGACTTTATTATCTTCATTTATGGAAGGCATTCTGATAATAGTTTAATATCAACTGTAAGGTTGTCAATTTTGATAGATAACCAAATTTTGACAAGTAACTATCACACACAAGTCGCTATCACACTAATCATTTTGAGAAAGTTTATAACAGAAACCTGTATTTTTGTCTACTTTTTTTTGCTTTCGACTGTAGCATACTTTATAGGTAGACAAACTTAGTCATCCTATCAAGTATCAACACCACAATTTCTCTCAAAGTCAATTGCATTCCAAAAAAATAAATATTTAAGTAATCTAATGAATTTATATTTTCAATCTCAGAACTAATAATGACAAGTTTTTAACAACGTTATTTAAAAATAATTTGCTAAATTGTTCTGTTGATGATTTTATACAAATGACCTCGATCACGACAGAAAAAGTTGGTTTTTTTAGGACAATTTGTTTTGCTTAGGTTAAATTATCATGAAAACATTTCTTAAACACAATTGGATTTATGCGGACTAAAAATATTGTTTGTTACCGATTCTTTGCTATAAAACTATTATACTATATGGTCTTTGGTTAACTTGGTAATATTTTTGACCTTCTCTCTTAATTTCGGATTATCGTTGTTCAATTGTTGAGTTTATTTATTTTTATTTTTCTATTTGCTTTATCTGATTTTCTTTATCGAGTGATTTTAATTTCTCTATATTCAGCAAAGCTTCAATTCAAATAATAATTTTTAGTGTATTCCGAATATGAATAAAACATGTTTTGCAAATGGAGATAATATTTTCTAACTTGTTGAGTCTTTTTTGTTATTTAACATCATTATTGATCCTTTAAGAATTAAAACTGTTAAAAGTATCCAACGTTTCGAATGAATTGTGTGCAAATCACAACTTTTTGTCACCTTCGGCTCGTGAGTGGACATAGTCCACGATTTCGTTTTGTATTTATTCATATAATTTTGTCTTTTCGTATTTATAATCTATTTCTTCGTAATCTATATTGTTTCCTTTTTAAAGTGTTTAAAATCATGTTTTTTTTATATTTCTATAAATCCCATAAATTCTAACAAGTTATTTGTGATTAATATTTCTTTCTTTTCCTGCAAAAGAACCCATATTTCCAAAAAAAATACAACTTCGTCTTGTGAGGGTCTTTAGACTCGAATATTTATTATCTGACAAAGCAAGACTGTATCAATTTTCTCTTAAAATCAACACCTACGTCTTCACTTATAGCATCTTTATACATCTTTACCTTTAAACCAAGGTTGATTATCATTATCTAATATGACAAATAGGTCTTGATTATAAACTTACAAATAATATTATCTATGTCAATCATTTAATTTATTTTTTATTATTGAGTGATAATATTTGTCTTCCTGGGTTATAGCTACTTCAAAATAATTATATGTACTACGCTCTATATACCGATCCCATTTATACTAAATCTTTCAGTTTCAAATTATCGTTTTTCAATTGCTCCAATTGAATTCTTTTATATTTGCCATGTTTTCTTATTGTGGGAAATACCTCTGATGTAATTTTTTTTTGCTTCTTCTATCTTGGATGATAAAATTAAAGGATATAATCCTGATTCATTTATAAATATTGCTGTTTTTTTCATACTTTGTCTTCATCATATAATTATTTCTAATAGCTTTCTCTATATTAATATTATTAAATCTAAATCACTAGATCCCTTTTATAAGAAGTATTTATATTTGTCGGCAATTAATTAAATAACACAGTTTTACCTAAACAGAGACAGTGTGTTTTAGCACGCACTATTTATGGATAATATCTTATGAAAAAAAATATAATAAATTAACTGAATCGCTTACATAACGATGACCAAGAAACATGGCAAATGTTTCAAAAAAAGTTGAACGATATGAGAAGCAAACCAAATAATGACTTTGAGCGATTAGTATTAAAAATATGCATAATCAATTTAAAATGTATGAAAACAATATATTATACTTGGCAAAGCTAGATTTCCTTAAAATTCGCTTTCCTAATCTTCAAGTCCTTGACGAATAAATTTTCTAATAAATGACAAGTCTTTGCTCTATTTGTTTAGAATTAAAATGTCCAGATGATTTTTATAACTATAGAAATAAATATGAAAAAACATGTAAACAATGTAAAAAAGCAGTTAATTCTATTCGTTTATTATGTGATTGTGGTAGATATTACACTAGAACTAATTTTAAAAGGCATATAAAAACAGATTTGCATAAAAATGGATTGAATTTATATATTTGCTAAAAATTGTTTGTTAGATTTTTTCCTATAATAAATGGAACGAAGGAACTTTAGTAATCTTCGTTTATCTGAGCTGTTTAATATTGTAAAATCATTAGACATCAAATATATTAGAAAATATAATAAAGCAGACTTAATAAAAGCTATTAATTATTAAAGCTGAAGAGCAATTACATAAGGACATAAGAAACGGAAAAAATCAATGAAGCCTCCTTTGCGGAATTCAGAAATATTTTCATTGATGATGATTTATTTGCTAAACCAAAGAGAAAGAGAGTTACGAAAATCAAGTGTGACATATTGCCGTGAACTTTACTTTAGAAATTAAAACAATATTGTATATAATCATAAAATGTTAGAAGTAGATATAATTAACGTTGACACTAAGATATACTCGTGTATTTAAATCAATATTAGCAATCAGAAAACTCACTTATAGTCTAAGAAATATTTATTCTAAAATAAGTGGGTGAAAAATTACAAAAAAAACAAACAAAAAGGTACTTAGTAATAGTTTAAAACTAGTATAAGATAAATTAAATATTTATTCGATCATACGATAATATAGGTATGCACTTAGAATATAAGTATTTTAATTAAGATTATATATATATACATATCATTTAGAAATAAGTGAGGAAAAACCTCAACAATAACAGTCAATGACGCAAATGAATATTTATTTTCAGAAGTGAAAAACCCGAGATAACATTTAAATTTGAAAATAAAGAACCTGACTATAAGTTAGGAACAAAAAGAGCTCTGAGTATATTATGCAAAGAACCTACATTTAAACATGGAAAGACTCTTAAGACCAACAACCGTGAAAGAGTGATGTTAACTAACGGAACAATTATAAGAGTCAATCATTTAAAAGCAATTAAACTATACTCAGAGAATAAAATAAGATATGCTCGTAATGTATATGAAGAGGCTTAATGCACTCAAGTAACTTAAAAATAAAATACATACATTTGCGTTGAAAAGGATATTAAGATAAAGTATATCATAAAGAACATCACAGAATCGTATAACATTTTTAATATATACAACAAAAGTATCAATTCTCATTGTAATGCGAGTAATTGCAATCTTCTTCATGGTTCCAAATATAGTGCACATACAAACGAACATCTGTAACCAAAGAAATAAGCAGGATTAATATAAAAAGCAATGATTTATTACAGCATATTAGATATACAAAACTCACCACGAACAATGAGATGGTTCAAAGAGAGAACGGAGCAGACGGAGGGACTGGCGATCGAAACAATATCCAATTTCTTTCCATTCTTTCCGATTAAAAGCACCAGAACAAAAATACGAGCAAGGTTAGCGCTTGGTCGAAGAATGTATCTACGAAACAACGAAAGTAGCAATGAGTATATTTATAAGTACAATGAATGTTTACGATAGCAATAAACGAATAAAATAACGTAAGAAAAACATTAAAGTGAATATCAATATACTTACTGCACATTAGATATAAATATATGGAACAACAACAAATACTGTCGTTGGTGAATGTAGAAGACATCAAATGTCAAGATCGAACATACTAAAATAAATACCAACCTAAAAAATACGACAAGAGGAAGAAGAGACAAGGCATAAATGTCGAGATATCCGCTAGAGGCGCTACAACGAACAATTCAAAAATAAAAGTCCGCAAAACAATCAAATAGCGAGTGGCATTTATTTTCAACTATAAAAAGCGCGTCGGAACAGAAAATTAGTTAGTTGTTAGCTGGTTCCTGTGACATTAAAAACTTCTAACTCACAACAAAGTAATAGCGTCTCTTGAAGAAAATAATACATCTACGTGTTGAGCGAATAATGGTCAAGTGGGGTCGTTACACGCTTACCATTATTACCGCAAAACAAATATAAAAGGATTACCTAACAATTCACAAACGAACAAGAAGCATATACGCTTCTATAGGAATAATTTCCAATTGTTTTCTGGTCGCCATATTTTCAAAAAGTGAGCGTCATCATTTAATTTATAGAAGATTCCAATGAGAGAAGAATCCACAAAAATGGAAAACCAATTTCAACAAGAATTCGAGGAATTATATGAATCTACGCAGTGAGTAGTAAATAATATTGTTTTAACTATTAAATTGAATCAAATATATACAGGTTCTCTCTAATCACTCCATTTCTTTTAATACTTAGTTATTTAAATAATAGAACGTCAATATAGGGACACAATTTTAATTAAAAATTAAGAACATTAGTCTTAAAAGTGTACTGTGTGCGAATACTTACACAACGGACCAGTGTTCATTAAGAAAGACCTTAGAAAGTTTGAACAATATTCAAACTTTTATAAACAGGAACGCCTAAACGCTTCGCACTAAGAATCTAAAGTCTCCGTGAGAATAGAGGTTTAGACAATTAGTTTGTGATGCATTAGGAATGTATCTGGGGTGGTGATTGATCCAAGCTTTATGTAGTACGTGTGAATGTTTGCATAAAGACGATTAGTTAGTACCTTCATTATCAAGTCAATATAATTTGGCCCAAATATACAGGCTTTTATAAGAAAAGAGTGAAAGCGGAGAAACCCTGTATTGATTCAATACATATTTAAATGAACGAACACGATATTATTGTGAAAACTGTTATTTGTAAGAATTGTAAATAAATAAATAAAATAAATAATATACAGTCTAAAATAAATTCTACCTATTGTAATCGATAAGTACATAATACATTTTTCACACGAGTAATCTGGTGTCATAATTATTTATAACCCTATCCCACACAACATCACAATAATAACGAAAGTGAAACAAGTAAGGAAAGAAGTAAATCACAGTAGAACCCACGAGAGATAATGAATTATGCTGTTTTGCCTATAGAGCTAGTACAAACATCAATTTTATTTATTTATTTAACAAATAAATAAATAAATTATATAAATTTTATTTAAACGCAAGGTTCACAGCAATATGTGGAAAATATATCAAAAACACCCGAATGCAGCTACAAAACCAATAGAACCTAAAAACATTTCAGTTTGATGACGATATATTTGCTAAACCAAAAAAATTAGAGTAAAGAAGATAAAATGTGATATGTGTGGAACATATATCGAGGGAACTCGAATATATTTGCGTAAATTAAAACATGACTTGAATTGCAGCCGTTTGCTCGAATTACGTAATATGGCAAAATCCTTATTGTATCTTTTAATGTATCTTATACATTAAAAGATACAATAAGGCAGAATTGATAAACGAGATTATTAATAATCAGCATTAATGCTGAAGAGCAATTTAAAATTAAAAGAGAAAACAAGAAGAGCTTGGAAATATTTCCGTTTAATGATGCCATATTTTCTAAACCGAAAAAAGAAAGAGTAAAAAAGATAAAGTGTGATGAATGTGGAAAATATATTAAGGAAAGGCGAATGCAGTTGCATAAAGCAAGACATAATCCAGAGCCAGATTTTATTTTAGTTCAGGTTGCTTTTAAGGGAAGATTATTAACGTATCAACATAATAATCTAGAATATTCTAGAAGAAGGAATAGATATAGAAACATACATGCATATGATAAAAGAGAAGGCTATTAAAATAGTTATAAACGCTTTAAATCTCCATAAAAAAATTAAAATTAATTTAGATATGGAATGCGATTTTATGAAACTGGAAAATGAAGACTTTACAATGATACATAAATTTCAGTTACTAAATGTTATACTAAGAGAAAAAGATGGTCTGGAGAAATACTGGGATGAACAAAAGGATTTATTTATATCAAGATGTGATGAACTACAAGAAAATTGATCTGGATGGACTTCCAAAAATATAAATTATTTGCGCATTAATATAAATAAATATACACCTTTAAGCGGAAATTCATATGTAGAATTACCCAAGTGGATTAAAGATAAAAAAGCTTGTGTTAATGTTAAAAACAACGATAACAAATGCTTTATGTACAGCGTAATATCCTGTTTACATCAAGTAAAAGAACATGTAGATAGACTGAATCATTTTAATAAGCCGGAATATATAAATGAATTAAATTTTGAAGGAATAAATTTTCCTGTCAAAATTCAGGACATACCTAAATTTGAATCACATAATAAAATGAATGTTACCGTGTTTAGTTACGAAGAACAAATATTTTATACTTTGTATCATAATAACAAGCGATTCTATGAAATGAATATCGACTTACTATACTTTGGAAATAAAGACAAAAATTATTATTGTTGGATCAAGAATTTGAGTCGATTGTTAAATGATCAGTTGGAAGTAAATAGAAACAAAAAACATTTCTGTCGCAGATGTTTAAACTACTGCGCTATAACTGAAGATGCTTTAAAGAAACATCAAAATGTGTGCTTTTGTAATGAGCCATGTGTTCCGAACATGCCTGAAAATAATGTATTAAAATTTAAAAATATTCAAAGAATGTTTAGACATCCGTATGTAATTTATTCTGATTTTGAATCTATTCTGAAACCTATTCATACATGCGAACCAAATCCTGAATCATCATATACTCATAAAACACAGTTTCATATTCCCTGTGGTTATGGATTATACATTAAGAGTGCTTATAATAATATAGAGGAAAGTGATAAATGTTTTATAAAAAGAATAACTGAACATGCCAGAACAATATATAAGTTATTAAAAGAAAATAAACCCATAAAAGATATCGAACTAGAAGAACATAAAAAAATAAAAAATTGTTATCTTTGTGGAAATGTGTTTTCTACAGAAAATCCAAAAATAAGAGACCATGATCACTACACTGGAAAATATAGAGGAGCTGCTTGTAGAAACTGCAATTTGAAATATAAACAACCATTGTTTATTCCAATTTTATTTCATAATTTAAGTTCTTACGATTGTCATTTGTTTATAAAGAATCTAGGAGAAGATAAAAGTCAATTGAAATTAATACCTAATAACGAAGAGAAATATATTTCCTTCAGTAGAATTTTAAGATTGGATGATAATGGATATATCGAATTGAGATTTATCGATTCATTTAGATTTTTAGCAGTAGCCTAGATAATTTGTCATCTAATCTAGAATCAAGTCAGTTGAGAGAAATAATTAAATACTTTTCAAATCATGAATTAGATGTGATATTTAGGAAAGAAAAAAGCAAGATAATTAGAAAAGGAATATATCCTTATGAATACATGGATTCTTTTGAGAAATTTTCTGAAATAAAACTCCCATCAATAGATAAATTTTATTCTTCGCTCACAAAAGAATGAATTTCTGAAGATGAATTTAAACATGCAGTGAAAGTATGGAAATATTTTAAAATTAAAAACATGGGCGAATGGCATGATTTATACTTAAAACTAGATGTTTTGCTGTTAACTGATGTATTTGAAAATTTTATAGACTTATGTTTGGGAAAGAGTTATGGACTGGATCCTGTTTGGTATTATACAACTCCGGGGTTAGCTTGGGACTGTATGCTCAAATATACTTCAGTGGAGTTGAAATTATTAACTGATTATGAAATGTAATATTTGTTTTTTGAAAACTGAATTAGGGGAGGTATTTCACAGTGTAGTAACAGGTATTCGCAAGCAGATGAAAATACTCAGATTATCTATATAGATGCTAATAATCTATATGGATGGGCTTTATCTCAGAAATTACCAGAAAAAGACTTTAAATGGTTGACTTGTGATGAAATTAAAAATGTTGACGGTATGTTGTTATCAGATAGTGATACGGGTTATGTTTTAGAAGTTGATTTAGCATTCCCTGTAGACTTGGCTATTCATAACAAATTCAATGACTTGCCTTTGGCTTCGGAAAATAGAATTCCTCCGGGCGGAAAAGTAGAAAAACTGCTTTGTCATTTCTATGAAAAGAAAAATTATGTAATTCATTACAAAACATTGAAACTTTGCAGAAGTTTAGGTATGAGAATAACAAAGGTTCACAGAGGTATAAAATTTACTGAGTCAAATTTCATAGCATCATATGTAAAATTTAATACTGAACAAAGATAAAAGGCAAAAAATGATTTTGAAAAAGATTTCTGGAAACTAATGGTTAATGCCCCATATGGTAAGTCTATGCAGTCTGTTAGAAACCAACAAAATATTAAATTATATTGTGATGAAGAAAAGTTACAGAAAGCGATAAACAAACCTAATCTTAAACACAGAACTATATTTAGCAAACATTTGGCAGTAGTTCACAATTATAAAACGAAAGCATTGTTTAATAAAGCAATTTACATTGGGCATGCCATATTAGATTTATCGAAATTATTAATGTATAAATTCCATTACAATGCAATTAAAAAAGAATTTAATGAAAACGTAAAACTTCTTTATGGAGATACTGATAGCTTTATATATGAGATTAAAAATGCCGATTTCTATGAATTTATGAAAAACAATCCCGACTATTTTAATACATCTGATTATCCAAAGGAGGATCATCAATTATATTCTGATAAAAATAAGAAAGTAATAGGGAAATTCAAAGATGAATTGAATGGTATTAAGATATTAGAATGCATAGGTTTAAGGTCAAAAATGTACAGTTACAGAACTGAAACGTCTGTTTCGAAAAAATTAAAAGGTATCAAGAAAGCAGTATTGAAGAAAGAAATAAGTTTTGAAGATTACAAAAATTGCTTGTTTGATCAAAAAGAATACTTCCATAGACAGAGAGTGATCAGGAGTCATAAACAAGATATATTAACTGAAGAAGTAAAGAAAAAGTCTCTAAGTTGGAATGATGATAAAACATACCTTTTACCTAATTCTACAGATACATTAGCTTATGGACACGTATTAGTATCATCATAGGTACATGGACATTTTTGAATAAATTGCTATTTTTTATTAGTGTTGAAGTAATAAATTAAGAAAACAATAATAACTATTACGATAAAAAAACATAAGAATAAAAATAATAATTTTTAATTGATTAATTTGTTGAATAAGACTTGAAAACTTTTTTCGGAGTTTTGGATATTCCTCATTGAATATATTTAAATTCTTGAATACAGTACTTTCCATTTAATTTACATTTTTTTAGTCTTTTCATTTATTGCTCTCATATTTTTAGTATGCCTTTCAAATATTTTCAGTTCTTTTCTTTACATCATCGATGTTTGATGGTATTACTACCGTTTTGTTTCTTAATTCTGCTAATTTCTTAGGATTATAATTATTTAAGTTGTCTAATTTATATTTCAATTCATCTACTTTATTAGTAGCGGACTCTAGTTCACAGTCTGTAATAATTAATTGTTCAAGAAATAAATTAGCTGTTTTTCTTGCAATATATTTATCTACTACTTCTTGTTTGAAACCAACTATTTTTACTCCATCTTCTAATCTGTCTATTTTAGTAATGATAGGTTTTAAATCTTTTTTCCATTTTTCTTTCTCATCATTAGGAATGTATGAAACTAGTTTGTCCATTTATGACTGATAAGTTTCAAAAGATTAACTAATTAATTCATCCGCTTCTTGATCTAAACTTGTATTTTTACGACCACATTATCGAATATTTTTTTATTTTTTATTTTATTTTCTCTCTCTTTTGTTCCCAATTGATCCGATTTGTTCTCTTTTGCTCCGGATTGTTCCCGTTTGTTCTCATTTATTCTCGTTTTACATGCAATCTTTATGCCAACTGAATTTAGCCCCATATTGAGGGAATTTCTGGAAATACTTTTAGATTTGCAAAAATCTGTCTTTGTTAGTTTTTTATTTACGGTGGAATTGAGATATTCAATGGCAAAATTGTGATTTCTCATTTGAGTTACTTCATTGATGTTTTTTGGTATATTTAGTTTTTTATCTTGAGTAAAAGATTTGTAACTATTTTTGAATTGCTGGAGTTCAGATGGTTGTCTTATTTTTAATGGTGTGTAATATTTTGCAACAATTTTACTTTCTTTAGTATTAGTCATTCTTTAATTTATTTAGAAATTTAATTCCAAATTTTTTATGCTTGTCTATCAATAATAATTATTTTGTTTAGTTATTCATTACATCCAGGTGTACGTTATACAGGCATGCACATAAGCCTTTGTTTATTAATTTTGTATTAATTCGACCTATACGTATTAAATACTTGATCATACTAGATCCACTTGCATTTAATAATTCCCAATTGACTTTATTAGTTTTTTTTTCTTTTTACTACTTCTTCTGTTTTGCTCTAAAACAATTTAGATTTAATTACTCTAACTGGCCCTCGTTGGTACTTGTATTACATCTATTTTTATTGGTTTAGCTAATTCACCACACCCTAGATAGTATGCTCTGATCCGCGTACTTATTTGTACTTCAATTCAACTCGATTATAGGTTGCAAACACCACTAACTTATAGAATGAAATAGTTTCCCTTCTATATATGCAGAAACTAACTAAAATCTTTTATAAGGAACAATATATGTACAGGTACTTAAAAGTGTCTATGTAAATAATGAATTAATAGTTTATTTGCTCCAATGTTATTAAACCTCTGTATTCATTTGAATGTGTAGGTATGCTGGTGTTGTAAATTAATAAAAACAAATCTGAGCGAAGGGGATAAAGAACATTCATTGGTGTTTTGTGGATTGATGTATGAATAATTATTATCAAGAGTAAAGCAGTAATTTAAAAAAAATATTATTTTCTTCAAAATTTAAATCTGTCCAATTTGAATATATAATTGAGATAGTATCTCAATGTTATCGCTAAAACTCTTTTATTTCATTAAAACAAATTCAAATATGTATTAATTTTTCGACTTATTTTTCAGATACATAGTAGTTTCTCGTGTAACCTGCGCGGATTCATAAAGCAAGAGAAATGTCCAACACAGTCTCATTTTCTGTTCTATCACAAGCCCAAATTCTCGGTCATGAGGATTTGCTGATTAAATTGTCTGATGTATTCAGGAAAAATTATGGAGTATGGAGTGATAAAGGACTACGTCCCGGCCAACGTATCGCTATGAGTACCAAATTAATTACGCATCTGCTTTTATTTGATGAAGAAGCCTGCGGTGTTGTAGTTGCTTCAATAGGTGATCCATTGAATGTGATTGGTCAGGCATTTTACTACAAATTCAGTACACAAAATCTAGGAAATGTGTGCTGGATTACGCAGCTGGTCACATGTCGAGAATTTAGACAGAAGGCAATAGCAACAAAGCTGATAAATGTTGCCCTACGCAGTGATAATTTTTCTGTTTGTGGACTAGTGACGTCAAATCCGTATGCTATTCGTGCCTTGGAGAGAGCTTCATCATCTATTTGGAATCGTACTTTTATTGAAAATCACTCGAATGAACTGATACAGAATAGTAGATTACCTTATATAAACCATAACATGATCGTTGATAAAAACGTATCAATTAATACGCAGTTTTACGTTGACCACACGAAAGTTTTAGAAATCATCGAGAAAGAGAAAAAAGCATCAAGATGGAAGTTTGGTGAACTTCTGGAAGGTCACGAATTTTTTTGTTTTGTTAAACTTACATAATTGTTAACTAGTAAATGCATGAACTACTGAAAATATGAATTTAAATTATGGCGTCAATAAAAAGGTTCAGTCTACTGAACCAGAGTAGCTTTTAATGAATATTAATTACATGTGCGCATTTCCCCTGTTAGGCCTTCTGCCTCTTGTTTGGTGAATTACAAAACATATTTTTTTAAATCTTAGGGGCCAGTTTATAGAACATTTTAATTGTTTTTAACCTTCATAAGAGGTGTCAAACTTATTTGTTTGGCGCAATTACAAACCCAATTTTGCTTCTGTAAACTGGCCCTAGGTGATTTTATTCAGCCTAACAACTGTAGCACTAGTAACTTGATAATCTCTCAGCAACATTTCAAAGGTGGATCTTAGTTATGTAACTATGATTATGAAATTGTTCATAAGTGGAAAAAGGTATATCGGGGAAAACTGTTTATCCACTAATGTTGGCTTATCCAAATAATTTTAATTTTAATCTGTATTCATTATATTAAAAATGTTTAAAATGTATAAATTCAGATTAGGTATATACAGGGTTTTCCGATTGCTTTTCACCATTTCTCAATTGTATTTCACTATTTATCAAATCACATTCACGTTTGTCAAATACCTTTCACCTTTTATGAAGTAGTTTCCCCATTTGTCAAAATAAATTCCCGATATGTCAATTGAAAGTCACTGTCAGTCACTGTAGTACTAGTTAAGTATGCAGAACCGTGAAAGAAGACAGAATACTAAAATTAGCAACGAAGTTCGCGGCTTAATTATTAATGCCATGTTAAACCAAATACGATTAGAAAGATTTATGGGAAAAATTTACAAACTGGGCAAATCAACAAACAATCGGCTGGCCACATAAGGCAAGTATTAACTCCACAGCAAAAAGAAATTATTTGTGACTGGATTGACGAAGACTGTACTTTAACATTTAGCTCAGTAAAACAGAAATGCTTGAACCAGTGGCCAGGCATACAAATTTCTATATCAACTGTTAACGGCATTGAAAGAATTTCATTATTCTATGAAAATGGTGACGTGCGTGCCAGAAAGAAGGAACACCCCGGAAGTGATTCAAAGCCGCTTTAACTTTGCAATACAATACAATAGGATCATGCATGAACGAGAAAAAAAGATATTTTTCATTGATGAATTTGGAGTACAAGTTTTCTCTAGAGTATCGTCCGGCAGATCAGTTAGAAATACGCCAGCACATGTTACAAAAGCGCAAGTAAGAGGTCGAAATCACTCTATTACTGCCGCAATGAATTGCAATTCTTTGTACTTATTTCAAATACAAGATGTACCATACAATGTCAATCATTTTTCTGAATATTTGATAACTTTAATTAATCACTTGCATAATGATGATATAATCGGGGCATATTTTCTAATGGATAACGTATCGTTTCATAGAAGTGTTGAAATTGTAAACCTCATAGAAAATCATGGCCATCACTGCGTATTTATTCCTCCGTACAGTCCATTTCTAAATCCAATAGAGGAGTTATTTAGTCAATGGAAGAACTACATTAGAAGATCAGCGCCAAGAAATGAGGATGAATTGTACGAGTCTGTTCACACATCATCCACACATATTAGCCCTGCGAATTGCCTTAATTACGTACAACACATGGAAACGTACCTCGTAGACTGTTTACAAAGTAGAGAAATTCTCTCTTAATTTTTATTACATAAAATCATTTATATATTTTCATATCCTGTGTTATGTATTTTGTGTTAAATATATGCTTAAGTAAACCTATCTACTGTTTCATTAATTATGGGAAAGTCAATTGATATAAAGTGAAAGTGTTTTGATAAAAGGGAAAGACATTTGATAAATAACTGACAGATGTGAAACTCAATTGATAAATGATGAAACATAATTGATAAATGGTGAAAAGCAATCGGAAAACCCTGTATGTGACAATTAATAATTACCATCATTGTAACAGTTAAGTTGACCATCCCTAATTTATTAGTGATTAGATTAATAAATAATTAGGTTCGGTTGTATGTTTTATTGCCCCTGTAATAATATAACAAACGAAGAACTATCCACCGAAGCAGCTTAGATGGGCAAAATTCTCGAAAATGCATTCTGGTGTGGAAATAGTTATTTACGAAACAGCGTCGTGCGCATAGTGCACTGCAATATGCGATACGTTTATCCTACTCTAGATGGCGCTAACCGTATCGTTTTGCGTTTTATTTGAACTTTAAAGTAATTTGTAATTTATTATTTTGTATAAAAGTGTGCAACGGGTTAATATCACAAAATATAGAAAATAATATTTTAGTAAGTAGTTGTGTTACAAAAACAAATTTTACGTTCGCGTAATTACAGTCCTCGCCAGAGAAAACGGGACGCGTCTTATTGCGATTTTGGCTAAATTTTAGTTGTGTAATTAAGTATTTTCCTATAACATTGAATGAATTAATTTTCTTGTCATTACATATGTCATTAATGTCAAATTTTATCAATGCGTAGTGTTTAATATACAGGGTGGGGCATAATGGAGGGGCGTCTTTGATATAACAATAAATCTCCTGTTTTTGAACTAAAAAAAATGTATTAAAAAAAAATTGAAGTTTACATATTACCATTTAACAACTAAAATGTGAATTTATGTTTTGAAAATAATGTCGGGCAGATGACGACTGTTTTCGTCAATGCACTGCTGTAGTCGTTCCTCAAAGTTCCGCATCACCCTCGCACACATGTGGATGTCAATTGCCCTAATTTGTGCTGTGATTGCTTCTTTCAACTCTTGCAGATTTCGAGGCTTATCGGCATAAACTTTTGCTTTTAGGTGTCCCCATAAAAAATAATCAGCAGCCGAGAGATCAGGGGGACGAGGGGGCCATGGCACATCACCGAAGCGGGAGATAACGTGTCCAGGGAAAATGCGACGCACAACTTCCATCGAGGCTCTGCTCGAGGCTGTATGTGCCGTGGCACCGTCTTGTTGGAACCAAACATTTCTTGTATCGATTCCTCGTCGTCGCAATTCTGGAATGAAAAAGTTTTCTAACGTAGCGGAGTTTACAGTTGCGGTTGCTCCTTGTGCATTCGCGAAGAAATAAGGGCCGATTACTCCAAAACGGCTCACGGCACACGAAACGGTGACTTTTTCACTGTGAAGTGGGCGTTGATGTAGTTGACGGGGGTTTTCTGCTGCCCAATATCGGCAGTTCTGCTTGTTAACAGAACCGCACAAGTGAAAATGAGCCTCATCGCTCATCATTATTACAGGTTCATTTTCATCAGCAAAAATCATTTGCATTCTTTCAGCGAATAGCTGGCGTTGAGCAAAATCTCCTTCATTCAGTTGTTGGACAACCATGAGCTTATAGGGGTGAAAGTGGAGGTCTTTGTGTAAAATTCTGCGAAGTGTTCGACAACTCATTCGAACTGCTGCAGCCCGTTTTCGGACAGAACACTGTCGACTTTGAATTACTGCTTGTCTCACCATTCCTACGGCAGCTGGTGTCCTTACACTTCGGGGACGGCCTTTAGGTTTTGGATTAATTGCTGATGCCGTCGTTCTAAAATTTTGTACCCATCTGTTGATTGTGTCACGTTTAGGAACTGAACCGTTACGACCGATATTGAAGCGTCGACGAAAGCGCCGCTGCACAACAATAACGGACACGCCCGATTTTAAATACTCCTCAACTGCGAACGCGCGATGTTCTCTTGTCCAGATAACCATTGTGACTAACAAACGGTAAACTTGCCTGAATCGAACGATGTCAACCGCGGCCCTCTACCCCCACCCGTTCGCGTGTACTAGCCGCTCTAAAAACACACCCATTATACCCCACCCTGTAGTATGTAAAGCAAGAAGTTGCACTAAAATAGAAGAAGGATGGTCGATGAGAAGTGTTACAGATGAATTTGGAATAGGTAAGAGTACAGTAAGCAGAATATATAGGAAATGGAGAGAAGAAAGAAGTCTTTCGAGATCCGTCGGCACAGGAGCAAGAAAAATATCTGATGTATACCAAGATGAAGCCTTAGTTGCACATATGCATAGAAACCCTTTCAACACCATAAGAGAGGCAAAAAGGAATAATCCTGGATCTGTTAGAACAGGATCCCGACGAATAAGGAATGCCGGTTTACATTCACGTGTAGCAGTGAACAAAACTCTTTTAACTCATGCTTCGAAAGAACAAAGAATTGGCTTCGCTCTGAAGCACATGGGATATGACGCTTGGGATAAAGTAATATTTTCGGACGAAAAAATATTTCAGTCGTCGTACAATGGACAAGTAAAAGTTTACCGGCCAACAGGTACACGTTTTGATGATAAATATATAAATAAAATTAAAAGGAATCCTCGATTTTCTGTCAACGTTTGGGGATGGTTATCATCGCGAGGTCTCGGAGTTTTGCATCATATTCGAAATCGACTTAACAGTGAAGAATATATAAATATTCTTAATAATGTGGTGATCCCAACCGTCACACAATCTTATCCTGATAGGAATTTCATGTTTTTGCAAGACAACTGTCCTGTTCATACCTCCGCAGCAACGAAACAGTGCTTTAATACAAATAACGTGACCTGTATGGATTTTCCTAGTTATAGTGGAGATTTAAATGTGATAGAAAACGTATGGGGTTTAATGGCAAGACGTATTAATAAACAAAATCTTCAGGTGCATAACAATGAGCAATTACTTCAAATAGTACAAACAGCCTAGGAAGAAATACCTGAAAATTACGTCATTAATTTAATAAGATCAATGCCTGAAAGAATTAATGCTGTGATAGAGGCTGAAGGTGCTCTTACAAAATATTAATTTTAATAATAGATTTAAGTTATTACAATGTTCACTAAAGGTCTTTTTTACTTTTCGTCGTTTAAATAAATATTACTTAAGAGTGTGAGCCCATTATTAATTGTTTGAAGTTTGAATAATGTCAAATTGACAAATACATAATATTTTTCATCTATTACTAATTTCAAATCATATCAATAACTGTAATCTTGACTTACAATAGTTAAAAAAAGTGTCCCGCTTTCTCTGGCGAGGACTGTATTTAGGTGTAATAATAATTTTTTTAGACAATGTAAAATCATAATATTTAGGTTTGTGAATGAGGTTGTATGTCTAGTATTCAATTAGATATGCAAACTAATCAGCTAAAAATTTTATAAGTATTGTTAATCAGAATAAGAACAATTTCTGTAATGGAAAAAATTGTTTTTTATAGTAAATTCATTTTTTAAACGAGTAAGCCGATGTTTTAGAGTATTTTTGAGGGATGTTTATAGACCATACCAACGCTCGACCATCGACCGTCTTCTGTTTAATAAAAACGTTCAAAAGCCAAAATGCGTTATTCGTTATTAAATTTAAGCACTGCACGATCGAGCGTATTATGTGCGTGTTTATCTTTAAGAACTAAATTTAGATACAATTATGTACACTATAATTACATTTAATTTTTTATAATGAATAAGAGAATTGGCATAGACAATATAATACTATGATATCAAAAATTAAATTGGTCAATGTAGGTCATGGAATGGAAAACGTTTGTCTTAGTTTAAATCATCCTTTTGAAATAATTCAATCATTATCAAGCTACACTGACATTATCAATAACCTACAAATGTGTTACCTACTTAGTTCAGTTGTAAAATAATAATGAACTACAAGTTATGAAATAATAACGTTTTTATTAACCAGAAAAACTAAATTACAATAATAGTTGGAAATGTCCCCCGTTTTGTTCAATGAGTTCACAAGTTTACGCGTCTCCTCATGCTGTGAAAAGCGTTTTGCAGCATTTCTGGCGTTATGGTTGCACATTGCTGAACAATTCTTTGTTGCAGTTCTTGCAATTTATGTATCTGATTTGCGAAAATCTTATTTTTTTAAATAAGGAAAGATAAAATAGTCCATAATTGTTAAACAAGGTGATCTCGGAGGAAACTCAACTTCCGTATGCAAACTTATCAGCCGGTCATCAAAAGACTCGCGGAGAAAAGCAAGATTTTCTCGTGTAGTATGTGCTGTTGCACCGTCTTGCTGGAAATAACCGTATTGAAGTTCATCTCGTCTAAGTGTTGCACAAATTAAGTTAAAAAAATATTTCTGTACCTTTCTGCGTTGACGGTGAAATTGAAAAAAATTGGCCCAATTATTCTTCTGCGAGAAACTGCCATCCAAACACCAATTTTCTGAGCATGTACTGGCGTTTCAAAAAAAATATGCGGGTTATTAGTGCTCCACATTGGCATATTCTGAGAATTGATGTATTCCGAAAGGTGGAACCAAGCTTCGTCAGAAAAAAAAGTAAAGTTCAGCAGATCGTCACTCATTAAATTAATAACGAACCAATGGCAGTACGCAAGGCGTCTGGGGTGGTCTGCAGGCAGAAGAGCTTGATATGATTGCATCTTATATGGATGCATGTTCAAGTCCTTTTTTACAATCGTTTGGCATGTTCCATAAGAAAGCCGAATTTCTAGAGAGAGACGTTTTAAAGGTTTTGTAGGCTCTTCTTCCATACGTTGACGAACGTCATTAATAACTTCTTCTGTACGAACTCTTGGTCTACCAGCACCTTTTTTATGCGTCACAGCACAAGTTTCGCGAAACACTTCGACACAATTTGTAAGGCATGCATAAAAATTGTCCGGTAATACAGCTACGGCTGGGAAGTGCTCGCGAAAATTGTCGAAACACAAACGTTGACTGTATCCCAAGTTCCATTAACTAGCACACCTGTTCGAAAATAGGCTTCAATCATGTAAATTTTCTGCTCTATGGTGAGAACCATGATTCAAAAACCGTGCAGGATTAGAAAACTTCAACACAATAACTTAACAGATTTTGACATTCAAAAAATTATGATATACCTAAATGTACAATAATTTTAAAATCCATGACCACCATTGACCAATTTAATTGTTGATATCCCGGTGTATTCAATCCGAAAACGTCTATAGAAAATCCATTATAGGCGTGTTGGTAAAATATTCACGTTCAATGCAAGGTGTTTCGGGTTCGAATTCCCGCAAATCCAACTTTTTTTTTTTTAATTTCGTAATATGATTCGCAATGTGATGTATTATTATAGCTGATTAGAAATTATAACGGACAAGACCTAAATAGCGCAGTAGGTATAGAGTTAGACAGATAATTACAAGGTTTTGTGTTCGATTGAGAATGCAGTTGTTCTTAAATCTGAACTGGTCAGATCCACTGATCTCTATAATATAAATGGATGAGCAATGCAATATGATGCGCGTGGAATTTTTATGCCAAATTGAATACTGTAAAACAAGTGTGCATATAGTGATTATGCTACTACGGGTACTAGCTTTCATCTTTTGAACAGAAAAAATCACGGTGCTTTAATATGTCCTTCACAAGATGTCACCAAAGTATGTAAAATAGTTGAAGTCCAAGTACGCCATATTCTTGTACAAAACAACAATAAACTTCCTGCAGAGGCAGTGTTTTTTGAGCCATTTGTACGTTCAATTTCTATTACCTTGTTAGTAGAAAATAAGTATGTACTTTGTATCCTTAGATACACATATGTTTGATTCATCTATTTTACATGAAAGTCACGTTTCTCTTTTAATTAAGCATGTTGTGGGATGCATAGAGATGAGAAAGAAACAAACAGAAGTAGAACGTGGACAACTTCTATGAAAACAGCTCTCCACATTAATACTTTTTTATAATCAATAAATATTTCAAAAGGAATATAGTTTTTTTTGAGTATTTTTTTAAATTTCCCTTAATAAATAAGTATTTCATTATCTTCAGATGCAGATTTTAATTTTAAAGTTTATGTTCTGTTACATACTTTTCAGAGATTTTAGGCATTTCAAATTAGCGCCTTTATTTTATGTTATTGCGCATGTGCGTCAGCCCCGTGCGCAGTTCGTATTTGATAGAGTGGCCATAGAGATTGACGACCCACGAAGATTGACGGGCAACTGAGTGCTGCCAAATATTCTCAAAACATTTCTCGGTTTTGGGTCTCTTCCATCTATTCATGACTTACAGTAATATCGAACAACAATGACCTGTCCTGTTGATTTGCCAATGAGTCATGAGTCGAAGACGAATTCAGGATTGATGGTCGTGCCGATGATTCTCCTCGATAGACACATACCTGTAAACGGTATAAGCTGTCGTGAAAGAGGAGATGCTGTAAGAATAGATCGAATTGTAGTGGGAACGAACACGGGGAATGTTTTGCATTTTTTTTATTAACTGGGTTAATATTGGGGTGTTGAAAACAAATATTTCCGTACCATGACAACGTTTACGTTCAGGTCTTTTTTAAAATTACCAAAGCTTGATCAACGTTAAACGTTGTCATATACGTTGGCCAGGTGTAATATTTTTTGATAATTATGACACAAATAAGCATGTTTACGTTACGTTAAAAGTTAAATAGTGATCTCTAAATGAAAATCCATTCTGGAGTGTTCAGATATTTTAGTAGACTTTGAACAATTAGGTATACCTACCTTTTTTATGTGCGGATAATAATATTGAATAGAATTGGAGTATGCGGAATTTATTTGGTAATAATTTTCAAGGCCTTTGGCATGCGCCAATTGGCTTGGTCCAGAAATGAAAAGCTATTATTGGGGTGTCTAAAAACAAGGAAATTTGTAAAGATTTTTACTGTTTTTAAGGTAATTTTATATAATTTTGGGTGGTTTTTTCGTGTGCCCAATTTTTAGTGGTCTACAGATATCTAGTTACTTTTGGGATGCATAAAAATTACTAATTTATGAAGGATTTTTGGGTGCTTTTAAAGTAATTATACTTGATTTTGGGTGATTTTCAACTGATTTTTCGTGTGCCAGATACCGTGGTCAAGAAATAAAAGTTCATTTTGGGGTGTCTAAAAACACGAGGTTTTGTGAGGTTTTTTTTGATGTTTTTAAGGTAATTATGAATGATTTTAGCCGATTTTTAACCATATTTGGTGTGCCTAATTTTTGGTGGTCTATAGATATTTGGACACTTTTGGGGTGCATAAAAAATTCAGTTATTTTTGAAGAATTTTGGCTCCTTTTCGGTTGTTTCATATTCTTTTTTGATAGTATTTCATTGATTTTTGCATGTGCCAAATGCCATGGTCCAGAAGTAACATTTTATATAGGTACTACTTGTCTACAAATCTTTCTTCTCTTCTAACACTATTGTAAGCCTCCAGTTTCCAGTATTAATTAGAAATCATGAGATACAACTAATTATGATGTCGTGTCCGTTGTCCTCAGTGGAAAATGTTTTACAGAAGCACATTGTATTTCTTTTGAGACCAAAGTAAAAGGAACAACACATCCAATAATTAGTACTAATAATGTTGTTTTTATATCCGGTTGCACTAGCGCTTTCTTCACATTCTGGACATAACATAGATATTTAAATTTCTTTTAAAGCGATTCGATACGGTTTATAATCTGTAACATTCATTTTTCAAAAGTATATAGATACTAACATACACAATTAATGTATTACCTCACACAATCTTTTAGATACCGAAATACTGCAGATGGATAGTAGTGAACGCGATCAAATGAAGTTGATTAATGAATAATTATAGAAGTCCCTTATTGTGAACAACTTTATAATATTCATACACCTTTAGAAGTTTGTCACAATTACTTTTTGAAGTTTGTTATAATTGTCATGCAAACAATATAAATTTGTCAACAATACTTGCCTGCTTCATAGACTGGCCAATTATTAAATGAAATATAGGTACAGAAAAGTAAGTTAGTGACTTAATTATGTTATTCAATTATTACTGACTTTCAAGTAATAGCACTTTACTAGGGGAGGCTATATATCCTGAAATATTTATTTTTTAATTTCATTGTTCTGAAATTGTTCCTGGTGATAGGAATTTGTAGCGGCATTAAATCGCACGGGTATTCAACTACTACGGTCGGCTCATCCCGCGGCAGCCAATCAAATGTAAAAGCTTCATTTGACGTCACAATAGCCTTCGCTAAAGGCGCGAACCACGGCGAAACCTTATAAGGCATTTTATTAAATATTAATAAATACAAATAAGTAGTACTAATTGACACTTCGTATAATATACAGGGTGTACGGGAAAATGTGGGAAATCTCTTGGATGCAGATAGAACATGAACAAATAAGATGACATGTTCCTATAAAAAAAAATCCTACAGGCCCCTCCTACGGAGATATGCGTCCCTGAAGGACGCCGCTGGAAATCGGTTTTTATTGAATTTCTAAAGCATTGCAAAATGCAAGACCACACATCAGATGCATATATGTATACTCAATAAACGTGTATTCCATAGTTCGAATAAATTCAATGTGTCAACGATGTGATGACAAGTTCTAAAATGCCGGATATTTTATTTATTTCGTACCATAGTAACGTTTGCAACAGCAATAGGTTTTTTTTGGTGTTGATAAAAACTAAAACGCACATTTTTTGCGAACTTTTTCTCGTAAACGGTTCATTTTAACGACAATAAGCAAGAGTGCCTTTTAAAATCTAGCTATTCAGTTTAATATTTTTAAAGTATTTATCATACTGTTACCATTGTCCCCTCACAAACACAGAACGACGCTGTTCGACACGATCTCCAGATACAATTTTAGTGTGTTTTGGAAAATGCCTTCTGTCAGTTAGAGAGTTGTCAAGTGACATTAGATATTAAATGTAAACGCGAATTTTCATTTTCGTTTATTATTGTTAAAGCAATAAAATTGTGTTTGACCCCTTAAAAATTTTGTTAATCTCGAGAGCTTACGCCGTGGCCGACCGACGGAGAAAATCGAGAGGTAACAATACAGGGTGTTAAAAATTTAGGCATTAAGTTGTAAAGATTAGCCCGCCCCTGTAAACTACAAAAGCTAAATATGTTTCAAGGACACTATTTTAAGAGGCCATTATTACTAGTGTCCATCACATTAAATTTTTATTAAATTACATTAATTACTTTAAAAGAAATTCAATAAAAACCGATTTCCAGCGGCGTCCTTCAGAGACGCATATCTCCGTAGGAGGGGCCTGTAGGAAAAAAAATTACAGGAACTTGTCATCTTATTTGTTCATGTTCTATCTGCATCCAAGAGATTTCCCACATTTTCCCGGACACCCTGTATATGTACATAGAAGTTCGCAGCATCCTTATGTGAAGTCCGATAATGATAAAAATACAGGATAAAATGGGATTAATTTTATTTTCAACAACAAAAAGTATCTAAAGAAAATGTATTCATTAAATTACAGTTTTTTTTTCTTTTTGTTTTTTCTTTCTTCACGTTTTCTTTTTTGATTTGTCAAATGCGTCGATGTTAAAAATTTTATTCTTACGTCGTTGATGAATAAATTATATAATTACTTCTAGAGGTAATTCTGGCAGATGTTTGTGAATTATTGTTGCTAACTGTTGTAATGCCTTTTCTATGGCGAAATTCATTTTTGTGAATTTTCAGATCAGATGGATTAGTGTATGTGTGATCTTCAGTTTTATCTTTCGTGTATGTTCCCATATATGAATATTTGTCGTTGAGTTTCCTTGCTATGAAGCCTAATACTTAAAGCCAGCTGATTCCATAGCTGTCATGGTTACAGAAGAATCAGAATTTGAAGAGCTGTTCCGAGCTGTTCCTTATACATGGGCGAGATATATGTTCGATCTTTCTTGAGGATTATTATTGGATCATTTTTGTGGGAATTATTTGTTCGTAAAAATACTTTTTATAAAATTATTTCATTCTAAAATTTTAACAAAATATAGTTGAGTCATTGACCATTATTTACGAGTAATACACTCGATATTAACAAAAAAATGAGGTGTGGCCACCACGCGACTTTGTTAAACGTATGAGCGTTTCAAATTATAGAATTTTAAGAATTTTCTTTACAAAAATTTTTCAAAATCCTATTTTAAGTACTTCTATTCTCTTAATAAATCTCTATAGAATGCATACTTTGCAAGATATTATAAAAAAAAGTGCTACTCGCTAAGTAAAAGTGCTACTTTCGGTCCGAATTTTGAAATTTCATTTATACAAAAAACATTGCAAATCTAACTCTAAATACTTTTGTACTCTTGATAAATATATACAAAAGATATTTGAAATTATGTTTTAAATTCTTTTGTACTCGTAATGTACCTGCCTAGAAAGCATGATTAGCGAGATATTCGCAAAAAACTGATTTTCGATAAGAGTAAAAGACCTACTTCCGGTGAGAATTTCGAAAGACTTTTTTAACACAATTTTTCTCAAATTTAATTTTGAGTACATTTTAATTCTTTATAAATGTGTTTAAACTTAGTAATTGACGAAATATTTGCAAAATTCGATTTTTTCGCTGAAGTAAACTACAACTTCCGGTCTACCGATTTAACTGAAAAACTAATCAGATCCCAAGAGGGAGATTATACACATAAATACAAAATTTGGAATAGATATCTACAGCGGTGTGACCGCTATCGTGGTCACACATACACAGAGAGAGACCGACAGTCACACAGAAATTTTTTTAAAACCACTTTTTTGGTATCAGGGGACTTCAAAACGTGGACATCTGCAAAAATCTCGAGGTCGAAAATTTTCGTCATCACAATACTTCCTTATTATACCTACTACGTATTAAGTAAAAAGTGTACGAGTATGTGTTTGAATACACAAACTTCCACCAGAATAATTTGCTGTTATAAACTTATCCAACGCTCATCACACGATAAAATGAAAATAAGTAAGGAAATATACCACACTAATATTTGATAGGGTGCGAGGGCTATTGTGACGTCACACATTTTCTTTCTTTGTCTCCGCATGGAACGATGAGCCGACCGTAGTAGTTGAATACCCGTGATTAAATCGTAGTTTTTAGACATGTGGTCTTTAGTTCGTACTTTGGCCGTGTCGGTTGTTAAAATGATTTAACCATATTTATCATTATTATAACGATTTCACTTTTAACTGTTTTCTCGAAAATTAATTCACACAAACATTTGTCATCGAATCTGTTTACCTACTGTATCTATACAGTGTGCTCGAGAAAAAAATATAAGTTAAGATACAAAAACATGAATTCATTCTCCGAAAATATTCACTTGTCGTATTTCTCCGGACTAGCAGAAAAATTTAAATCCTCTTCATTATGGTCTCAATTTTCTATGATAAGATCTACTCTGAGCATTCACAATAATAGTAATACTGAAAAATAACAGAGGTTGCGTGCATTTTTAAACAAAAGATCTGAGGGCTATCAGGCTAGGAAATCAAAAACACTATCAAGGAATGAAATATTTCTTGCAACAAAGATATCAACTTCTTAATATATATATAGTATCATGTGTAACTTCACTTAAGGGTCCTATATAGTGGATCGCAAATGTAATATTATATTGTTTGCATAGCACATAATTTAATAAGCCAAGGATGTCCGAGTACTTATTACACATAGGGAATATCTAACAAATATTTCAAATAATAACTCAATATCTAAGCGAATAAAAATTCATTTATGATGAAATATTTACACATTTGTAACCACGGTAAAGATTTTTACCAGAATAATATTCATTGTAATGTGGGTTGCCTAATTTTAATTTATTTTATATTCATTTAAAACAAAGTCAAGAATAGTTGAACGAAAAATAAGTGCAAAGCTAGGTAGCTTTTTATTCAATTATTAACGTGTACTAAAGCAAACAAATCTGCTGCAAAGGATTTTTGAGAAAACTTGTTTTAAATATTTTGACATTAATTAATTCTCTTTAATCAGATATTTTTTTTCTAAGTTTGATTATTCAACGGGGTAGAATACTAAATTCTTCATAAGTTGACGACGAAAGATTTTCTCCAAATTTAAAATCAACAAAAATATCTCGCATCAAAAATCTGCTATTTTTCAACTATTCACAGATCCACTATCGAGCGTTTAATTTACACGTTACAAAAAAGTTTGCAAACTTCAAACTTTGTCGCGAAATTAGTCGGGTAATTTCGACGTGCGCATGCTCAATATGATTTTTCTTTTATAATGTCAAAGTGTTATCAAACATAACCATATAAAGCTTTGGCCTCAAAATTTGATTTCAAAATGAATGTAAGTTTAGACTAATCACTAACAGACTTGTCATTTGTATTATGTGTTTGGCATTATTTGAAAAAGTCAAGAAGGTCTAGACGTTGGTGGGTGCGACCGATTTTTCAAAAAAGAATGCAACAAGGAGACTATCACAACCTGATACAAGAAATAAGAGTTGGTGACAGTGGCGGCTCTTTAATGAGAGCAAGTGAGCAATTGCACCCCCTGGAATTTTGAAACAAAACAAACCAAGCGGCGACTAACTGTGAAAGTATTTATTTATTACGTATTCATAGTTATTGAACAGGAACGTGGCGTGTGCGGCCCGCGTAACAACCTACATGCACCGATTGTCGTCACAGATATAATGACGACTAACAGCGCACGAATGTAAAGACGAGAAACTATTCGAATGTTTACCCTTTCCACCGAGAGAAACATACCCATGAGCAACGCCCAACCGTTGCTCCGTTAAGCCATTAACATTACATTGAGGGTGGGGAGACCTGTATTTTGTTCTACTTCCATATCGTATAATACATAGCGAGTGAGCAAGATCCCCAGTCTGTTCACCCCTGTTGTAAGATAAATTTCGTCTCTGCGTTACAGAATAACACGTTTTCGCGGTTAACGTATGATGAAAAAGTCGCAATAAAAAATCTTAAACGCCCGATGCCTCAATTATGTTTAGAAAATAAACAATCTGTTAAAGGTAAAGACGTTATAAGAAAATTCAAGATGAATATTTATCAGAAAAATGACTGGATTTGTGGGTGTGAAATTAAAAATACTTTGTTTTGTTTTCCGTGTCTTTTGTTTGGTGGTTAACCGTCTTGGTCAAAGAACGGAATAAAAGACTTAATTCATCTTAGTGCTAAAATTACGAAACATGAAAATTCCGAAAGGCATTTGAAAAATATATTTAGTCTAAGAATGTTAGGAAAAAATAACATTCAGAATGTTTTAGATTCATCATATAGAAAAGCAGTTCAACAACACAATGAACAGGTAACACAAAATAGGTATGTGTTAAATTTAATAATAAATTGCATTAGATTTTGTGGCGCGTTTGAACTGACACTTCGGGGTCATGATGAACGGCAAAAGTCGAATACCAAGTGCATTTTTCGGGAATTGATAAATTTTACGGCAGAATTGGATAAATCGATCAGAGATCACATCGAAGCAGCACCGGTTTTTAAGGGATTATCAAAAACGATACAGAATGAGCTGCTTGATGCAATGTTGAACGTGTATCATGAACAAGTTTCCAGTGAAATTAAAGCAACCGACTTCATATCTGTGATAGCTGATGAAACCACAGATGTGCCCAATCAGTTTCAGTTGGTGGTTGTTTTAAGATATATTGTGAATGTGAGACCGGTCGAAAGATTTTGGAAATTTCTTCTGCCTAGTGGACATGATGCTAATTCTTTATCTGCCTCCATCCTTAACGAAATTAGTTTGCTTGTTGATGACCCAGAAAAACTGATTGCACAGAGCTATGATGGGGCAGCAGTCATGAGCGGTCCTATTAACGGCGTGCAAAGACATGTCCAAGACCAGTATCCAAGGGCCAATTTTGTACATTGTTACGCACATCAGACAAATCTTATTATGTCACATGCTACATCGAGCAGTAGTAATTGCAGATTTTTTTTGCCAATCTGACGGGATTATGTACTTTTTTCTCCACTTCACCACAACGAGCTGCAAGATTGGAAGAATTCCTTCAGAGAAAAAGCTTACTCAGTTCTTCAAAAATAAGATGGAACTTCAATTCTAGGACAGTGAATACAATATATGAGCACCGAGAAGAAATAATTGAAGCTCTAGAACAAATCGAGGGAGAAGCTAGTTTACAAACTACCATTCATCAAGCTGGTGCCAATTTGCGAATTTTAGAGGAGGAAAATTTTATCTAATTATGCCACATGTGGACATATTGTTTAATCAATTACAAAATGTCAATACAGATGCATAAAAAATCAAGAATAATTTAGACAATTTTGAACGCGCTATTGGAAAAATTCGAACCGAAATCGCTGACACAGATAATCAGTTGGTTAAACAAAATGACTCAGAACTGACTCCTC
This sequence comes from Amphimallon solstitiale, assembly GCA_963170755.1. Lineage (NCBI taxonomy): Eukaryota > Metazoa > Arthropoda > Insecta > Coleoptera > Scarabaeidae > Amphimallon > Amphimallon solstitiale. The sequence goes on from OY720676.1 coordinate 111,451,036, forward strand.
GACCATCAACGCGACGAAGAGTAACTGATGGTAGCCAAAGACGGAGGGAAACTATTGAAGCGTGCGATATTATTTTGCTTGAAATAAAACTTGATTTCGGTATACAGGGCACTTTATATTAGCAAACTTAATTTCTTTTAAACAGTTCTCCTCTTTTCAAAAAAAATTTCCTGAAGATTGGCTTAAAGAAGCAGTAAAATTTTATCCATGCCTCAATGAAAGCAGACTACGAACTGAATTAAGTGTTCTATATTCTAGAGAAGAATTTAGGCAAAATATAGAAGTCAGTGCTGTAGGTCTGCTAGGCCTTCTGCTGGATGAATTAAGCGACACCTTTAATGAAGTTGTTAAGCTTTTAAAAATTGTCATTACAATCCTAATGACAACGTCTGAAGCGGAACGCCAGTTTTCACGGCTGAAGAGAATAAAAACTTTCCTAAGAAATACAATGAAAGAAGACAGATTAAATGCCCTTACTATGTTATCTTGTGAAAAAGAATTTATAAATGATTACCCAAATTTTAATGAAAAAGTGATAGAACTGTTCTGCAAGTCAAAGACACGCAAAATGGACTTCGTTTATCGTCCGATGTAATCCAACTGTAGTGTTATATTTACTATTCCCTCAAAACAAACTGTACAATGAACAGTACCTGTCTGGAACAGTATGTCGGTGAAACTTATAAAGATTGGGTAAGCGTTCTTGTATTATACTTTTTAATTTTGAAATTATGCACTCCCTATGTGAACCACCCCGAGCCGCCACTGGTTGGTGATAAAGAGATGTTTTTTAATTATACTCGATTGACAGTAGAACAGTTTGATGGGTTATTAGCTTTAGTAGGGCCGTTAGTAATAAAGAAAAGTTTTCAATATATTACATTTTACGTTAATTTCTAGATATGGCACATCAGATAACCAGTAAATTTGTTGGCAAATTTTAGACAATGTGAATGATAATAATAGACTACGACTAATTCCAAGTCATACGACTAATTGAAAGTACTAATTATTTCATTGTGAATGAAGCTTAAAACTCGGTCAAAATTAACGTCAAGTCGAGTATTACATCTGTCAAGTCCTAGTTCAATTAAAAGTTTTAATAATTGACGAGTTTAACACGCTATAACTTAAGCTTGTTTTATATCTCAATTTATTGAACTTAAAATTGAACTAGAGTTGAACTTAAAATTGATGGTCAAGGAAATTTAGGTAAAGTATATCGTTTTACATGCGGCAATTATAAGAATTTTAAATTGAACAAGAAATTGACACACGTAATATTCGCTTTGCGTTAGTTTTGAGTTCTAGAAATTGAATTTAAGATTGATAGATGTAAAACGAGCTTTACGTAATTTTGATGACCTTCAATTTCAAGTTTAATAAATTGCCAGATGTAAAACAAGTTTAAGATATCCACAGCTCAGAAAATATAATTTTCTATCAAAGTGAAACGTGTAAATGGAACACGGAATATGTGATATGAATTGATGCTGGTTGATAACTGATATTTTTCTGTAAATGGGAGATGGCTAAAAAAATCACCATAACTGACAAATTCTATGTAATTCGAAAATATATCAGTCTGCGCCAGGTAGATGTGTCGATCGATATTTTTTTCTAAACTATTAAGGGTCCTCGCTAGTGAATGGGAAATGTAATATTGGTTGCATAGCACATAATTTAATAGGCCAAGGATGTCTGAGTACTTTTACACATAGGGAACATATAATAAATATTTGAAATAATAAGTCAATATCTAAGCGAATAAAAATTCATTTATGACCAACTATTTACACATTTATATCCGCGGGAAATATTTATAACAGAATAACAATTCATTGTAATGTGAGTTGCCTAATTTTCATTTATTTTATATTCATTTTAAACAAAGTAAAGAATAGTTGAACGAAAAATAAGTGCACAGCCGGGTAGCTTTCTATTCAATTTATAACGTGAACCCAAGCAAACAAATCTCCTCCGAAGGATTTTTGAGAAAACTGGTTTTCAGTATTTTGACATATTAATTAATTTTCTTTAATCCGATAATTTTTTTCTAAATTTGATTCTTCAGCCGGGTAGATTACTAAATTCCTCATAAGTTGACGTTGAAAGGTTGTCTCCATCTTTAAAATCAACAAAAATATCTGGATTCTAAAATCTGCTATTTTGCCATTGTTGACAGATCCACTAGCGAGGACCCTTAAAGAAGGAAAATACTACTTTGTCTAGGTACCTCGCACAATGCTTATATAATTCAAATTCCGCCTAGTGTGACTACAACAACTACTAATAGTGCAACCTGGCATGGAATATTAATTAAAAAACTTATTACTCCTTTTAGTGTTATTCGTTATTGTACGGTTAATGTATGTATTGATAATACGAAGAATACATCCAAAGAAATATTGCAATTATAAATTAATTCTTTAATATGATTATAAAAATAAGATGTGGCCACCACATGACTTTCCGTTTGACCGCTATAGTGGTCACACACACACACACACGCGCGCGCGCGCGCACACACACAATGACACACACACAGAGAGAGACATTTTTTTAAAACAACATTTTCGGTATCAGGGTACTTCAAAAGGTAGACATCTACAAAAATCTCGAGGTCGAAAATGTTCATGATTACAATACTTCCATATACTACCTACGTATAAGAAAGTAAGGTATAGTATTAAACTTGTGAGAAATGGCCATTCCAATCGAATAATTTACCCCACTCGCCTTGGTTTGTATTGCAAATTTTATATTGAAAATGGCCAACTTTTTCATTTGTAGAATAACATACTGTATTGTTAAGAGCTTAAATTTTTACTAGATAAATTCAAAATTTAATGAAGCATTTACTTTTAATCACATAAGTTTTTAAGTAGAACATTCACATAAAATATATCACGTGTTTCCTTCTGTCCTTAAAAGCTCGAACACTTGATTTCTCTGTAGAATATTATTAAGGGTTAGTGTATGTATAGCCTACATCATTTTTGCTATTATATTTACCGGCATAACAAGCATGTAATAAAATCCATTGAAGACCAGATTTATGCTATGCAAAACAGCTCCACCAACGTAAGCTGTTAGCCATTTTATTCCTGTAAGTTTGGGTTGTTCTTGTCGACTCATATACGACCATATTAAATCATTTGTTAGAACCCAAGCGACTAATGTTACAAGCATTAATCCACACAGCGAGCCTACCATGAAAAATGCTGCCAAGTAGTAATTACTGCGCACTAAAACAAGATTAATATTATTATTAAAATCTAAATGTATTTCAACTATTACTAACTTGCTTTGTATACTCTTCTCCTAATGTTATTGTAATTGATGATTTTCTCACTGATTTCATCAAGCGTTTCATAATCATAATCAATTGGTTGGGAAAGTTTTGTGCAAACACATTTCGAACAAACTGGTTTTGATTGTGTAGAAGCAGGTATATAAGTTGTATTTTCCGACAAAGGTAGTGTTAGTGAACTTTTAGACTTCCGAATGTTAACTGGTTTTAATAATTTAGAATACTTCTCGATCAATCTAGGGTCGTCCCAATAAGATTTTCTGCAAAAGTCTTGGCTTTAGTATTGTTTCTTATTAGGCTACATAAGACCTATTAGATGCTTCCTAAAAAAACTGTTTTAGATTTAAAGCAATCTAAATATTAAAGTTATTCAGATATCGCAAATACAATCATAATCGTTTCATATTAAAGATAGCTATTTATCATCACATTTTGATAAAGTAATTTTTGATTGTTAAAGTTTGTCAACATTATATAAGTATGTGGCTTTTCAAGGCTACTTAGGTCTAAAGCCTTGTAATGCTTATTCTCAATATCTTGCATTATTGCTTCCCACTATTTTCCTTTCGGCTTTCTTTTCTTACATTTTTTCCTCTTGCTTTAAATTTCTTACGTTTTTGTTATTCTACGAGTATCATTCGTTCTGTATGTATATGTTACCGGGCAAACCCGATTTCAGGCCAAACTAGTATGTCCTAGGCCAAACCGGTATATCCCACGCGTGTGAGGATATACTAGTTTAGCCCAGGACAAACTAGTTTGGCCTAGATACTTTAGGCGTAACTAGTTTGACCTAGGCCGAACTGATGAATCGCTGCATGTGACAAAATAAACATGTTTGGACCAGTTAACGCGGGAATTCCCCTCCCGCGCCCCTTTCTATCATGCTTTAGTTGTGACTTGGGTACGTGCAATTTGAGGAGCAGTATTAATTGATTCTTTTTAATGACCATGTTACTCTATTTCACTGTCAAATCTGAACTGATTTCGATGATTATTGATTTTATATTTGGAAGAGGTTTCCATATTTTATGACTTTAAGCATTATTAAGTATGTTATGTAAAATGATCAAAATAGAATATTTGTTTATTACAAAACTGAAATCGACCTTTGTACTCAAACATTTCTCCAAGAAAGTGATGTCAATCAAGATGTTCAAATCACACTAAGGACTGCAGCTATCAAACATTCAGTTGGGACAGGTTAAGGTTTTATAAGATGCACCTGTGCTACAAATAGGTGCCAGTGTAAAAAAAAATGATTTTGTCTAATTCGAAATGCCACCATAGTACACCCAGTAAAAATAAATAAAAGATATAATATTTTATATCTAAAAATTATTTTTATTATTTCATTTAAATTTTCGTAAATATTTTCGAAAGATATTATCTTTAAAAGTGCATGGCTTAATAAAAAAATAAAAACTGAGAAGTACTGAATAGCTTATTTTTATTTTATAGTTTTGTACATGTGTTAGGTCACTTCTAATCAATACTGCTGTTTTATAATTAAGTAGACTACGTTTGAATATTGTTCATCTAATTAATTAAATCAGTTCGGCCTAGGTCAAACTGGTTAAGTCTAAAGTATCTAGACCAAACTAGTTTGTCCTGGGCTAAACTAGTATATCCTGACACGCGAAGGATAAACAGTTTGGCCTAGGGCAAACTAGTTTGGCCTGAAATCGGGTTTGTCAGGTAACATATACATACCCGATTAAAAATATAATAAATTTTTAATTTTTGGAAACATTTTTTTTTCTTCTAATAGGTATTATCGTAATTCTCATTACCAACGTCAAAAATAATGTGGTATTTTTCTCAAAACTTCAAATGTTAATTTCTTTAACAGAAAAATGACACACACTTACAAAAATACTTTTTTTTACGTTTTTACCTTGATAACTTGTCGTTATACTATTTTTTGTGCTGATACCAAAAATTAACTTTATTTTATTCTATTACCTAAGATTTTTTAAAAATCAGTGCATATTTTGGAGGGAATAATTCAAATCATAACATTTTTATTTTATCATCTGAGAAATACATACCTTACATTTACATCCTAGCTCTACTTATAATTACAATGAAAAATAATACATATCCTTATAGTAACATTTTTCTTTTTAATAAAACTTCTCTTTTATGATCTTTAGCATTTGTCGGCTATCAAGTCATCATGCTATTAATAGCTGAACACTTAAATTTTCTGGAAAATAGTACAGGTGTGAATAGAGAAAATTGATTTTTAAAATCATATAGCAATATAAAATTTAAATTTAGTTTATCTACATCTCTTTATCAGAGTTTTGTAGATGGATCTCTTTTCTTTTCTAGAAAGCTGGTTACCACCTGTTTTTCTTTCAAAATTTTCATCTTCTATCAGTTTTCTGTATCAATACATGCTAGAATCCATTTTCCCTTAGCTTTGTATTAGATAAATCAGGGAATGGTTCACAGAGGTACTAAAATATTCTCCTTCTTTTGATAATGCTTTTACAAATTGTTTTATAAGGCCTAACTTACTATAAGGCGATGGAAGAAAAATTTTGTTTAAATTAATTAGACTTTTCTTATGAATATTTTGAGTCCAGTTTCTGAAGTCTATCTTTTTGCCATTATATCTATTATATAAGGCAAGGCAGTGAAAGAGGAATGATGAATGGAGGTGGAAGGAGAAACAGGCACCATGTGATCAAGCTTCTTGGTTGCTCTGGTTTTGTTGTTGTATTTAATAATATCTTTGTGGACGTGTATTAAGTAAAACAAATACTGTCAGTAAAAAAATAATTAACGAAGACAAGGATATAGTTAAAATCATGAACACAAGTTACAAGTCAACTAATAAATAAATAAAAAGAAGTCCAAAATTTTAATGAAGAGGGGTGTTTAATACTCTTCAAAGTAATTCTCCTCCAGAAATTCAATGCGTGTGTAATATTATTTCTCCACCAATACTGTCTTCAACTTTTTACTGAAGTTCCTAGTAATGCGGATTTTTCTGTCATCCTTGTCCTATGTTGGGCAAAACGAAAATTATGACGATCACGGGAGTTCATGTATCCCCCCTTTTTTTCATAAACGGTACGGCGGTTGTGAATTTGTTTCAGTAGCAAAGTGTCCACGAAGTTATTTTTTGCAGAATAAATATTCTGTTGAATGTGTCAGATGTGCTTCAGTACACAGCATTATAAGAGAGATGACTATTGAATAGAGAAAGGCAGGTAAACACCGCGGCGGATTGTGGTTTGAACTCACATTTTCACCGCAAAAATTCTTTGCGATTTACTTAAATTGCAGTAACAAATTTATATATGCATGTATGCATATATAATCATTCTTCAGATTTCAGATGTAATTTTCTCAGATAGTAGCAAAAAGCAGCAGCTGAAATTTACAGGGTTACTAACAGAGATTATGGGAATCATATATGAAAAATATGAACTTCTGATGGCTGCTAAAAGCACGTGTGAATTTTTATGTGTTTGATTATAGTGATTACAAAGTAGTAATAAAATACAACATTATCCAAAGCGTAATACAATAAAATTGTCATCATATAATTAGTTTCTGTAATTGATTTACTAATCGTCCAAATCCATTTTAAAGATGTTAGTCCTGGCAATGAGTACTTTCGGAGCAGCAAAAGGTCGGGGAGTGTTCATTTTTGGTAGATTTCTACAGTTTGGTGTCCTAATCAAAATTCTGAGTTTTAGACCTTGAACGACCGCCGCCCGCGCCGCCATATTGGAAAAACGGTACCAAAATCCAGTTTTTCGAGAATATCTTCTCTCCAGCGCCACCTAGCTTTAAAATAGTTATTACAAAAATGATAGAGCATAAAATTTTCTGCAATTTATGTATTAAACATTTTCCATTCAGATGAATAGTTTACGAGTTACAGCGGAATCAATAACAGCAAATTTTTGCGATTCGCACTATCGCTACATTTTTTCGCGAAATTTCAGTAAATACTGATTACTTAATACGTACTACCGTTTTCTTCACTCATTTCCGCACCACCGTGAGGTAGAGTGAGAGGCGCGCTTTTTTTTCACGTGGTATCCCCAGTAGGCCTAATCCACGATTCGTGGACGTTATTTATTGATGTTCGAAATTTCGGGTTCGTTATTTACTGATGTCTTTTCTTCCGCTTCGATTCCGTAGGCCTAGATGGTCCAGGTTCACTGACATCAATATCTTCTCGCAAATTTCTTCCCTTTTCTTCCGAATGTTCATTTTCATCGATTTCTTCTTCTTCTTCGACCTCGAGTGCCAATAATTTTGTAAACGGCAAGGTCTCCTTCCTCGTCGTAGTTGTTTTGTTCTTCTTCTTCTTCTTCTTCTTCAGAGCCCGCAAAAATCTCTGCTCTGTTCTCACACGCGTCTCCGTGACAGCATGTACAGATGACTGAACACTTCAAGCCTGTTTTCCAACAGCCACAGGCTCGACCGCACCCCTTCATGCACTTGCACGAAATGAATTTCAGGAGTGCCTCGGGTGCCGGATCTTTTGTTGTTCTTACAGGAGTGAGTCCAATCTTGCTTCGTTCCCAACCCCATCGCTCTGGACTCTCGTGTATACCATACCAAGCTTGAACTTGGTGGTAGGTCCGAAGGGAATGTTGCCGCGCAGCTTCTCTAGTAGGGGGTAATGTAGCAAGATCGAATTTACTCTTCGTGACGGATCTTGCAAAATTTTGATAACGTAGGGAGCTCAAAGTGATTGTGTTGTCTTCGGGAACGCCATAAACGGCGACGTAAAAGCTTTCCCCCGCAACAGCAATTGCTTCGGAATCTGCGTTTCGCTCTTTGAAAACTTGAATATTTCGGCTTAAATATTTGTTCTTTTCGAGTGTTTTTATGAACCTAATTTTACCTACATTGAAAACAGCAGAAGTAGTATCACAACCGCTGAACGCATGCAAGAACAATATGTTATCCGCCGCTATTTCTCCATACTGTAGACTTCGAGGAGAGTAAATTTTTTCAAAAATTTTTCCTCTGCCTGGTTTGCGAAGGTAAACGTTCGGATGAGATCTCGCTAGTGCTGTTAAGAAGACGAGAATATCTATATCTTCTCCTACTATGAACACAGAATCAAACGATTCGGACATATTGATCGCCGTGTTAACGATCAGTGTGTCAGCATCTTCTGTAGCCTGTTCTACTGGGAAATTAGAATTCTCAAATTTCTCTTTCAGCACTGAAATCAAGCGAATTTTATTGGTTTCGTTTGATAAGAATCTTTGCTGCGAAACAGTTGGAACCATCGACTCGTCGAGATGTACATCGGCGGAAGTTTGTTTATTTGAACGACGAAGTCTTTCTGCACTCTTTGTACTTTTGGTAGCTGCGTCAAGTGGATACCCGTCGAAAACAACGACTGTGTTAGAACCATAATTCTTCCGCACGTACTGTACGTAGTTTGCGCAGATCGATGCAAACGATTCTTTGCGATGCCATATTACTCTATGTAGCAGATATCCACCATCTATGACATGAATGCTATTCCCGAATTCAGTATCGTCTGGCACAGGCGTAAAAGCTTTGTAGAGTGAAGATTTTGTCCCCTTGCGCATTCCCTCTTCGCTAAACAGAGCTAAAGGAAATGGGGCCAGTTCGAATTGAAGATATTCCTGCAGCTCCTCGTCTGATTGCTTAGCAACACACATTCTTTGATACAACAATAGCGGATCAATGGGAATGACAACGTCTTTAATTTTTATATTGCTGTTGATAACTACAAGAGGAATCACTTTATCCGAACGTTTGAACTTCACGGCGTCGAAGTTGTTACCAATTATTTTCGAAATCGCCAGAATACCGATTTCACGAGAATTGTGACAATTGATTCTTTCATCTCCGACGATGCCAGTGCTTATAGATATCAATTCGCCAATTCTTTGGAAAGGAGAGCGTGATGAGAACCAATCAATGAGTTTCTTTAAATCTTTCTCATCACGGATGATGCGCGAGCTCCTCATGTCTACGTGTTGCTCAGTTGTTGTTTGCGACAAGATATTGATGTCAGTGAACCTGGACCATCTAGGCCTACGCAATCGAAGCGGAAGAAAAGACATCAGTAAATAACGAACCCGAAATTTCGAACATCAATAAATAACGTCCACGAATCGTGGATTAGGCCTACTGGGGATACCACGTGAAAAAAAAGCGCGCCTCTCACTCTACCTCACGGTGGTGCGGAAATGAGTGAAAAAAACGGTAGTACGTATTAAGTAATCAGTATTTACTGAAATTTCGCGAAAAAATGTAGCGATAGTGCGAATCGCAAAAATTTGCTGTTACTGATTCCGCTGTAACTCGTAAAATATTCATCTGAATGGAAAATGTTTAATACATAAATTGCAGAAAATTTTATGCTCTATCATTTTTGTAATAACTATTTTAAACCTAGGTGGCGCTGGAGAGAAGATATTCTCGAAAAACTGGATTTTGGTACCGTTTTTCCAATATGGCGGCGCGAGCGGCGGTCGTTCAAGGTCGAAAACTCAGAATTTTGATTAGGACATCAAACTGTAAAAATCTACCAAAAATGAACACTCCCCGATCTTTTGTCATGTAAGCCCATTTTCATGTCTTCATTGCCTGGACTATGTTCACATTTTACTATTTCTGCCCCTGTTTGAATTCAACATAATTCCCATATGCCCAGATTTTTAAGCAACGATTTTTAAAATTATTATTTAACTACTTATTTGCTACAAATACATAGTGGAATTCACTTCTTTTCAATATCGACTTTTTACCTTAAGTATTATCAGTCCTATCAGTTTATCGAAAACTGCTAAAGAAATAATAGTTTATTCTTACTTGGATATACACATTTATATGGACAAAATTATTATTTAATATCTATAAAAAGGTTTAATAAGTTCATACAAATACCTAGGACCTAGACCATAAAAATACTAAATTTGCAAAAAGTCAATGACCGATTTTTCATTCCGATTAATATACTCAGTTAAATGATCATTGATTAAAATTAATCATCAATTATCTCTAACCAGTGTTTTGGACATATGCTAGTGTATTTGATCTTAGTAAATTACATTTTATATAATAATATGAAATGGTCGATACAGTACAAAACTGTTTTATCAAATAACACAAGATATAATATGTATGTAATAATGAATGACGTAAAGAGGACCTTGTGCACAAGACTTTTCTACTTTTTACATGTTATTTAATGTTCATGTTGTGAAGAGTGACGTCCAAAGTTTATTTCAAGAGGCACATGAAGATTCTGGTTTATGTCAACGAACTAAGTAGCATAGGTACTTAATGAATGTTTGCACTATTGTTTAGTATACCGACGATACTATATAGTAGTATCTCATGACTCATATTTTTAATACGATTATTTTTATGAGTAAACGGTATAAGCAGAATAACTTACTACTTAAGTTAAACAAAACCAATATATGATAGTAGCTTTAATAAATGTCCAACTGCGGTCATCAGTCTCTATACCGCATTTGAAGGAAGGTTTAAGAAACACAGTAACTGTTCAATTTTTGGTGTAGTTTTAGAGTTTAGAGGATTATCTAAACTAGGACAGACACTCCTTTCTTAAAAAAGGCGCTCTGCTGTGTATAGGATCAAAATTTTAAAGATTAATTAATAATCTTTATACCATGTCTACGTTGAATCCCGTTTGTGCTGTGGAATAATTTTTTTGGGTGGTTTCCTAAACTCTCATAATATGTTTGTAAGCCAAACACGAATTATTCGTTGTATTTGTGACATCTATTGCTTTGTTTAATTTCTCCAAGAGCCACACATCTTAACTTTCCCATGCCTGAACATACATAAATTCGATCGCTTGGACCACGTCAATCTCCTCATTAATCTCAGATTTCTGGGTTTCAGCGATAATCATTTACCTCCAGACTACCAAATAAAAAAATCGGCCCGTTAATATTCAACAAGTTTATTAACAATATGAATTCCATTATCAGTTGTAATAAGCTGTTTGTTTCGGATGATTTGAAGATTTGTTGTAGTATCAGCTCGGTTACTGATTGCGTTCGCATTTAGGTTAATGTGAATATTTTCATTGGTGTTATTCGAATAATCCAGCATTAAATCTATTTAAACGTAAATAAATGTCTTTTACGAGCTGTGCAATACACTTTAATTTTGTCTATCGTTTAAATGATGCAGATTTGAACTGTGTCCAATCAACCAGAGTATTAAGCGTAATGTTTGATGTTGGACGATATAAACATGACCACTTTTACTGCTATAAGAATTGGATTCATCGTCTGCAATTGTAGATCATGCAGCTAATGCTGAATCAAGAAAGGTGTTATACTTGTATTGGGTAGGTCACGTTCGGAATACGCATGTGTGGTACAGTATCTGATCAATGCCACATGCGCCAGCTTGATCAATTCAACGCAAGTTTGTAAAATTTATATGAAATCGGGTTGATGGATATTATTCGCGTAGAAATGCTGACTGTAGTTTATACTTTTCCCGTTTTGATGTAACTTCACTTATTCCAGCTGCTTCATAAAAGCAATAGTCGCATAATACTTCAACAGATAGTACTGATGTTTATCAAGATTGCTTGCTTTGTTCTAATGATTTCTTTTTGCTCATAAGGTTAATTTTTCATATACTTTGTACTTTAGATATTCGCTAATTGTAATTAATGGTCCTATAATTGGTTTTGTAACTGTTGGATAATAGAGCGTATTATTATATTTATTACATTCAATCTTCACCTCATTGACTGCTCAATTATTTTAAAACCACAAAGGTTCTTTCTTATTGCACAACATCCATATATTATCCGTATTCTCAAATGCTGTTTTTTTTTTTTGTGTTTTTGGGACAGTCTTGACAGATAAAACCATCACATTAAGCAGAAGTGACCGCTATGACAAAACTTTAGTGGATAAAGCAAAGATTATAAATGCTTGATCGATATGGGCATACTAATCCAGTCATACTGTCTGAAAATAAGCCCTGAATTAGAAAATGAACCGAACAAGCCAATTTTTTTATATGATGTTGGATGGGGTCAGGACAGCTTAATTTGAAGTTTTCGACCGAAACCCCTCAGGGCGTTTTCCGCCATCTTGAAAATAAGGGTGAATTCTTGTTTCCTTTGTAACTCGGCTCCTCGTCGTCCTACGGGGAAGTTGTTTAGGTATTTTTTGTTCCCTTTTTTATTCTCTATAATTGATGTTATATAACTTTTTCACCTAACATCTGCCGTTCTCGAGATATCGGCAAAAATAGGACATAATTTGGGGTACGAGCTCGGTTTTTATTTTTTTTCTTCTTTATCGTCACACATAGCCACAAAAATGTCTATTACCAAAATGGTAGAGTACGTTCGTACCTAAAAAATTGTATTTTTGTTTACCCTCCATTTTCAAAATTACGAGTTCTAGTTTGCCGCAAAGTCGAAAAGGAAAACTTCCAAAGTCTCAGGAACGACAGATTCGATATCTTTCACAAATTCATCCGATGCTGGGTAATTGTTCGTATCATGCGTGGCACTTCTTATGTCCTCGCGGATAATTGCTGCAGCTTCGCGAATGACTCGTAATCGTTCTCCTCGAGAATCCTCATTTCTTTGGCTGTACCAGTTATCCGAAAGTATTTTATAACCGGTGTTCCGAAAGCAAATCAAGCAATCGCATCCTCGTTTTTCACTGATCAGAATGTCATGTCCAAACTTTGCTTGTAAACGACTTTTCACAGTTTTAATATGAGGAACGTAGTCTCCTTGTATTTGGCTGATCAATTCATTTAAAGAGAATTGACATTCGTCGGAATTTTCAATTAGAAATGAGTAAATGTCCTCCATGACTTCGTCCACTTTGTCCCCGGTAGGTCGTATTTTTTTATGTCCTTGGAAGCTAACGGGTAATAAAGATGTGTAATGCAATTGCGATGGTACCGAGATCCAGCGGCGACGAGATCAGGTACATGCGGGATACGGTTCTTGATTGAAACAGCAAAATCACCATCGCGTCCAGCATAATTTTTTCTTTCATCGATCTGTCTTTCACCACACTAATTCGTTTTCGTTTTCGATGTTCTACTTTCCCTTCTTCTTCTATTACTTCTGCACAAAATAAGCATTTATTTTTGAAATCAAAAACAGGCTCAAGCAGCGGTTCTTCTTCTGGTTCCTCGAGTTCTTCCGAATGCCTCAATGCAGATGTCCTTCGTCAATAAGCAATCGACGCTAGTCTTTCGTTGATGTATTGTTTGTAGCACGCATGGTGAACACTCACTGAATCGACAGTTTGTAACATACGCTGATAATCCTCATGTCCTCTTTTAATGCTAGCCGCTAAGAGATTGGACAGCTTTCTTCTTCGTCATATAAATGTCTTCGATCAAAGGTTTTTTGCAAATAAAACAATCGCCCATTTTCACAACGATAGTAAATACGTACGCTCACACTGACATTCGCGAAACAACTGCATAACAATCTCCTATACAATGTAAGCACACTTATAAATTTCGATGGTGTGCGTAAGCCGAGGAAACCCGAAACCTCAAATTTTAGTTACGAACTTGCTCTACATGCTTCATAATAGATATTTTTCGCTGTATATGGCGATAAATAGGGAAAAAATTGAAACCGAAACCCAATTTTTTTCCTATTTTTGCCGATATCTCGAGAACGGCAGATGTTAGGTGAAAAAGTTATATAACATCAATTATAGAGAATAAAAAAGGGAACAAAAAATACCTAAACAACTTCTCCGTAGGACGACGAAGAGCCGAGTTACAAAGGAAACAAAAATTCACCCTTATTTTCAAGATGGCGGAAAACGCCCTGAAGGGTTTCGGTCGAAAACTTCAAATTAAGCTGTCCTGACCCCCTCCAACATCATATAAAAAATTTGGCTTGTTCGGTTAATTTTCTTATTCAAATGTATATAATGACTGGACTATACTGGCAAACATGGTTGGTAGGGATTACATATCTCGCTCTAATCGTTCGGCGAACTGCTAAGAAACTGCAGGACCCAGTATATATTACTAACGATATCAATAATTTGTTTTAACTTACTCTTCTCAAAGTGCCAATATGATCTATGTTACAATAGAAAAACTTATAGGCGCGTATTTCAAAACGCTAAAAAGCACACGTACGAAATAACATTATTATTTTCGATATTTATTTGTTTTAGTTTCGATTGCACATCTTATCGTTTATTTGTTTTGGTTGTGACGTTATCATTACATCAGAACAATTTGGATATGTCCCTATTTTTAGATTCTGCATGAATAGTAGATTTTAAAATGTCTGACAAAATAGAGTATAAGTTGATATATTTTTTTAAATAAGTAGACGATTGCTTAATTATATCACAATACAATACAATTCATTGGACGCTGATGTTACTGTAACTCAACAAAGTAGCTTTTTTGCATGGAAATATAGGAAACGTAGCTTATAAAACTAAATCTGTATCATAGGAAGTAATAAACATTTATCGAAAAAATATTTGGTTCGGCTACAGTTCAAATTTTTACTTTAAGTAAAGGGAACAGTAATATGAAAACGAAGCAAAGACCAAGTGAATATAAACAAATTGAATGAAACTTCAGGAAACTTACAATGAATGACAAGAAAAAAGGACGCGCAGAAGAAATAACACAAATACTAGTCAAATTATCAGTAGTAGAAGAGAAATGAAATAAAAAATACATAAAATACATTAAATATAAAAAAAAAACTAAATCAAAGCAAACAATCTCAGAACAAGATGAAAGTAGGTACAGGGTTATTGACTATATTTGGACCAATAGATAACTTTGTTATTTGAAGGATTATAAAAACGTTTAAATTAGGAAAGTTGTAGGATTTCACTCAAGGCGCTAGAATTTGATATCAGAAAAAACAAACGAACGTCGTAAAGCCGTCAAAAACGGCTAACTTAGTTTTTTTTAAATGGAATACCCTATATAATGTTACATAATCTGATTCTAAATAAAATTTCGAGTATATTCCATTTATATAACATATACCTACATTCAACTGTTTTCGCGCTATCGCTGATTGAAAATCGTACTACCAATATGTTTTCTACACCCTTCGTATATGAATTTACGTAAGTCATTACGGGGTTTCTATGGAAACATAGTAGTAGTACGATTTTCAATCAGCGATAGCGCGAAAACAGTTTAATGTAGGTATATGTTATATAAATGGAATAGGTATACTCAAAATTTTATTTAGAATCAGATTATGTAACATTATATATGGTATTCCATTTAAAAAAAACTAAGTTAGCCGTTTTTGACGGCTTTACGACGTTCGTTTGTTTTTTCTGATATCAAATTCTAGCGCCTTGAGTGAAATCCTACAACTTTCCTAATTTAAACGTTTTTCTAATCCTTCAAATAACAAAGTTATCTATTGGTCCAAATATAGTCAATAACCCTGTACATATTAAGCTGATGAAAAAATAATAAAGAAAAACAGTCTAATTATACAGGATGTAACAGATATAAACGATGAAAACCAAGAAGAGATGAAAATGAAGATATAAAATTTAGTGGGAAATATCGGATTTAATTTTAAAATAGAAACTGATGCAGTGGAGATCAGAAGACGGGAAACACATAAAAAAGGAAAAAAGGCTTTATGAAGAAAGTCCAAGAAGGAAGAAAATTTGCCTGTCTCATTTAAATCAGGCTAGGCAATAAGGTCACAAAGCATTCCTTAAGAACGACAAACTAGCTGTAAAGAAAAGATATGTGGTATGGAGGATTTTGAAAAGCAACGGGATAAAAACCTATAAGAGAAAATACTGAAATGAATGCAATGTCTCTAGCGAGCGATGACTTCAATAAGCAACTGTAAATGATCACGATAACTGATCGAAAAATCTGTTAAAGGAAAAACATTAATATAACACCACGGATTACGAGCTGTCAATAAACAAGAATATGAATAAGATTAAAGACGGAATAAAAGCAAAACAAAAAATCTCATACGATAGGGTTATGTAAAAAAATGTTGGCTGGAATAAAGGTAGAATTCATTGCAAATGTCGTGAATGAATATAAATTTGAATTAATGGCACAACAGAAGATAAAAAGCGAAGGCAGAATTGACAAGAAGCATTATCCATTATTCTATGGAGGGGAACCTAAGCAGGACAGAAACGGTTGCAGTTGCAGATGCAGAAGAAACAGAAACCTTTTAAAAGCGTGTGAAGAACCCACAAAACATTACACATTTTTAGGCGACTTTAACGCCAAAATAGGTAAAGAGAAAGGCCTTAGTGGCATAGCAGCAAAGAAAACATTACACGATACTACAAATGACAACGGAAATGAATATGTACATTGTCAGTGGTAATTTAAACATAAAAGAAAGCAGAAACTAACATGGTTAATGCCAGGGAAAATCGCTGGAAACCAGATCGATCATGTATTTACAATTCTTCATACCGGTAGGTTTTCTGGTAACGCAACGATTGTATAGCGCATGTATCAGTCCCCACAACTGAACGACTACGTATATGTACTCCCCTCCGTTAACCAGAGCGTGGTAGTAGTATACTACAGCCGTTCGCGTCGGGGAATACGATAACTGTAGCGAGTGATAGTGGGGACTTGGACACTCCTCTGTCGTTGCTTCACCCGAAAACTTACCGGTATATGGATCAAATAGAAATCTAATATCTAGAAATACATTTAAATCGATTGCTGCCGATCATTTAAATTAAAAAAATATCGAGAATTTTTGTTTTTTATATTACATAAAAAAAATGGCCGCGGCAATAGATACGGAGATAAAAACCTGGAAAGAGACGACAATGAGGAGCAAAAAACCCAACAATACGGAGAACAAGTATTAACACAAAAAGTGTATGAGTTCATCGAAGAGATATGGAATAGAGAGTAAATGTCTAACGAATGGAGCAAAGGTATAATGATTAAGTCAATACTGAAACCGGAAAATCCGTTTATCCCTGAAAACTAAAGAGGTACTTATTACATTGCTAAACTGTTGAATGAAGGAATACATAAAAATGCGACACTGCATACGATCGTTGCTAAACTGCATTAATATCCTAATTACTTTAATAAATAATAGGTTTAAACAGTATATGGAGATAAAAAGAGAATGTCAGTATGGTTTTAGGTACAACATATCCACGATAGACGCAGTGCATATCATGAAACAACTAGGCCAAAGAGTAGATGGAAAGGCCAAGTCCGAAAGAACCTACAGACTATGGGTATGCGACTATTGTGGGAGCGGATTTAGTCTAGGACACGTTGGAGGGAAGTAGTGGAGAGAGCAAGAACATAAGAACGACTCTAAGGCTTAACAAGGACCGTGGAGTGAATCACCATAGGAAATTAGTCAAACAACACCGATACACGAGTGGCTAATATCCACATAGAATGCAAAGCGGTATACATATCATTGGCAGTTGGATATTGATTATTATTTGTGAAAACCCCCTAAAAAAAGGAAACTGCTCACTTATTTACAGTAATAATAATAAAATAAAATAATAAATAAAAGGGGAAATCAGAAAACGAAAAATTGTGGGGCTTGTTGAGGTATATAAATGATGAATACAGAAGACGACATAATGAAGAATTATATGTAAATTAATAAGCCTGAAAAGTCGGCGTGCTTTCTAAATAAGAAAGGACAAGTTTGGAAAAAATAAGAGAAGTGGCAATTGCAAGACACATAGACGTAATATATGAAAACAAAAAAAATATTTAGAAAGGCAAAAGAAAAGACAAAACCCAAAGCAGCGATCTTACGAAGGGTGGAAGGAAAGGAAAACTACCAAAAGCCAATGCGTGAACTGAGCAGTTAAAATAACGCTGCACACAGTAGATCGAAATGGTAACAGAATAAAATGGCAAGGTATGTATTATACAATATACAAGTTATATAGATTAGGTCTGATCCACTTTTAGAACAAACTATTCATGTGAATTCTAAAAATGCAGAAATATAGAAAACGTTGGATTACATTCCGAATATTTTGGGTTTGAGAATAATAAATTTATTTCATACGTAAAGAACACACTGCATAATAATATATGTAAATAACAATGAAGTACTCACAAAGATTCCTTATCTAAATAAATTTCTGTAGTATTATAAAGCCTAGAAAGAATAAATATTCATGAAGAAAAATATTCTTTAAACTGGGAATATACTCACTCTATTTCTGGATTACTCTTCGCTGTATCGGCATCAGTTATAGCTGTCTGATAGAGACTTCTGCAATCAATTGATGTAGGCGAACATTTAGCCTCCTCTGTCATCGTAGATTCTTCTATATTTGAAGGTGTTGGTGTCTCACAACGGTATAAATTGTTGACGTTACTGTATTTCAAACTAGCTGGTTTGGCGTGCATACTCTTGCGACTATAGTTTTCATTTCTGGGACTGACCTTCTCCCTTAAATCTAGAGTTGCGACACAGTCGATAGGTTCAGATTGATCGGCTGGATATGGACCAACTGGTTTTGGAATCATAGTTCTTTTTATTTGAACTGAGTCATCACTAATGGAAAGAAGTCTCGGTTTTTATTGCGTTACATGACGTATATGAAAAGCAATTCAAGTACTTATACTAAATTATTTATAAAGATTCAAAAGAGTTGTGGACGATAAAAAATCGATAACAACGTTTTGATTATGAATAATGCAGGTACATAATAAACGCATACCATCAATTAATTTATATATTATAATGGGCGGAAATTTGGTAAAGGAAGTAACACTGATTTTACATGACGAAACTGACTCTAGTTCATGGGAAAATCAAACTGATTTTCTATAAAAGTTTTCATGTTCTTTCTTATATTATTATTATAAAAGATATGTTACCCATTGAATCATTACTAGAAGCTTTGTATGATTGGTCTATTCAGTAATTCCGTCTAATATTATTATTTGGGGACAGGTTGCGAAACTAATCAGATTTTTTATTGTCCAGAAATATATAATTCTGCTTATATTTATGTGAAACCAGTGCGTATTGCCGAAACTTATTTTTTAACAATAATATCAAATTATCTGATAGTCTTAACTTCCAGCTGTCAAAACCAGAAGAAAAACATCTTCTGGGATAAGAACAACAGTTATCATGATTACTACATGCGCTTAAGAAATACATAAGTCAAGGCTTCGTATAGCATTAGTACACAAGTTCCCGGTAAGTGCTGGGCATGAAGTCTTTAAACAGTTGCCTGAGGATATGAAAATAAAAAAATGAGGTGTGGCCACCACACAACTTTCCTATACGTATGAGCGTTTCAAATTATAGAATTTTAAGAATTTTTTTTACAAAAATTATTCAAAATCCTATTTTAAGTACTTCTATTCTCTTAATAAATCTCTATAGAATGCATATTTTGCAAGATATCAAAAAAGTGTTCCTCGCTAAGAGTAAAAGTGCTACTTCCGGTCCGAATTTTGAAATTTCATATACCGGGTGTCTGTTTAAGCTCGGCCACCGGCCATACCTCGGCAACCGTTTATCGTACAGCCTCGCGGAAAAAATCTTGATAGTAAAATGGACGACGGAAATTAAAACTAAAATATTTTTAAGTTTCCAAAATGATCGCAAGGTGGCGCAATTCTCAAGATAAATTAAAAATTCCATAATTTTTCATTAAATGCTTGATTTAGATAGATTGAAAATCTTTCTAGCAAAATTTTTAGACGTTTTTATACAACTTTCATTTGAAACTTTTTGATCTAACTCCCATACGAAGGGAAGAGAGGAGGGGGGGGGGGTATGTCTGCGTACAAAAGTCGGTATAATTTTGGTTTGCACAAACGGATTTTAATGTTTCTGGGCTCATTAGATAGAGAATCTTACAAAGAATTGAAGGACATGTAGCACGAAATTACTTGGTTGTCAAAAAAAATAACAGGGGGCGCTGTTCTCAATGTCTGTATATTACTTGTTTTTTCTTTAAAATTTTAAATAGAACGGCATATTTTTAATACAGTAATATTGAAGCACATAAAAAACTGAACAGAATGATGAAAACCGGAAGTTGCTACCTTTTTTCTTGACGAAGATATAGTCATTCGAAGACAATCCAAAAAAAATAAACAATTTTTAATATAAATTTATTTATTTATTGTGAGTAATAACTTTATTTTAATTTTAAGTGTCACTAGACAGTGTATAGTTCGCTTTCACTTGAATTTTCATCATAGTCTTCCGTAAATGTATTTATTTCAATCTTCTCACCGGTTTTTTAATTCTTGCATTGTTACATTAGATTTTCTTCTTAAATGTTTTCAAAGTCTCTAGCTATTTTTAAATTTCATGTCTTGCCTTTTTAGACATTGAAATAAAATAATAATAATAATAATAATAATATATCTTTATCACCCAACATATAGGTAGATCTAATTATAGGAAAACAGCAAAAATAATTTCCATAACTCATGAACTAAGTAGACAATAACGAGAAAAAAAACAAGATAATATAATGCATTAGTTATAATCAAATCATTTACTCATTAGTAACGAAAGGGTACACAAATTGATATCTAAATCATCCCCGCCTGAAATGAAAGTAAATAAAATAACCTAAACATAAATAAGAAAATATATTGACCAAGTAATATAAAGGAAAAGAAAATATATTTAAATCAGAAAGCACAAAAAAAACAAGAAAAAACTTCGACTTAACAAATGTTCAAAGTGTTCACCTTCATTTTCAATACCCGTTTACTTGTCGATTAGTAGAGAGCAGAGTTACTTCCATTTCGGAGGCAGCAATTGTTGTACTCGGCTTTTTGTGATAAACTATGTCTTTTATTCTGCCCCATAAATAAATATCAAGAACATCTGGCAAGGTGAATAAAAACTCAATAATGTCTTCTTTCGGGATAATTTAGGGAATATTTCCCCGAAGCAAGAATGCATTTTCAAAGCATTAGAAAATACATTCTGATCATGTCATAAGCTTCAACGTTAGAATACGACATTTTACAAACTTAATAATTATGTGCAGGTGTCCAAAAAGGCTTAATTTGCTAAATACGTACAAAAAGTTTAACTACAAGTGACATTAATATCTTTGCATTTCGATTTTCATGGCCTACCTTGGAAATCTCATCATAATGTAATTTAGTATCACTGTACATGCCATGTTGTATGATAAAAATTCAAAAAAAAAGCAAACTACACTGTTCACTATTATTATTTTATTTCAATGTTGGAAAGGATAAGAAATGATATTTAAAAAATAATAGCTAGAGTATTTAAAAACATTTAAAAGGAGAATCTAACGTAACATATGCAATAAAAAGATTGAAATAAATACATTTAGCGAAGAGTATGATGAAATTTCAAGTGAAAACGTACTATACACTGTCTAGAGACCCTATTAAAATTAAAATAAAATTATTACTCCCAATAAATAAATAAATTTATATTTAAAAAGTTTTATTTTTCTGGATTGTTTTTGTATGACTATATCTTCGTCAACAAAAAAGGTAGCAACATCCGATTTTCATCATTCTCTTCAGTTTTTTATGTGCTTCAATATTATGAAATTAAAAATTGGAACGGTATTCCATTTGAAATTTTAAAGAAAAAACAAAAAATTTACATACATTGAGAACAACGCCCCCTGTTATTTTCTTTGACAACCACGTAATTGCGTGCTACATATCCTTCAATTCTTTGTAAAATTCTCTATCTAATGAGCCCAGAAACATTAAAATCCGTTGGGGCAAACCAAAGTTATACCTACTTTTGTGCGCAGACATACCCCCCTCCACTCTCCCCTTCGTATGGGAGGTAGATCAAAAAGTTTCAAATGAAAGTTGTATAAAAACGTCTAAAAATTTTGCTAGTAAATTTTTTAATCTATCTTAATCTAGAATTTAATGAAAAATTATCGAATTTTTAATTCATCTTGAGAATTGCGCCCCCTTGCGATCATTTTGGAAACTTAAAAATATTTTTGATGTAATTCCCGTCATCCATTTTAGTATCAAGATTTTTCCGCGAGGTTGTACGATAAACGGTTGCCGAGATATGGCCGGTGGCCGAGCTTAAACAGACACCCGGTATACAAAAAATATTGCAAATCTAGTTTTAAATACTTTTGTACTCTTGATAAATTTATATAGAATGCATAACTTACGACATATTTGCAAAAAATCGCTATTCGATAAGAGTAAAAGTGGTACTTCCGGTCTGAATTTTGAATTTTTTCTTATACAAAAGATATTGAAAATTATGTTTTAAATACTTTTATACCCGTAACGTACTTGTCTAAAAAGCATGACTTAAAACTGATTTTCGATAAGAGTAAAAGACCTACTTCCGGTAGGCATTTCGGAAAACTTTTTAGATAAAATTATACTAAATTTTAATTCTAAGTATATATGAATTCTTTATAAATTTGTTTAAACTTAGTAGTTGACGAAATATTGGCAAAATTCGATTTTTTCGCTGAAGTAAACTGCTACTTCCGGTCTACCGATTTTACTGAAAAACGAATCAGATCTCAAGAGGGAGATTATACACGTAAATACAAAATTTGCAATTGATATCTATAGCGGTTTGACCGCTATCGTGGTCACACACACAGAGACACACAGAGACAGACACACACACACACACACACACACACACATAGAGAGAGAGAGAGAGAGAGAGAGAGAGAGAGAGAGAGAGAGAGAGAGAGAGAGAGAGAGATTTTTTAAAAACCACTTTTTCGGTATCAGGGGACTTCAAAACGTGGACAACTGCAAAAATCTCGAGGTCGAAAACTTTCATCATCACAATACTTCCTTATGCTACGTATAAGAAAGTAAAAAATGAGGAGTGGCCACCACACGACTTTCTTATACGTATGAAAGTGTTAGTTCCGGTCCGAATTTTGATTTTTTCTTTATACAAAAGGTATTGAAAATTAAGTTCTAAATACTTTTATACTCGTAACGTACCTGTCTAAAAAGCATGACTTGCAAAATATTTGCAAAAAACTGATTTTCGATAAGAGTAAAAGACCTACTTCCGGTAGGAATTTCGAAAAACTTTTTTAATAAAATTGTTCGCAATTTCAATTTTAAGTACTTATGAATTCTTTATAAATTTGTCTAAACTTAGTAGTTGACAAAATATTGGCAAAAGTCGATTTTTTCACTGAAGTAAACTACTACTGCCGGTCGGCCGATTTTCCTGAAAATCTAATCAGTTCTCAAGAGGGTGATTATACTACTAAATGCAAAATTTGGAATAGATACCTACAGCGGTTTGAGCGCTATCGTGGTCACACACACACGGACACACATACAGACAGACACACAGACACACAGACATTTTTTAAAAACCACTTTTTTGGTATCAGGGGACTTCAAAACGTGGACATCTGCAAAAATCTCGAGGTCGAACATTTTCATCGTCACAATACTTCCTTATACTACGTATAAGAAAGTAAAAATCAATTCTGCTCAGTGTTGACAACTAGGAAAGTAGGTTAGTAGGTTTATCTATGTACCATAAATATTCTGTGTATGAATTCTATTAATGCTGTTAATTCTTGTATTAAGAATTAGTTTATTATTATATTTTTCTTGGCCTCTCCAATCTATTGTTAAGACCAAATGAATTTAATAAATAATCCGAATATAACTTAATATTAAAAATCAAACATAACATGTGTACCGTGTATGTTAACAAATCGAAAAAGCGTTGACTTCTCTATTTTGACTTTTGACATTATTTGAAGGGAAGAAACAAATTTCCTTGATACTGTAAATTGTGGTTCATTAGTATTATCAGGAAACTAATATTCAAGTCAGACATTGCGATTAACTTCTATTATTCAAAGATCATGTGGATAGTAACACTATTTCAAATTGCGAAGAACGTTGAAAGAAAAATGATACCGGATATTGGTAGTATTTTCCAATGGCCGACCACTCAGCTAATTTTCAAGATTTGGCTGTAATTATTTGCTTACTCTTTCTAACATTAAAGGAATATTTGCATGTGTGGAAGTGACAAATATGTTATTTATGATGTACCTTTTATCAATTTACTCTTCGAAAATGTTGTATGCATAAATATTCATATATTTGTAACATTGCTTGAAGTTAAATGACTTTGTTTACAAATTTTTATCGAAAAAAGTCTTCCTTAAATTAGCGAAAAGAGGGTAATACTCACAGAATGAATTTGGAATCCGATTGAGTTTTAATTTTCTTTTTCTTATTTAGATGCGACGATTCCATAACTTGCGAATCTGATTGTGTTTGACTTGCGTCTTTTGAACAAGCAGGTGACCGTTCTCTATAATAAAGAAATATTTTATTTGTTCAAAAGAGAAAATGTCACGCGAAATGGTGGTTTCACACAGCTCGCCAGTGCAACTTTGAAGTTTTTGCTGTACTTATGAGATATACGAGGGTGGTCTGAGAAGTGTGGTAACCAACATAGAGGAAGACTGCTTTTTCGATTTTTTTCACTTTACTTTACGACATAGTCTCCTTTTAGATACACTTGTTCCAACGATATTCAAGTCGCATAATCACATCACTGTAATACGACGAATCAAATGCATCAAAATAATCGTTTATTTTTGCAATCACAGCTTCATTTGCAAAAAATCTTTTTCCACCAAGCCATTTTTTCATATTCGGAAACAAGAAAAGTCGGACGGAACTAAATTTGGACTGTAAGGTGCATGAGGAAGAATTTCGAATCCTAATTTGACTTATTCTGCCGTTCCAATTGCAGATGAGTGAGCGGGTGTATTATAGTGATGGAAAAAACTTTTTTCTGGCCAAATGCTGTCGTTTTTCCTTTCATTTTTCATTCAGTTGGTCCAAAAACGAGGCGTAGTACATTACTGTGATTGTTTTACCCTTTTGGAGATAATCTATAAAGATAATACCACATCCCAAACCACAGTGGCATGAACCATGTTCGCGCATGTTTTGTTTTGGGTGTATAGTGGTGTATTCAAGTATTGTCAACCATAATAAATCGACGCAAAAATTTACTGCTTCAAGGCTTAAACAGTACTCTGAAATGGTTACACGAATTCTTTTCAGGTTCTCAATCAGTAAACGCAACACCCATCTTGCTGACAGTTTTCTCATATACCACTGTTCATGTAAGATATGACCGACACGTTCTTTTAATATGCCAGGAGTGTCGGCTATCACACGCACCTTCAATCGTCGATCATTTAAAACGAGATCATGAACTTTGGTGATCATTTCGTTAATGGTCTTTTGGACGTCCTGCTCTTGATTCACCTTCGGTGCTCCTACGACCCCGTTTAAATTCATTCACCCAAAAACAAACTGTCTTAAATGATGGTGCAGATTCGCTATGAACACAATCTAACTCCTTTTAGATCTCGTTTGGTATTTTCCCGTCAATATAAAAGTGTTTGATCACAGCACAAAATTCTTTTTTATCCATATTCACTAAACTACCGAACTAGTTTATTGTTTATACGAGGGACACTATTTATGTATTGAGAATAGAAAGAATAAACAAATGAATTTGATGAAAAATACCTTTATTGCTTTTCAAAATAATCGCCTTTGAGATCTATACACTTTTTGCGATTGAACCACCCTTCAAAGCACTTTGTCCAGTCAGAAGATGGTAGCTCTAAAACATGCGTTTTGAAGGGCTCAACCGCCTCTTCGGGCGATGAAAATCGTTGTCCACGCAGTTTATCTTTAATTACTGGAAACAAGAAGAAGTCATTGGGTGCCAAGTCGGGGCTGTAAGGCGGATGACCCATCAATTCGATCTTTTGTGTGTCCAAATACTCGTTTGTTGCATGTAATGTGTGTGAGCTCGCATTGTCATGATGCAAAATGATTCGTCGTTTTGGGTTGGTTTCTCTCAATTTACCGAAAACTTCAGGCAAACAAATGGTCGTATACCACGCTGAATTAACGGTCTTTTGATTTTCGAGAGCCACAGTTGCCACAGGACCAGTTTTCGTGAAGAAAAACGCCACCATTTGCTTCCTAACGCTGCGAGAACGAACAACTTTTGTTAGCTTTGCTTCACATTAAAACACCCAAACTGCCGACTGGCCTTTTCTTCTTCTGGCTCATAAGAATAAATCCACGACTTGTCACCTGTGACGATGTTGTATACCACTTTGGATGCACCACAGTTGTATTTTGAAATCATTTTATGGCACCAATCAACACGAGCATTTTTTTGAGCATCTTTCAACAAATGTGGAATCCAACGCGCACACAGCTTCCGAACACACAAATGTTCGTGCAAAATCTTATGTATGCTGGTCATACTAATGCTTAAATATCTCTCGATTTCTTGATATGTCACATGACGATCTTCTTCAATTAGTTTTCGCACAGCATCGATATTTTCCGGCACAACGACCGATTTTGGACGACCTTCTTTAACTTCCTCCGTGAGCGAACTACGTCCACGTTTGAATTCAATGTACTAGCGATATACAGTGGGTGTGGATGGCGCTTCATCACCAAAAGTTGAATTCAGTTGATTGATGCATTGTTCTTGAGTTAGACCACGTCGAAAGTCATAATAAATCATACCTCGAAAATTTTCGCGAGTTAATTCCATATTTTGGCTGAGATGAAATTTTAAACACTGCAAAAAACACAAATATTGCTCGCACGTCAAAACTTTCTGACTACCTATAACGTCAAAAATGTCAAACTTTACGATGACAATTTCAAATTTCACCTGGCAATACCAGTGTTGGCAATTCTCAATACATAAATAGTGTCCCTCGTAACTCTACAATTGGAATAACGCAACGTATTTGGCTCAAACTTTCACAACTGTCAAATTAAAGGTTATAAATTTCATAAATGACACGCATGTGTTCATTGTGATGCCGTCTCTGTATTACTTACCACACTTTTCAGACCACAATTAATTGCATAGCTTTTTGTCAAGAAAACGTTCGTAGTATCGCCCAAAAGTTGACATACTTCTTACGTGAGAATACTAGGAATAGAACAAACATTATACACGATTTCAGGTCCTATGTAGTTATTTTGGGTAGACATTTTAGAGGGCAAATTATAAGTATTTAATAATATAAATAGCCAAATTTGTAGATAGTGTAAAATACTTTCATTTATACATAGCATATGAGAAAAACCAACACATATTTTTTTAAATGGACTGCTATACACGTTATTACATTTTATGATAACATTAATTAGCCAATGTTTAACTGTTCTTAAGATATGGTGAATTTTCATCGAAAACTATGTTTGAAAAAGAAATTTATGGTCTCAGTTAATAGAGATATTAGCTGCGTTCCTTTTGCCATAATTCTTAGATAAAACCACCTCACTTAAACTGAGGTTATATTTAGACGCGTTCCATTTGTAATCAGCTGACTGAGACAACGTGAGATTTTTACCTCCCCTCTTACCGATTCTGAGGTCGGTCAGAACCATTGAGGAGAAATACTATGGAGACGCTGTAAAGTATTTTTGCTGTACTCTGAAAACGGGAGCATTTGGGCGGCGCTAAGTGTGGGTGCCCTCGCGCGGTCCGGACTACTCAAAATTATAATCTGTCATCCCACACCTGTCAGGCCCAAGTTTAATATAATAGTATGTAAGTCGTGGAGTTGAATTTTTTTTTGGCAATTCCAACAAATGCTTTATGTTACACTGCAATGTTGTCCTAGATACGCTAATAAATGAAGTTTGAAAAAGAAGAAATGTAGTAAGAAATATTTATTGTCCCCTAAATAATACAATTTTATTATTGTGATGCCTTATACTTTGCGATTTATTTATTTTATTTTTGGTAAGATAAAACATCCTAACATGTATGTACCTCGTTGCCACAGCTTTAATTAACAAAATTCGGTGGTTGTCTAAGGCTGACTGGTCGAACATATGCTGTGTTAAAGTTTGAAATGTGTTTCTTCCTATAAATTTTCGAAGCAGTAAGCTAACTATGGCTTCTGTCGACATTAATTTACGATCAGCAGCAATAACTTCTTGTTTTATAGGTTTTTCGGATGCTAAACATATTTCTAACACATCTGTTGAGGGATATTGTAGTCGTTTTTTATTTTTTATGTCAATAAATAAAAAGTAGGGTAAATCCTTTGATTGACTAGCTAAAGCGTTTGCACATTCTTCGCAAACAATTTTAGCCTTTAAATAATGGACTAAATATCCCGCAATATATGCTATTATATACTTTGAAAATTCGGACAGTGAATCCGACAAATAATCTATGAGGCTAACATCATCGTCCATCACAATGTCATTATTTTCGTCAGTGTGAAGTACTCTATTGTTCCTTGTCGTTATGTTAATTTGGCGAAGAGGATTACACTTTAAAATAGTGATTTCTTCTAAGGGTACACAGTTTCCTCGAAAACTTTCCCGTAATCGTACATGCATAATGAATTTTTTGTATGCTGATTGAAATTGACGGGCGTTGGGGTTATTATTGTAACCTCCATACGAACGAATAGACCCAAAAAGTAATTCTATATGATCTTGGGACATTTTATATAGAGGCAAAAACTGCAATATATTTCCAGTAACGGGTCTGCTAAACAATAATCTTAAACTGGCTATGCAGATTTTAAGTCCTAAAAATCCTGTATAGGTACCTATCAGTGTCTGAAAGTAAAGCGCCGCCAACGTGTGTTCTTAAAGCGCTTATATATTTATCTGCGGTGTTTAATTTTGTATAGATAACGGTTTTGAATAACTAGATTGCAACAAATTTCGGGAATTTAGTACGTCAAACAAATTATTTACAATCAAAATAAACCAATTGTAGCACCCGCTCCAACAAACTGCTCCATATGTAATTCATTTCGACAAAATGCTTGGAACACTTTTACTAAATAGTTGGGTAGCAAGCCTTACTTTCATTTTTTGTTTGTCAAATGCTGTGTTGCGATCTCAGTTTATTTGCCAAATGAAAAGATTCACCTGCTTGTAAGTTATGCAGTTCCTTTAAATAATTCCAGGAAACGATTTCATTGGTGTCATCAACTAGTGAACTTTTCTCACCAAGTGTGTTGCGTACTAACTTTACCATATGACAAGGATCTAAAAAGAAAACCACATCCTCATTCGTCGATGGATGTTTAAAATTCGTTTTCAAATTATTATGCTGTAATGAGCGGCCCAGACGCTTAGCCATTGTCAAATTCGCAGGAGCACCATCACATGTTAAACTAACAACCTGTACTCCTACTTCATGACATTTCTCCAAGCACTGCAACACTAATCCTTTCTTTTGTTCTCCCTTCATGCCAGCAATTAGAAAGTAACCAAAAGGAAGTCCCCAATTACCATTTATGCAATTTAACAGAAACACAAGAGCGTCTTTGACCACCATGATTTTTTTTGCCCCTGTTCCCATGTCAACATATCCATAGCACTTATCTGTTCCTGCAACCCATTCTTCGTGTTAACGAATTGACATCTCATCAATAATGAGGCCACATATGATCATCTTTTTCTCCAAAGAAACTTTCAGTTGTAGAGCAGAGAAAGATTCGTTGGTAAATCCAGGTTTACCGTCAAAACTTGAATACCATCTACTCAACGTTCTTGTATGTGGCAAACATGTATTAAATGATCTCCTTACATAGTTATATGCAGCAGGCGAATAGAAATGAACAGTTAGTGCAAATACTCTTAACTATTCGGAATACTGGCGAGGCAACTGTTGGTCTTTTGCTTTTCTATATTGTCTTTCAAATAATTCTAGCGCTCCCCCTAGTTTGGCGATTACATCCAAATATTCTTCTTGCATAAAATTCTTTTTGTGTAATTCAGCAATAAGGCTTTTCATGTCTGCAATTCGCTTATCACGTTTAAACAGTTTTTTTTTTGCAATGAAGCCAGCTTTCTCTTTCGGTTCCTGCTTACACGCAAAGTATTGCTCAGTTTCGTCAATAATTTATGTTTTCTTGGTGAAAGCGATTCGTCCCTTCTTGAGCCATTGGAAGCACTGTTTTCAAGAGTTGTAGTCACTGATTCCTCACTGCTTGTACAGCTTATAGGCAATGGAACACTCACTGTCGGTGTTTGAAGCAGATTGATAATATTTTAACTTTGGCTGGTGGTTCAAATAATTCATCGGAGATTTGCTTCTGCAATGGAATTTCAGAGGGTTTAGATTAGTACGTCATATACACATTGCATCATGGGACGTGTTTCTGTGGTATACAAAAAAAAGCAAAATGGTAACTTGTGTAAATTTGTTGTAATAAAAATCTTTTTGTTTTCCAGATTAAAATAAAAGAAATTTTGACCGAAACTGCTAGTGTGTCACTCAGAGAAAGCTCATTACAAAATGTTGTTCTTGTTTCTTCAGCAATAATAATGAAATGTATATGTATTCATATATAAACCTATAGCACAACATATTCTTCTTATACAAAAACAAAAATTGTCAAAAAGTAATTTGAATATCAATATATTCATGCACCTGAGTAGAGTAAACGGTCGGAACGTCATTTTTCAAACCAACATAACATTTTGAGGTACGGTCAAAGTCGGCATTCAAAAAATGCTTAGAACACAGAACATGTATGATATAGTTGTTAAGTTGGTAGCAATAGCGACGCACACATATACATGTGCAACCATGTAACTAGCAAGTTGTATTGTGCATTGACACGACATTAAAGAATAAAAAGAACGCTTGTAGTTTTCTTCTAATCTGTGTTTTCTTATTTTATGCAAGCCTACTAGAAGGCACTAGATTGCTGTGCAACCGAACATAATACATGGTGTCAGGTTAGACGGGTACGAATAAGTTAGACGGGTTCGATTAGCTTAGACAGATCCGATTACTTGAAGCAAAAGTATGGAAACTTTATTTAGACCCCCCGAGCCCTTGTCGCTAGATGCGAATATTTCTGAGAACTGGAGGAGATTTAACCAAAAATTTGATATATTCAGCACAGCAACAGAACTATCAACAAAGCCGGAAGCCAAACAGGTAGCAGTGATTTTGAGTTTTGTTGGTGATGATGGTTTAGAGCTCTACAATTCATTTACCTTCACAGAAGATGAAGAAAAGACTCTGACGACAATTAAAAAGAAGTTTGAAGATTATTGCGCACCCAAGAAAAACGTAATATTTGAGAGATACAGATTTAACAGCATTACACAACACGAAGGTCAAACGTTTGATAATTTCTTAACTGAGTTACGCAAGGCAGTACAAACAACAGAGTACACCCAACAAGAAGAAATGATAAGAGATAGAATTGTC
The DNA here is from genome assembly GCA_963170755.1 of Amphimallon solstitiale. Lineage (NCBI taxonomy): Eukaryota > Metazoa > Arthropoda > Insecta > Coleoptera > Scarabaeidae > Amphimallon > Amphimallon solstitiale. The sequence continues at coordinate 111,482,631 of OY720676.1, forward strand.
ATGGGAATAAATGATAAAGTGATCCAAGAACGATTACTAAGAGAACCAAGTTTAACATTAAACAAAGCAATCGATTACTGCAGAGCATCTGAAATCAGTAAGTTACAGTCAAGAGTTTTACAAAATGTAGCAGTTGTAAATACAGTAAAACAGAACAAATATAAGCCAGAGACAAAGCAGAAAACTTGTAATTATTGTGGTTATAAACATATAAGAGATAAATGCCCAGCTTTTGGCAAGACGTGTGCAAAATGCCAAGGAAGAAATCATGTTGCTAGTGTGTGTATGAAAACAATAATAAAGCATAAAGAAGTAATCAACAAAAAGGAGAAAAAGAAGATAGTGCATGGTGTTACAACAGAAGAAAACCAAAGAAGTGATACTGATGAATTTTATGTAGCTTCGGTGAAATTAGTTGACTCTATAAATAGTGTAAACAGTGTGAAACATTCAGAGATGATTTGGACAGAAAAAGTTAATATAAATGGTCATGAGGTAATATTTAAATTAGATACAGGTGCAGAAGTAAGTGTCTTATCTTTAAATATTGTAAACAAACTTAACCTAGCTCGACAGATTCAAAAAACTAAAGTAATGTTAGTTTCATATGGTAATTCTAGTTTTAAGATTAAACCAGTAGGTCAAATATCACTTGATTGTAATGTAAACAATAGATCAGCCAGAATTGTATTTATTGTAGTAGATTTAGATAATCATTTACCTTTGCTTGGTCTACAGAGCTGCATTGCACTAAGTTTAATTAAGCCATTAGATAGCATGATTGTTAATTTCCAATCAATGGATGATATTGTTAATTCCTATCCCAATATCTTTGAAGGTTTAGGTGAATTTCCAACAGAACATCACATAACATTGAAGGATGATGCAGTCCCTCACATTCAACCACTAAGAAGAATTCCTCAGACGTTACATGGCAGATTGAAGATTAAATTGGATGAATTGATTGGCCAAGGAGTCATAAAAAAAGTTGACAAACCTACAGAATGGCTAAATCCGCTAGTGATAGTAGAAAAGAAAAATGGTGACCTGAGAGTATGCTTGGACCCGAAATTTCTGAATCAAGCGATACAACGTGAGTACTTTTTGATACCTACTGCTAACGAAATTTCACAAAAATTATGCAATAAAGAATATTTTACGGTTCTTGACATGAAAGACGGATATTTCCAAATTAAAATAGATGATCAAAGTGCAGATTACTGTACATTTGGCACGCCTTTCGGCAGATATAAATTTTGTCGTCTCGCGTTTGGTCTCTGTTCAGCTCCTGAAGTTTTTCAAAAGAAAAGTTATGAGATATTTGGTGATATTGAAGGAGTTGGTGTATATTTTGATGACATAATAGTGACAGGATCAGATGAATTTGAACATGATAACAACCTCAGATTAGTTTTAGAAAGAGCATTAAAATATAATATTAAATTCAATAAGTCCAAAGTACAATTCAAATCAAAAAGTGTCAAATTCATGGGTCAGATTTTTTCTAAAGAAGGAATTAAATTAAATGAGAATTATGTTAAAGCCATAACCGACATGCCGACGCCTCAAAATAGAACTGATTTATTGAGACTATTAGGAATGGTAAAGTATCTTGGTAAATTTATTCCAAATTTGTCCAAAATAACAGCACCATTGCGATCATTAACTAGACAGGATACGAAATGGCTATGGATTGACGAACATGACAAAACATTAGTGAGCTTAAAGCATTTGCTTACGACCGCCCCTGTTCTGTCATTTTTTGACTCAACTAAGCCAATAGACATTGAGACGGATGCATCTAAGGATGGACTGGGTGCTTGTCTTTTGCAAAATGGCCATCCCATAGCATTTGCATCAAGAAGTTTGAACTCCGCAGAACAAAGATACGCCCAAATAGAGAAAGAAATGTTGGCAATAGTGTTTAGTATACAGAAATTTCATTATTTCATTTATGGTTTGGATGTTAAAGTAAATACTGATCACAAACCTTTGGAATCAATTTTTAAGAAAGACTTATCGTCTATAACACCACGATTACAGAGAATGAGACTAAGACTCTTAAACTACAATTTAATTGTGACTTACAAACCCGGTAAGTACTTGTATATGGCAGACACGTTGTCACGAGCATATTTGTCAGATAAACAATTAAAATCTGATACAGAATTTGAGTATGCTGTACATAGTTTGATGCAATACTTGCCTATGTCGGAACACAGAAAAAAACAGTTCAAACATGAAACTGAAAATGACATTCAACTTCAACGAGTGAAAAATTATTGTGAAAATGGTTGGCCCGATAATAAAAACAATGTTCCAGATAATATAAAACATTATTTTAAAATTAAAGAACATCTTAATATTGTAGACAGCTTATTATTTTGTGGAAATAAACTGATAGTTCCAGTGACATTAAAGTCGGAAATGATAAAGCTTCTACATGAAGGACATCTTGGTATAGAAAAAACTAAAATGAGAGCACGTCAAGTGTTTTATTGGCCAGGTATAAGTGCTGATATAGAGCACTATATTAAGAAATGCAGAACTTGTGAAAAGTTATCTAGGAGAAATCAGAAGGAAACTTTACTACCACATCCCGTTCCAAGAAGACCATGGGAAAGAGTGGGTATTGACATCTTCACCTATGCAAATATTTCCTATTTAGTAATACATAATTCTTATTCGAATTGGCTCGAGTTGTTACCAATAAAGGATAAATCAGCAAGAACGACAATATTGGCAATAAAAACTATTTTTGCTAGATTTGGCTCGCCAGATACAGTTACGTGTGATAACGTACCATTCAATAGTACAGAATTTAGAGCGTTTGCTAAAGATTGGAATTTTGAAGTGACGTTTAGAAGTCCGAATTACCCTCGTTCTAATGGACTTGCAGAGAAAGCCGTAGGAGTAAGTAAAAATCTTGTTAAAAAACCAAAGGAAGAAGATAGTGATATCCAGATAGCGTTGCTGCAATACCGAAACACTCCGCTCAAGCATGTAGGATACTCACCATCACAACTACTAATGAACAGGATTTGTAAAACCAAAATACCAACATCCGCAAACTTATTGGAACCAGTACTATGTGAAAATGTATATGAGAAACTCCAAAGGAAGCAAAGCATTAACAAAACATATTTTGATAACAGAGCTAAAGACTTGAAACCAATGGAGCCTAACGAAAACGTAATAATATTTAATCACGTCAATGGAGCATGGGAGCAAGGACAAATAGCAAGTAAAGATTCAACACCGAGATCATATCTAGTCAAGGATAATGTTGGAACAATTGTCAGGCGTAATAGGCTTGATCTGAAACCTTCCCTCAATAACTATGCCCCATCCTTTAATCCTAGCAATGATATCGAATCACATGATGAAAATGTAGTAACCTGTTCAGGGCAATTTTCAGACACTTTGATAGCTAATGAAAGTAAGGAATCATCGTTGTGCCTGAAGGTTGTTTGAGAACACGGTCTGGTCGTATTGTTAACAAACCAAATAAACTTGACTTATAAACATTAATTAGAGGAAAGGGAGATGTATGATATAGTTGTTAAGTTGGTAGCAATAGCGATGCACACATATACATGTGCAACCATGTAACTAGCAAGTTGTATTGTGTATTGACACGACATTAAAGAATAAAAAGAACGCTTGTAGTTTTCTTCTAATCTGTGTTTTCTTATTTTATGCAAGCCTACTAGAAGGCACTAGATTGCTGTGCAACCGAATATAATACAGAACACTTGTTTTCGTGGGTTCCCAAGCACGCCTATTTACAAATTCAGTCCAAACTCTTCGACGTGTTGGTTCCTTGGGAAATCTAAAACATAAATGTCATACAATTTGACGACATAAACACTCAACATGTAATAGTTTATTTATGTACCTACAGTGGCACCAATTGAAATTTTCCAATTACGGCCCTGCACATTGTTTTATTTTGACACTAACCTATGAAATGTTATTCCAGACGAATTCTTCTTGTCAACGCCGTCTCTGCTGTTGCAGCTACGTAGAGCACAAGACGCCATAATGTCTTTTAATATTAAACTTATTATATAATTCTAATACACGATGCACTCAACAAACACTCTTTTTACTAACACTCTCTGTTTGACGTAAGTGTAGTATATCAATATAACGTACCTGTATCCGGTTTAATTACGTGACGTCGTCTCCCTACCTATTCTATCTCAATGGTCAGAACTATCCTCACTACTGAGATTTAAATATCACTTAGTGGTGGTGGTAACACAATGCATTTAATATTTATATACTCTGAAATTTGGGTATGCTAGGCATTCTAATTGCTTTGGTTTGTTGATTATGTACCTATAATATCACTAACAGTTAATTTTACAGTAGGCTATTTTATTATAGCAATGATTTACAGTAAGTTCAGAGTTTACCACAACTATGATTAATCACAAGTAAGGACACAGACTTCCACTTGTCAATATCTTTTAACCTATACTCCATTCAGTCTAAGAATGGAGTAGATGGCGCTACAATATGAGCACAGTTTACACACGATGAACTTTGTATTTTGAAAACAAGTAAAACATATGTTTACTGTCAGATGGATAGCAGGGATATACATATCTGATATCATTATATTTTGACATTTACGTAAATTTTTGTACAAGTTGGTAACTCATTCCTCAAGAAAAAGGAATGCACATGTCGTCTAATTGTACTTTTTTGTGCTTCATCCAATTTATTGTAAGTATGACGATAATTTCTTTTTCTTGGAGGAGAAATTGGAACTCCATATAATTCCATTTCTTTAATAATGCAGTACATTGTATTCCTATTAATACCCACTTCCTCTGCTGTTTGATTGACTGCAGCTGTTTTAGACATATTGTCTTTATGCTTAATGTAGGTACACATTATAAGCCATTTGCCTTTGTCCAGATCTTATGTGTTTCCCTTTACGATTTTTTGAAGGACCTGGTAAAACTGCTTCCGCCATACTATAGAATATTAGCGATTACGAAAAGAAAGTTAACGAAATTGATAAAATACCTTAACAAATGAATGTTTCACTTGCGAGTTCTAAGAAGAACTATTTTTTAAGAATATTAATAACAAATAACTATGTAAAATACGGAAATCGACAAAATCTTTGAACAAAACTGTCAGTAAACAAATTTTTGACAGAACGAGCTAAATGCGATTATTTTGCCGGTGTAAATGCACACTCGATTTCAACCAATCACAAACGTTTATTTTAAGCCCTATCTTTCCCAATGCTTTATTCTTAGACTGAATGGAGTATAGTGAGAGAAGCTCACTTGAGGTGAGCAGAAACACTCACATCACTTTAGTTCAGCTCAGATCTCTAGTAAAAGGAAAGCGCCTATTATTCCACTACTTGAATTTAATATTTGTTTGGGTATTTTCATGCCCTTTCCTTATAATTAAATACCATTCGTTGAATAAAAATTCTGAAAAGAATCTTGAGCCTACAAAAGTTATTTATAAATAAAATATTTTAAGTCGAGTTATTAAGAAATTTTATATTTATAAAGCGGGGTTCACACCTACGCATTTTAATGCGGCATCAAAAAATGCAAAATGTAATGCATTTCTTCATGCCTGCTTTAAAAATGCCAATTTGTTCACATTAACGCATTTTGATGCATGCATCAAAAATCACACTAACATGTACTGGCAGAGAATTTCTTTTTGGCCAACATATCTTTTTTTAATTTTTGAAGTAGTGCAGCGGGAAAAGAATTTAACCTCAAAATTTTGTTTTGCACACCAAATGTTGAAATGGACGTCGAAGAGGCTTTATTGCTAATTATATTTTCAACATCTGCGTTGCTGTTGATGCAAAACAGACATGACAGATGGTGGGTAATACCGTGGCAAGGAACGCGAAAAAAAGAGAAGGGTTGTATAAATTTATTCCACCAAGAATTGGCACATTCAGATAGAGAGAATTACAAAAAATTTATAAGAATGGATGAAGATGCATTTAATGAACTACTTCAATTGATTTTTGATACAGTTGATTGCCTCTGTTCTCTTAATTTTATTTTTATATTCCTTGCTTTTAGTAGCATATAAAATTCCTTGCGATTCGTATAAATGTATCAAATCCTTAATGATTTCTCGTGTCCAATTGAAAACTTTTTTATCCTGTGACATGGTGGCAATTTTTTAATTATATATTTATATGCACAAATGAAAATATACAAATTGAAATGAGATATACCAGTACTATACAGCTTGAGCGCGCGGGGTATGATCACCCGATGCTAGTCGATATTCTTCGGACGTATATTCGGAAAATTGATCTCCGCCAGCTGTGTTCGTCAGATATAGATATTTACATCAGTTGCGTACTGGCTGCAAAGAGGAATGCACGTAGGTTTTTGTGTTATTTTATGGTATTTCTGTTATACTTATTTATAGTTTTTTTTTACCATGAAATTTCTATTTATTTATTTTTCTCTAGACATCTTAGTTTATTCTGCAGATGTTTCAGGCGGGTTGTTTTTATTTCATTCTAAAACCCAGTTGTACTGCTATAACTTTTTACACAACTACATTATTATTTAATTTCATAAGGATAATCATAATTACGTTATAAGTATTACAATCTTCGCGTTATTATCGACTTAGTTATCTAAGCAATCGTCATCACTTAAAGAGAAAATTTAATTTGTTCTTTTTGTCAATCTGCGAAAAAATAATCAGATCACTATGAGTTCGAATATGAGCAGGCAATGCTAGTATGTTGTGCCCTAACTCTAATATGTATTATCGGACCACGTTTAGATGCGAGTTTACGTATACCATCGGGTGATCATACCTCGCGCGCTCTTGCTGTATAGGCTATATACAGTAACAATAAAAAATTTACAATAACCTCAAAGTAAATCCAAACAAGAGTTGGCAATCAATCGCTATTGAAATATCCCTAGACAATGCACTAGAAATGCGTCAAGAAATGCAGAAAAATAGAACATGTTCTAAAGCTTTGCATTTCGATGCAGCATGAAAAAATGCACTAGGTGTGAATACTAAAAATGCACGCATTTCGCTGCGGCATGTCAGTTGCAACATTAAAATGCGTAGGTGTGAACCCCGCTTAAACCGTCTTGATTTATGTACACAATTTGTTTACGTGGTATATGCTGACGTCCGATAGATGGCACTCTTTTCCTTGGTAGAATACCAATCTCGCCACCTACCGGAAAGGGCAGAACTACGTCTGCCGGGCCAGCTATTTCATAAATAAACATTAGATTTATATCACAATTGGTGTGCCAAAAATTGTTAAAACGTCAAACCTATATTTATAATTTTAGTTGAGACTTTTGCCATATATAAATCTCAGACAATATAACCTCACTTTAACTGAGCTTATATTTAGACGCGTTCCTTTTGTAATCAGCTGAACAGAGATTAAGTGGAATTTTCTCCCCTTACTTGTTTTGTCTACGGCTTTTGTGTTGTTATATATTGTTTAAATTGTATGTAATTAGAGTACACGAAGAAAAATGCACGAAATTCCGCGAACCAAAAATGAGTGGATCATGAACGTGACTCTGGTCGCATCTCTTTAATATCATTCAATTGTAGAAACAAATAAGACATAAGTAAATCTTAAATTTGGACATGCTAGTCATTCTAATTGCTTCGGTTGATTTATTATGTAGGTAGGTACGTATAAGATATACGTACATACATGTGATAACATTAACTATTAATTTTAGAGTTGGTTATCTTATTATAGCAATTACTTGCAGCAAGGTCAGAGTTTGACACAACTGTAAGGAAATGTGACAATAAAACGCAAGCTTAAAATACTCGCGTCTACAAACACGAATTTCACTTTGGCTCTTTGACTTCCCGCATGCGCATTTAGACTACAGACGAGTGGCAATCAAGAAATTTAAAAAAAACTTGATATTTAACTGCCTATGAGTTAGTATTGTGTAACATTTAAATCGTACGTAAGGAAACATAAGCATTTATTTACACGAATAAAAGTACAAGTTTGATTTAAAAATAGAATTTATAATTTTATTTGGTAACTAGGTATTATTGCTGTAAAACATTACATTTTAATAAACGAATGGCTGCTGTATTGGCTTCTTCGTCATTAGGTTTCCTCATTTTTGCGGTTCTTTTATTTTTTTTCTTTGTAGAGAAAAATCGTTGTCGGTCGATACGTTTATTGTGAGGGACGTGTGGCACGGTTGGAGGCAGCCTTATTTCTTGTTCATTGTTTTTTCGAACAGCTGCTAAAGTAGGTCCAATCGATGCTGTAACTCTTTTAAATGTTTCCAGTTCTTCAAAAGTTGAAATTTTATCGATTAGCTGAATATGCAGTGTTTTCAATTTTTCTTTCTCGACATTCAATTGATCCTCTTTTTTATTCAAACGTAAGTTTACATCAGATTTGGACAGTATCTGCACAAGTTGTTCTTGTTCAATTTTTTTCTCGACATTACATTCGTCTACAATCAAAACGCACTGTTCTTTTTCTGCAAAAAATATAACATTAGTACATATTAGAAAATGTAAAAAATTTGTGAACGAAATTATAAAAAAATATCCGGAACTTTCCAACACCGCCATCAAGTTGACATTTGTTTAATAGTAATAAACATTCAACCGTAAAATATACTAATGGAAAAATAATCATTATTATTATTATAAAGAAAAGAAACCAAAACCAAAAACCCTAAAAAATATATACCCCGTTTGGTTCAGTCCAGCATCCTCTTCCAAAAGGCTCTTCAGATGTCTCACTAATAAAAAAAAAATTACAAGCAATTAATTATATTTTACTTCTTAATAAAGTAAGAGAAGTGATAATATCAGCTATGTACTCACAGAAAAGTTACTCACTACCAAAATATTATAAGTATACAAACCTTCAATTCTATTTGCAATAGGAGTAGATTCTTTGGCATCTTTTTTATATTTGCAAACCAAATGGATATGTTTGCACATGTTCCACCGAATACTGTTATCCAAACAGGTGCATGAATAAGCATGGATACATACTTCACATGAAGAGCATACTAATTTGCAGTCACAACCAGAATTTTTTTCTTCAACGATATAAATTTCCTTAGATGTTGAAGACAAAACCTGATAACCCGATTCAGTTTGTATAACAGTTGAGGTATCCAACTTTTCACTTGTTTTATGCTTGCTTCGCAAGTCCTTGATTTTTGTTGATATTTTGCCCTTATTTATTATAATGAGTCTCTCGAAAAGTTTGTCTTTAATAAATTTCATGATTTTATTGATTGTTTTGTCGAGGCGATGTGCTTTCTTTCCTTCCAAGTATAAATATTTAATGGTATGATGCATCCGCTCAATGTGCATATTGGTGTTGATACCAGCATGCAGCCGATGACAATAAGCCCATGCATTTACATTGTCCACATAATTTTGCACAAAATAACGTCCAAATTCCAAAGTTTGTGAGGTAGACAATAACTCATTTACAAAATTTTGCAGCATCGTCAAAAATGCTTCAGGATCTCTTTCTTGCAGGAGTGTTCGTAACTGTTTGTAGACATTCGCCTGAAGAACGTTTTGAATGTTAAAAAAATACGTAATAATCTGAAAAACAAACCTGTGACTCTTGACCGTCAATTTTATTTAAATTTTTTCTCCATGCTCTATCCACATGCCATGTACAGAACAGTCTATAAGTAAGTTTATAAGTAATATGCATTATTTATCGATAAAAAGATATTTACCTGAATTTGGCAGGATCAAACACTTGTAACCAAGCGTTGTAATAAGCCGGCGCCATGTCAGACATAAATACTCGTGCTTGGATTGAACGTCCCAAGTTATCCTTTATCTCTTTGAAAAAAATTTGCATAACAACTTCGTCCGTTCTATTTGAAAACATAAAACTGCAAGGAAACCCTTCCCGCATGTCGTCTAATACCAATAGTGTTGTCAGTTCAAAGTCATAGTCATTGAGGCCATGAGTTCCATCTATACAAATGCAATCATCACAAAACTTATTTAATATTTCTAATTGACCAGGATGCATGATGATTATAACAAAATCGTCATCGTTCAGGAAAGGGTAACGCTCACATTTCTCCCCTTGAGGCTTATAAAACAGAATTGTCCCACTTTCCTTAACTTGATTTACCCAGGCCTCAATGCTAATAGCGTCATCTTTATGCCGTACAGATTCATTATTTAAATTAAATAATTGAGTAATATTATGAAGGTCTTTTCTAGACAGCAAGTGGATTCTTTCCAAGCTATTGCCTGTGACTGAGTCTCTAATGTCATCCAAAATTGATGTAAACGGTACATTGGAAGCTATTTTACAAGCCAAATCCATTCTCTGAGAGTCTGTGAGATTCAGATGACCTAACTCATTGTCATGCCCTATGTGGGTTTCAATAAAAATCACATCATAGGTACCATTGTCTTGGATTTTTACAAGAATCTCTGAAGGGCATATACCGTTGATTTTGTTGCTCCCTTGTGTTTTTAAATGTCTCAGACCTTTACCTTTTTTCACGTAAAAACCAGAACGATGACAAACATACAATATATTTTTAACACCTCCTTGAGTTTTATAGGAGCCGTGACTACTAACATATTTTGAACAAGTGATCTTCTCTAGATTATTTTTCCAACTATCAAATTCGTTTGCATTTAGGAAATTTAATGATTTAGTAGAAACTTCTATATCATGTGCTTCTTTAAAATGAATATGTAGTGTTGATTTTGACACCATTTCAAAATGGCACAAGCTACATTTTCTTACTGCAAGCCGATTATCTAGATTACTTTGGTCATTATGTGTCTTCTTATGGTTTTTATAGTGATTTATATTTGAAAAGTTTTTTTTGCAATATTGACACTGGTATGCATAAATTTTTGGAGATATAAGCTGGTCTACTTTTTCTACAAAAGGCACAAAAGTATAGAGAAAAAAATTGTTTAATTATTAGGTATATCTACTCACCGCTATGAAATCTTTCAACGTGTCTTTTCAAATTCGAGTATTTTGAAAATGTTTGGGAACATTCATTACATACAGCTTTGCATGTTCGGGCTTTATTTGGAGCAATTTCCTCTAACCGTTCTGAAAAAATTTTAACGAAATTTTAAACATTTCCGGACATTTCAGTTTTCTGAATGTTTGTTTAATTTTTACATTGAAATGAAAATAAATACATTGGAGTATTAACATGAGCATGGTAGATAGTACAGTGGATATAGTACCTACCAGCACCAGCAAACAGTTAAAATTCAACTTACCGCCGTGAAATTTCTTGACGTGCGTTCTCAGATTGGAATGTTTTGAAAATCGTATTTTACACTCGGAACATTGATGATCCATTTTAGGAAATACTTCTACTATTCTTATTTCCGATTTAATACTACTAAAGAAGAAAATAACCTCACTAAACAAACACTCAAAACTGTCAAAACAAAAAAAAACCGTAATGCGCATGCGGGAAGTCAAAGAGACAAAGTGAAATTCGTGTCTGTAGACGCGAGTGCTTAAAATCTCGCTTGTCGAAATTTTTTAACCCAGTGAGAGAATCTCACCTAAAATGAGCAGACACTACCTACTCACATAATTTAAGAATTTAAGCTCATCTCAGATCTCTATTAAAAGGAAGCAGCTTGTATATGTTTGTAATATTTATTATTATTTTGTGCCAGTAAATAATTGCAATCACTTTCCTACCAAACTTGTATATATTTATTAAATCCAATTTTAAATGCTTTATTTTTGTTGTAAAGTAAATTCATGTGATTCTAATGACGATTACCTCTTTCAGCTAAATTTAAAAGTTTGTTTTTTAATACACAGTAACTGCAATATAAACGATTGCGAATTGATGAATTTTCACTTATAATACCATGAGTAGTCAAAGTTATGTCGATTATTTTTGTGGTGGTTACACGAATGTCTTTCATGATTGCATTTAAATACTACGAGTGCGGAGCACGAGTAGTATTCGCAATTATGAAAGACATGAGTGTAAAGCACCACAAAAATAGTAGACTCAACTTTGACTACGAATCGTATTCGAGAGACTATTCAATGAACCAAATCAATTTTTCATATTAAAATGACTCAAAATTTAGTTACACATGATTACGTTTCCATGTCAACAAAAAAAACATTTATGTTTGTCATTAAAATTTTTGGAATGAATTACTTCAAGGAGGAACTCGATAACAAGGGAAGAAGAACTGGTAGAATTGAGTATAATCCAGTATTTTCGAAAACTGCGCAGGGGGGAACTAAATCATTGACAGGCAGCAAGTGGTTGATAGAGAATAAAAGCAATACCGATATGTGTCCAGTTAGGTAACCTATTTATATTTAATTTCAAGACGGTATAATTAATATTCTTCTGTTATTTAGATTGTATTATCTACTGAAATCGAAGAGAGGAAAAAATGTGAAAACAGAAAGGATGTTTTTGACACCGAATCCGTTTTGGGATAAAGTTGAGAATGCGGTGTGGTATAAGAACAGTCCAGTTGGTATATGTGAGATCAGTAAATGGGTGAAGTTATTAGCTGAAAAAACTGGATTAGATGTTAAAAGAAGGAAGATATCAAATCATTCGGTACGCTCTTCAACTGTATCATCTCTGGCGAAAGCTGGAGTCGGAGAGCAACAACTGATGAAAATAACGGGACACCAAAATCTGAATTCCATAAAATCGTACTTGCAGCTTGATGATGAGCACCACGAGTCGATTATCACCAAAATGCGAAGAAATTTTACAACAACAAATGTGTCATGTACAACTTCGACATCTGTCAGTAATAGTGACGGTATTAAGCTACAAGAGAAAGGTACTCCCTCGGGTACTCCCAGTAATAGCTCTGTTCCAGAATGTCTGCTGCAGCACTGCAGTAATGTTAGTTTTTCTAATTGTACCTTCAATATTGTTAGTAAATGAGTTACATTAATAAAAACTTTCACTTGTTTAAAATATCCACTTGAATACCTTCTAGGAAGATATAATCGCTGAAATTTCCTGTTGCTATGATACGAAAGTAAATATTTGCTATTTTATTGGTTCATATTTGAACAATGACAGGTGAATTGAATAGTCAGCCTTATCGAGCAATGCATTTTCAAATTCTAGTGAAAATGACATATTTATAAATAGAAAATATTATAAATAACTTTCTTCGACTAATTTTAGGTATGATATGTGTGATACAAGTCATGCCACTAATAGATTTAAATTAATAACTTAATATATAATAATCTATAAATGTAAAACGAGCTACATTCACGCAGTATAGAATGATATCTTTACTGACTGGGCCCATAACAGTTTTTTTTACATGTTTATTTCATAGGGATTATTTAAAAGTGGTACAATTGCCTACGAAATATCACCATACCTCAGATATATGTATGAAATACTGTACAAGATGATGTTAATTTTATCAAATCAAAAAATAACGAGTACCTTCTAAATCTAGGATCTGCTGAAGTCGCTCTACTTCTATGTTTGTTCGCAAAAGAATTTTTGTGTTTCTGCAGGATGTTCGAGTGTTCGGCGTTGTATAGATTATGGGCCAGTTTCTTCAAACCGTTTACCTTTCTGGATATGTAATTAAATAATTTATTGCTAAAAGATAAGCAAGAAACCTTACAATGGTTTCCGATCCTTTTGTTCTGCAGAAACTAGCGATGGGGATAATATTTGATGTGAAATCGTCCTATGAGGAGACCTAAAATATTCCACAGTTAATTCATATAAACAGGATCATTCATTCTCTGACCGAAGATCACCTGTTTCTAAATGTTGATTTATCAAAACTTTCCTGTCTAAGATCAATTGAATCCTCGTTTACTAAAATGTCGAATTATAGTACACTGTGTACAGGCATTTTTAAAATACGCTACGCACTTACATACAATATGCATACCTAAGCGGTTTTTCTCCATAACTTTATTATTTATTTTCTTTAAGTGAATTTAGCAAAAATGTCCCTGAAAGAGGTAGTGATTAATATAAATAAATACTCGATATGACACTGACAACTTAAAATAGCTCACTATTTGAATTTGTTTCATATCAGTTGATACTATAGTCTATTTTTTAATTCGGAGGAGTGTTTTTAAATTGAAGCGCTAAAAAGGAGGCTTGCTATTTGTCAGTTTTCGGGAAGAATTACAATATGGAAATTTTACATGTCTACGGCCGCCATACTGTTACAACAGCTGTTATTGTATACATCGTTAATTTTGTCAGTGCGTTTCTGTTCAATTTTTTACGTTCAATTTGCGTTATAATAGTACAATAGTTCTTTTAAGAACTGAATCGACTGATATACTCTCCGTGTAAATCATTTTCATAGCGTTTTTCTTGGATATGGAGGAAGTAGCAAGCACTTCTGGATCGCAAATTTCCCCGTTGAGAAGGCGAAAATTTGTGATCTTAGGACATCTATCTGTTGTTGAGAAGCTGAATATAGTAAATATATTCAAAAAATTACGTGCTGATAACCCCAGAATGAGGATTACTGCTATTGTCGCAAGAATATCGAGTATGATAGGTTAGTGTTATAATACATTACCATCATTAGGTATATATTATGATGTTATCTTGTTTTTAGGAGTGGCACGGTCTACTGTCTATCGTACCATAAAAGAATATAAGCAGAAAGGACAAGTTATCCCACCCAAGCAAAGTTCTGGAAGACACTCTTTAATTACTGATTATAGTGAAACCGTCAAGAATTCTATAAGGCAAATAATTCACAATTTTTTTTATAAAAATGAGCTTCCTACACTTGATAAAGTGCTGAATGAAATCAAACAGCGTGATGATTTGCCACAGATGAGCCGTTCAACATTATACAAATTGATGAAAATGATAAACTTTAGGTCAGCGCCAATGTTCTAATTAATATGCAAAAAAATGAGTACTCAAATTTATATTTTACATGCTTTGATATGTTAGAATAAATATGATATATTATTGTAGGTATATGAAGAGGAATCGAAAGAGTGTTTTGATAGAACGTGATGATATAATTAGGTGAAGAAGAAGATATTTGATGACCATTAAAGATTATCGTCGTCAAAATCGGCCAATTTATTATTTAGATGAAACATGGCTAAACGAAGGTCATACCAAACAAAGAGTTTGGGTAGATGGCAATATAAGAAGTCAACGACAGGCATTTAATGAAGGACTGACTACAGGCTTACGTAATCTTGCAGGGAAAGGAAGACGTCTCAGTATTTTGCATATAGGATCTGAGGCTGGATTTGTGGAGAATGGTTTATTGATTTTCGAAGGAAAAAAGACAACCGATTATCATGAAGAAATGAATGCAGAGGTGTTTGAAAGATGGTTTCATGAAATATTAACAGTGCTGCCAGACAATGCTGTTATTGTTATGGATAATGCTACATATCATAGTCGTAAAATTGAAAAAATCCCCACAACAAATTCTAAAAAACTCGATATGCAGGCTTGGTTGAATTCAAAAAATATTGAGTACAATGAAGAGATAGTTCGATCTGAACTTCTTCACCTAATTCGTCTCAATAAGGACCAATATAATATACATGTGACAGATGAGATGGCCAAAAGTTGTAACAAAACTGTTTTGAGGTTACCACCCTATCACTGCGAACTAAACCCAATCGAGTTGGTGTGGGCTCAAATAAAAAATGAGGTGGCAACTAAGAATACTACATTTAAATTAGCTGATGTGAGGATACTTTCACTAAAAGCAATCCAGAATATCACTACGGACAATTGGAAGAAATGTGTAGGCCATGTGATTAATGAAGAAAGAAGAATGTGTGGGTTAGATGGGTTGGTCGATGATATAATCGAGCCATTTATTATATCAGTGGGTAAAGATAGTTCAAGTGAAATGGAAAGTGATAGTGAATAATTATAAATTGTTACTGTTTCATATGTATATGCTATAATTAACATTTGTCTAAATTGTTGTTCACTTGTATATAATAATAAAAAATTGTGAATAATTATATGATTTATATGTATATGCTATAATTAATATTTGTCTAAATTTTTGTTCGCTTGTAAATAATCATATAAGAATAAGAACCATCTGTGTTTTCTTTTTAAATTTGAAAATATACAAATCACCTTTAAAACTTTTGATTTAAGCATTTCACTTACGATGATGATTCCTTTTTATTTCAAATTAAAATTATCTAATTTTTTCAATAAATTTTTAATTAATTACTTAACTACAATTTATATAAAATCGTCGCTAGTTTTAAAACTGCCGCCAAAAAGTAATTTTCCAAAATTCCATTGTGTAAACGCGCCTTTTTATTTTACTCCTCCGAATTAAAAAATAGACTATAGCAAATGTCACTTGAATAAATTATTAAACATTACCATCATGCCTACTGCTTGTTGCCTTGTGTTGTACATGCATTTTATATTATAGATTTTCTATTAATATTTATTGTTGACACTCAAAATAAGTAAACAGAGAAAAGTATTACTGAAACAAAAAAAAATCTATATGCACAAACGTGGAAATTGTGGTGAAGGAAGGAAGTATTAATTTTGTACTTAGAGCATAAAAGCAAAATCAGTAGCATGGGCTGGAGTGCATGGGGATCTCAAACATTTATTGATAGATTTTTGGTCTTTTTGTTTGTTTAAATTATTAAACTTGGTAGTCTATTAATGAAAATTAAGAATTTGCTCATTGACTAATATGAATTAAAAATTTTTTGTCGTGTACTTTGAAAGAAGGTGAGACTGGTATTTGGACAACATTGAGTTTACCTATCATCTCAATGTATTGAGTATTTCGAAGTGTGTGCGATTAAATAGATTTACTGTAACGAAACATTCACCACAATTAACGTATATATAGTAGTACACCTAATATGAATTTGAACTCTTCCTATATCGGTATTGATAAGGTTTTGACTGATTTATATGATGTTGATGGCTTTGTATATTAACAGGTAACTTCAATGTAAACACTGAAGTAGCATCTAACGAAACTGTGGACTTAAGTAATCTTATATATAAAATTGGATGTATTTGTGTGACGGTGTGGGTATATTCCCTATAGACTCCGAAACCGCTGAACCGATTTTGATGAAATTTTCAGGAAAACTCTAGCATTGTCTGGATAGTATCCCTGTATTTAGTGTCGATAAAAATTGTTTTTTTTTTGCGTAGCAACGCGCGCCGGTTGTCGGTAGTTTGTTATAAAAGGTGGCTACACACCACACACATGCAATAGAAAATCAGTAACTTAACACGGTCGCGTATCAAGTGTGGACGCACTGCATCAAAGAAACATCACGCGTCCACGTTGCGCCACACGTTCCCATGCATGCCTTGACGGGTCTGGCGAACATTATAACTATAAACCGGACGTCCCAGGTTGAAATTAACTGGTATTTTACCATGAAACATTGTGCGGGAACTCCGGGCAAGACAGTATCGGATACGGTAGAACAAACACAATTAAACAGGTAACATTTTAGGTGCGTTTATTCACAGGTGCTGTTAACAATACGAGCGGTACATTTCTCCCCTGACTCTATTCTTACTTACTATATATACATATCACATTAACCTACTTATCCTCTATGTTATTCTAAACTAATCTACTTACATGTTATGTTTACATACTATTGCACGATAGGCGTACTAGTTACCTAAGCATCGTTGTGGCAATATCCGTGAAGTGGAATGCATAATAAAATCTTGCCCTAGTTACTACTACAACGACGGAGCAGAGAAATAATGTAAACATCACGCAGTTACTGAATAGCACTATTCATATGGTGAACTGCAACATCTGTGTCGCGAAAACGACAGCAAAAGAAGTCCATTTTACTGGTAAATTCCTTTCTTCATCGGCGTAGGTAGAAGCGTGAGGGGTTTTTAAAATTTATTATATTTACCTTATATTTCGTAAGATAAATAAATTACGGTGAGTTAGTTTCGCTTTTTCATTGTTTAGACTGTTAATTACATACTTCGTAATTTTTGTAATAGTTCCTGTTTAATACCGTTTCATTGAATCTACTCCCAATTATCTTGACGTAAATGTCCATTGGATTTCGTTAAGTTTCAATAACGTACGCATACATTTTTAGTTATCATTTATTTAGATCTAGAACATTGTTTATGTTACTATGATATGGAAGAACGTCGAGAATGGCATCGTGAAACAATGGCGAGTTGGATTAAGGGTCATACCGATTGTATGTCCTCCATTGTCAGTCATTATGAAATTTATTGCAAAGTCTGTAAAATATCGTTACAGAATGCCCAAAAACCGCACGTACAACGTCACTTAGCATCGCTAAAACATACACAGAAACTGGACCCCTTGAAGGCTGACAATTTTAACGAATTACTTTGTGAAGCTTTAATGGCGGCTAATAATACCCCATTAAATAAACTTGGCAATCCCACTTTCAAAACATTTTTTCAACAATATGTATACTTACACAAATATTATGTTCCTAAGTGCTTCACGAAAACAGAATGCATTAGAAGACCTTTTATAAATCAGTACCTATGGATAAGGGCCTACGAAACTGTCGATATATTAGGACGCTGTGCGGTAAATGTTGTAGCTGGTATACTACATCCAACTATTCCATATAACGCATATGTAATAGCATCTAAAGTTATAAAAATGCTTCATTCGGACGACAGGTACAAGGAAAAAATACTTTTATTTGTTAGTGACAGTGCCGCATATATGTTAAAAACAGGCAGACTATTAAAGGAAACATGGTGGAAACGCGTTACATTCAGTTGCACGTCATACTAGATCCATGACGACTCGCTTCGTATATGGTGCCGGATCTATTCTTATTTCAGTCAGTGACATTTGATATAACCAAAGAAAAAAATTATTCACAATACAATAACTATAACGTAATATATTTAGTATGTAATTGAAATGCTCTAAGACTTCAGTCTTTCTCAACTTATTTATTATATTGATTTAGATTGTCGAAAAACCTTAAATGTTTCATTACGTATCCATAATATAATTTAAAATAAGCAATATTTACGCTATTCACATTAAATTTAACACATGATTATAGAAAAGTTTGTAAAAAGCCTCGACTGTTTACAGAAACCTTTCAGCATTATATTCAATGGACGCAAATAAATAATAAATACACTTCTGAGAAGCACTGTTTTTAAACAATTTATATCAAAGCAAAAATAAACATGAAAAATTTGACAGGCAGAATATACACAACTCACGTCTTTTTGACAGATATGATTTATCTGTCAACACCGAATTGAACTATTAGTCTATTAAAAATATGTAATAAAGAAATTTAATATTGACACGGAAATTATGTGTTTATTTGCCATGAATGCGTATATTACGATCAATTTATAAATCTTCTATTTAAGCTAATGAAATAAATGCCCTCAAGTATAATTTAACAAAGTAACTTTTTTAGTTTCCCTAATACAGTTATGACAACATGTAAACGTCATCGATGACGTGCAACTGAACTTAACGCATCTCCAGTATATTCAAAGGTAATATAACGAGAGCTTGACAAATATAGGTTCTGCAAAGTTTATTTGATCTTTCGTCATTCATAACAATGACGTTATATAACAGCAGCGATGCCAAATACATTCGGTAATGGAGATATTGGTTATGTATATTTATTTTAAAAGTTTGGTTATGTATCTATACATTAGAAAAAAGTAATTTATTTTAAAAAAGTGGGAGAATTACCTTCATTTACCAATATCGGCAATAATAATAATGTTAACATGAACACAAAATGTATTTCCAAAATAAATACTTGTTTTTAGCAATGTAATCAACGGTAAATCTCTTATTACATTATTCACATTAATTGTCGAGGTGTTATTTAGTTTGACTTTTAAAAACTAACACAACTTTAATATAAACTCTTCTTTCCATGGAATGTATGCAACAACTAACAAATTTAAATGGCTATAGCAGTGAAATAATATTGTACATACGATGAAGAAGTTGTATACTGCTAATTAATATCACTAGTAGGAGGACTGAAGGAAGTACTACTTTTGTTTGTTGCTCAACTATTTTCACTAAAGCTGACTTTATTTTCCCAGTTATAAGTTTAATTACTTAAACAAAGAAAAAGTACTTTTTAAAAATAATCCAATGTAAGTTTTTGTTAGTTTTGAAAGTAAGAAATAATACTGAAACACATTAAAAAAAACAAACAAGTTTATTAAATTAAAATTCCTTGTTCATAATTCCAATGAAATGTTTAATACACTTATAATACACAAATATCTCAAAATTAAAATAATGTGCATATACTATCCCTAGGTATCTGAAAAAGCACTATCAGAACTATCATCATTTAGATTTATTATAAATGGTTCTATTTCTCTTTGTTCAAATCCTATTTCACGGTTCCACCATACATTAATTTCTTTTTCCACATGGTCAATACAGTTAGTCCATTCCTGTGCTGTCACTTGTTGCAATGCCTCATCCCACATATTAACACTTGCTTCAATAGATTTCCCATCCCTACCTATGTGGCGATTATAATAAGTTTTGGTAATCCCCCATACCAACTCAATTGGATTGAAATTGCAATGATATGGAGGAAGACGTAATACTTTATGTCCTGCTTTTTCAGCCATTTGATCAGCTACATATTCTTTTGGTGGCTTATGCCTAAAAGTTAATAAATATTATATTGATAACCAAAATAATGATATTAATGATTCTTACAATGCCACTTTCAGTAGTAATTCTTTCTTCAATGACGTTTCATCATACTGAATGCCATTGTTATTCAACCATTCCTTAATTTCATTTTTTGTGGATGCAGTGTTTGGTACTTTTGATACCAAAGTACTGTGGTATGGAGCATTATCCATAACAATTATTGATGGTCTGCTTAAGAGGTTTAGTAAATTTCCAAACCATTCTAAAAAATTTTTTTGGTTCATTTCCCCGTGATAGTCAGAGCATTTTGTGTTGGAAGGAAATACTAATTTGGCACCAGGTATAAAGCCATTCCTATTTCCAGCATGTAGAACAATATACCTAGTTACAAAAAAAAAAATAAATCTTAGGCTGCATTATTATTTGTTTATATTGTATTATAATATATTTTTGTTACTTTTTATATGATAAAAAAAAATAATTAACCTTTTCCCATCCACCTTAGTACTTCTTACGGAATGTACATTTTTATCTTGCCAGGAACGAGCAATTGTACCATTTTGAAATAACCATGTTTCATCCAAAAATACAAAATCATATATATCCTGGGTCTTATATTCATGGTATAACCTCAAAAAGGTTAATCGCTGTAGCACTACATGTGGCATTTCCATCAAACCACGACGTGGATTATCCTTCTTGTATTGAAAACCAATCTTTTTCAATACAGTAGACAAAGATCGTTGACATCCAAAAAATATGTCAGTTTCCCTTAATTTATTCCCCAACGACTCAAGTGTAATGTGTTCATCTACAATCCTCTATTTTAGATTTTATAAATCAAATAATTTTTTTTTTCACTTACGCCGTTCATACATTTGGTATATAGTATTTCTAATTGCGACCTGTGCGGCATCATCAATTCCTGTAACAGGTTTAGCACGTGAATGTTTAGGTTTATTTGGGTTTAATGGTTCATTTCTTTTAATAGATTGCCATATCGATGTTATTGTATTTAAGCTTACGTTGGCCATCGCAGCTACACGCTAAAATTAAAAATCATTTAAAAAAATTCTCAATCAGTATTATTGTTATTTTTATACCTCTCGTACAGCTGTTAATGGTATGATAACACACTTATTGTCCCGCTCTCGTTCACAAAAAGTTAACATCGAAGCGATGCACTCTTTCATATCCTCACTCAACACTTTCGGCATTTTCAATTAATATAAATATCAATACAATTGAAAATTTGTTCTAAGAAGAAAAATTTGTAACTTAAAATATGTCAAAATATTAATGTCAAAATAAACGATGCGGCAACTTCTCATATTTCAGTAACTTCGACGAATTAAAATCACTAAATTTCCCTTGCTAAACCTTACATTTAATTAAATTTATTGTGGTAAGAATTTTACGTCACAGATGACGAAAGATCAAATAAAGTTTGCAGAACCTATAGTCGACTATTTCATTGTCATCAATTTTTCGAGTGTGCGCTACTGTCAATTTGACGAGACCAAAATTGGCATTAATAATTTGACTAGAGCACGAGAGCTTTAGCTCGAGGGCTTTAGTCTTTAATTATTAATGCCAATTTTGGTTAAGTCAAATTGGGAGGCACACGAGAAAAATTGAAACAATGTAATAGTCGACTACTTATCAAGCTCGAGCTATATTTGTTAAGATTATTTCCTAAACCAAGTTTCATAATAAAAAATGAGTTGTCAAATCGATGTGATTATCAATAATTTCATCCGAAACATCGCTAAATCTCTTTTTGTCGGACATTTTCATCTATTTGACACGTATGCCACTTAATGAAAAAATACATACTTGATTTGTTACCTACATTTAAAATAGTCGATTTGTAATAGTCGCTGATATCACAGACTAAACAATCCAGACCGGCAACTTACTTCTAGATTTTATCCAGAGTACTCATCCTTGTTTAGCAAACGTAAATTTCAATACTCTACCATCTTTGTCAGATTCACTGAACTTGGAGATGAGATGGCGCTAGCGTCAATTGAAATGTTTGTTATGCTGTGGTTATATGTCATTCAAAACTACATTTCAAGTTTGACACGTTTGACATATTTTTGCAATCCTGTGTCGTACATCGTATTAATTATATGTTGATACAAATATGGTGTCCAAGTGTTTAGTGTGCGGGTTTGGGCACGATGAAGTTAACAAAATGCACAGGTTTCCTGCAAATATGGTCTAGTGAGTATAAATATTGTAAAGTTGTGCTTTAAATATGCATATTACAAAATTTCTTAGTCATCATATTATATTATATTACAAGATTTGTCTAATTTTTGTCTTCTCGTTACTGGTTGTGTAATTTAATTTTACTATGTATTGTATAAGTATATGTATCAATAAAAACTATTATTGTTATATCCCTATGTTTTCCTTGACAGTTTTCACTTGATTATTATATTTCTTTAAATCTTAGTAGTTTATTGTGTCTAATAGGTCAGCGTAAGAACGATGTTATAATACATGTAAGTAAAAGATTAATATTTATATTTCGTATCACATATTTAATATGTAACACCACACAATTACACAAAAGATGCTCAAACTATGGCTATAATTGTTACAGTAAGTAATATTTATTACCATAGTTTTAGTAACTTTTGTGTATGTTTCTGTTACATAAATAACGTATTTAATAAGCGTATTCTAAAAACAAGTTCATTTCAAATTCCGCGCCAATATGCTGCTAGCGCCATCTTCGTACCAAGTTCACTGATGTGTGACAAGGATAGAAGATCTTGGATATTTTTTTTTCAAGTAGTTGCCGGTCTGGGTTGTTTAGTCTGTGCTGATATCAAGAACCGGTACCTTTCATTGGTTAATTTCAACTTCAGTTTTGATTGTGATTGGACAAAATTTAAATTTGACAGGTGAAGGAAATAATCTTATATATTGTATATTACTTGTGTAGCACATGCTCTCCACAGAATTTGTGAATATATCAGAGACACCTATCCGGAAGTTGATAGACTTGTATCCGCTTTTAAAAAAGTTTTCAGAAAAGCACCATCGAAAGTAGCTCTTTACAGGGAAAAACTTCCATCTTTGTCACTGCCTCCCTCGCCAGTAATAACTATATGGGGAACATGGTTGGAAGTAGAGGTGGGCAAAACGGTTCTTTTCATTGACCCGGCTCACTCGGTTCAGCTCCTCATAGTGAGCCGGGTCCCGGAACCGGCTCATTTGAACCATGTGGATCCGTAATAGCATACAGTATGTAATACTCGGCGCCGTCGTCGGCGCAAACGAACCGGGATGATAATTTAGGCTGCGCCGCACACCAATTATACAAAATGGTTGACAAACAATTTATTTGAAGGTACAATTCACACAAATTTGACAAATTATCATTGTTGTACACAAATTAAGCAAAATATACCTATGTAAAACTAAATTATACATTCATTTGGTATTTATAATTATTAAAGAGAATGCCATTCGAACAAAAAGTAATTAGAACTAGAGCATTTCATAAGTTTCATAGCATTATTAAATGGCTATTATGATTATGATGCAGGGTAATAAAAAATATTTGTAAGAATTTTGTAACTCATAGACAACTAATAAATTAAATAGTTTATTTTATTATCCAAAGGAATATTTTTGAGAACTATATAAATAACAAATAAGTACTGTTATGCGTCTTTGACCGACACAGAACAGGCAATTGATAAGCTACTAATATAGGTACTTCAAGTGTTCACATATACTTAAAAAAGTCTGTGTTTGATATGAAAAGGGTGAAATTTATAATTTTTGGGAGAATTGAAAATACAAATATTATAAATTATATTCAGTTTCCTCTTACCCATTAAGAGATTCACGTCTCTGCCGTATATTCTTAAAATTCGCTTAATCGGATACAGTGCACCGCATTTTACCTACAGTTTATTAATTTTCCTCAACGTACCACACAATTATTATAGTATTGGAAATACTGAGTATTGCTGTTTACGAGGTAATCAAAATAAATGTGTTTGAAATATGTTAAAAAATTGAATGCCTATTTTAATTTTACCAGGTAACATGTCATCGTATTCACGCAAGAAAAGTGAAATTTGGCATCATTTTACTGGCTAATAAAGACAAGGCAAAATGTTGTTACTGTTCACAGTTAATAACTGCTAAAGGCGGTTCAACAGGAAATTTAACAAGGCATATTAAGAAAAAACATCCTCCTCAATATTACAATAGGACTAAAAAAACAGTAGAGGAATAGTATATTACATACCGAGGTGGAAAGTGTTTCATTACTGTCGAGAGATTAAGTAGTTAACCGAGACGCGAAGTGTCGAGGTTAACTTTATCTCGAGACAGGAATGAAACTTTTCACCGAGGTTTGTATACTATTTTATTTACAACCATAATTATTATATTTATTTGTGAAAAAAATTCCGATAAAAGTTTTGACATATTGAGTTGTCAGATTTGTGTTGTTCTAGCGTAAACGTCAAATAAATATACGTCAGTTTTTTTCGGTGATAATTAACTTCATAGTGTTGTAGACCAATGAGACATTAAAAACCGTGTTACATGCACCAATCACAAGTTGGAAATGATTTCTTTAACTGAAAAGAATGTATGCTTTTTTTCTTGCCGATACCTCATTGTTTTAGCATTATTTTAGCAACCATTAATATTTAAAAAATCAAATGTCATTTTGACAAAAGTAAAAATGTCGCGCTTCGACAACATTCCTGACGCTTCAATTAATGAAAACATTCAAAATTCGATTCCGAGAAAGACAACTCAGTGTAGAGAAAGTGTGTGGAATCAATTTGCAGAATTTTGCCAACAACGCAAATATGAATTAAGCGAATCTTTGTCCACTGATATGATTGCAAGTATTTTAAAAGATTATGCATTTAATATGCGGAAACGTAATGGAGAAGATTATAAGGAATCTTGTGTCAAAACGCTATGGAATACAACCGCCAAGTTAGTGCAAGACTTGTATTTTAACAAATATAATAGAAGAATTGACCCATTCTCGGATATAGTCTTCAAAGCTGCACGAGAAGCGAGGAACACCAAACGCAAGCAGCTGCAATCAATTCCGGAGAAACGGAAAGTAAGCGCTGAAGCATTCTCTCTTGAAGAAATTGACAAGATTATAAACAGCTTTGACGAAGATACTCCAGAAGGTCTTCAGAAAAAGTTTTTACACATTGTTTCTTTTGAATTAGCGTGGCGCGGTGGGGAAGGAAGCAATTGTATCACGGACTATTTTAAAGAAGAAATAGGAAACGATGGATGTGCGACAGGCAGGATTATTTATAATCCTATATTTACAAAAATTTGTCAAGGTAGATTAACAATAACTAAAGAAATTCATTAAACTTTAAATAATATAGGTGGTGCTGAAAAATGCGCAGAGAATAAGTGGCTTACGCCTAACAAGGAAAACATAGACCGATGTCCAGTAAGGTTATTCAACAAACTGCAAGAAAAACGTAGTCCACACATTACATCTAATAAACTATTTTTAACTGCAAATCCTCACTGGAAAACAACTGGAAAATGGTACAAAAATTCTCCTGTAGGTCACAATGAGATTGCGAAGTGGACCAAGTCCTCCGCGGTAAAAATTGGATTAGATATTAAAAAAAGGAAATTGACAAATCACTCGCATCGTTCTAGTATTGTTTCGCATTTAACAAAATCTGGAATAAATGAACAAGAATTAATTAAGATTACTGGCCACAGTAATGCATCTTCAATAAAACCATATCTTCATATTGACGAGAACCACCACACCAACATCATCAACCAAATACGACACATCAACTCGAACATCATTCATCAAAATTCTAGTTCAGATTTACCTCATGTCGCATTTCCATCAACTTCAAAACAAAATAATTCTCAAGCTACGTTCACTAATTGTACTTTTAATTATAATTATAATTGTTCTCATAAATAAAGTTGTTAAAAATTTGACGTATTTAACGCTTCATTCAGTTAATTCTCCAACCGAAGATCATTCGTTCTCAACTCTTGTTAGGCAAGATTTTTATTTTGTATGAGCATTGGTTGCTTGGCAATTAAACTCGATCAAATTCTTGGGATCATTTGGTCAATTTGATCTAGTTTAATTGCCAAGCAACCAATGCTCATACAAAATAAAAATCTTGCCGACAAGAGTTGAGCACTTATGATCTTACTGTTGAATAGATTAGAAAAGAAATGTTGAGTAGTAAAGCCTTCAAGGACTGCACTCCACTTGAACTGAGGGAAACTGTCCTACCGTAGCAATCCAGAAATCTTGGCTCGAATGTAGGACAAGAAATCACTATTTCATAATATCAGCAATAGCAGGGCGGCCTATCTACATGGATTCAAGGATTCAAGCTTCCAATAATTCTAGTGTAACAATTAATTTTATTTACAACCATACAATTAATAATTATTTGTGATAAAAATTCCGATAAGGTTTTGACATATCGAGTTGACGGTTTTGTGATTGACATTGAGGTTAAGAAACGAGGGCAGTAATAGAGGGCGGGAAGTAAATGAGGGCAGTAATAAGAGGGCGGGAAGTAAACGTGAACAAAGTCACACTTCCCAACTTTTAAAAAGTCAGAAATGCCAACATTACGCGTATGGTTGTAAATAAAAACTTGAAGAAGCGTTTGCCGTATGTATATCTACTGATGCGCGGACGTCAATTAACAATGACAGCTTTGTAGCTTTGACAGCTCATTGGCTGGGTAAGAACACGGAAATTAGTTCAAAATTGTTATGCTGTGTTCAGTTCACTGAACGACATACTGCTGAAAATATGGCTAAAATGTTTCAAAAAACATTCAAAGAATGGCATATTGAGAATAAAATTACAGTCATTGTGTCAGATAATGCAGCTAATATTGTGGCTGCAGTTCGGGCGGGTGGTTGGCGGCATTTAGGATGCTTTGCACATACGATAACTTTAATTGTACAAAAGGGGGTAATGGAAATTGAAAACACCATTTCAAAAATCAGAAAAATTGTCGCATTATTTTAAGCGAAGTGCTCAGTCTGCGGATAAATTGAAGCAACTCCAGAACAAATGGATATACCCATCCTGAAGGTAAAGCAAGACGTTTGTACAAGATGGAATTCAACGTATATAATGTTGTCGCGAATTCTAAAAATTAAAGACGCCGTGGTATCTACATTGGCTATTATTTCGAATGAAGAAATAAATGCACTGACTCCAAATGGTTGGAATAATGCAACTGTGGCATCCGAAATTTTAAGTATTTTCAATGACCTAACAATGGAAATAAGCGCTGAAAAAAATGTAACATTATCAAAAGAAATTTTGTTTGTGCAATCAATGAAACGTCTTGTTTTAACATTTTCGAATAATTAGACATTACCTGCAGCAATTCGGAATATGGCCCACACTCTTCATCGAGAAATTACAGAAAGATTTAGAAATATTGAACATAATGAATTAATCGCGGAGGCTGCAATTTTGGATCCCCGATTTAAAAAATTTGGTTTTTCAAATAATTCAAAATATGAAGCGGCATGTGCAATATTAAAAAATAAAGTTTGTTCTACAAATATTTCTAATATAAGAAGTGAAACTGATGAAAATTTCACAAATGTTCCTTCATCTTCATTATCATGTACCACTTCTCTGTTGTGGAAGGAATTTGATAAGCAAGTTGAAAAACAACTGGCAATTTGAAATTCGACATCGATAGCGGCTGGAATAATTGAATTTGATAAATACCTAAATGAACCGATAATCAATAGACATCAAGATCCACCAGCATGGTGGCATCAAAGAAAAGATGTCTATCCCAGAATTTACGAAATAGTAAAAAAACGTGTATGTGTCTTGGCTACATCTTGCGAGCGCATTTTTAGTAAATCTGGGAACATTATTACTGACAGGAGAAGTCGATTAACAACCGCGAATACTTCACAAATCATTTTTTTAAATTATAATTTGTAAATAATCAATGTAGAATTTAGATTTATACGTAAGCTGTTTAGTTATTTTTACATTTTGATATTCAGTTCAGTATATACATTTTATATATTTATACAATATGCTGTTATGTTGTACAAAAATAAATATTTTAGTGCGTACCCTACCTGTTATATAATATCAATTTTTATTTTTCAATCCAACCAGCGACCGTATTCCAAGTATAATTTCCAAATTATTCAGTCGACCCAAGTGAGCCGAGATCCGGTTCATTGAAATTTAGTGAACCGGCTCCCTCGGTTCCCTGCTGGGATTCGGTTCACTGAACCGGTTCGGACCCGAACTGCCCACCTCTAGTTGGAAGATACTAGTTTTTATGCAGACTTTCGATAGTTTACAAAATTTCGTTACATGTTTAAATGACGATGCTCGAAGTATTTCTGAGTGCAAAGAACTAACACAAATCCCAAATTTAAAAATCAGATGTTATTCCTTCAGGAACACTTTGAAAATTTGCCTAAACTAATCTCATATTTTGAAAATCGAAATCTCAAATTAAAAGATGGATTAACCACATTAGATGTGGGCTTCGGCAAAAGTTAGACGCAGTTTTTAATAGAGATCCAGATTTAATAATATTGCGGCAATTGGGTATCGGGACAAAGACACAAAATCTAACTGCTAAATACGCTGAAATAAAAGAATACTTCCAGTATGCACCTAAAACCAGTTGCGATGTAGAAAGGACGTTTTGTATCTACAAGGATGTACTTAATTCAAAGAGAACAAATCTTACAGAAGAGAACCTTGAGAAAGTATTGCTAGTAAATATTAATACTCCTTTAGTCGACTTGAACTACAAAATGAACAAATAATAAGGTATTTTGTATTTTGCACCACCCACTTGTTATCCAATTATATCTAGAGTGTGTAAATAAAGTAAGGAATAATATTCATATTTTGTTTATTATCGCTGTTTGGGAGAAAAGCTCGGACAGGTCAATTTTATTTTCTACCTCCGGATTTTATGGATGTCAATTTTTTTTCTTTGGTTTACTACTCTGGGACCTATGACGTCATCGACATCTTTTTCAAATGGAACGTCCTTATTTTTTTGCTAGAAATAAAAAGTAATTTTTTTTTTCTGAATTCAGCAATACCGCATATGTGGTATTTACAATTAGTAGTTTTAGAGATACGGAGGATCATAGGTATTAAAATGACAACAATAATTAAACTTGAAAATTAAAAGAGCAAATAGTAATAATTGATTCTTGGCAAGATTAAATAATTTTACATTAATAAATGATCAAATTGCCACCCATTTGTTTCCTGGCAATGATAAAGTCGGAGTTGAAATTCTTCCAAAACATTGCTTTCATTCAGCAGATACAACAGTTGCGAACTGTTCAGTGATCATGTCCAGTAGATGAGCGCTCACTCTGAACATGTTCAGAGCGGCCGCCATTTTTGTGAGCGGAAAAATTCTATGCTTACTTAGTGAGCGTATTCTGTACGCATACGCCATTAATGCATTCCAAGACCAACCTAATACATAATTTTGAAGAAAGTTACTAGAAAAGTAAGATACAACATATTAAAGATATTGTACAGAAATATATGTATTATAATATTGGAGTTCACTCAGTATTTTATACGGGGTTGGAAAAACTAGCCCTTCCACTAAAAACTACGTCAAAGCTTAATGCAGAAAAACAATTTATTATTATTGTTTATTCAGTTTAATCTCTAAAATTTTAACATATGGCAGCAATGAAAAGTATCAGATGACAGACGATGACATAAAAGTGAGCGGTCCTGTCCAACGAACACTCAACTGTTGTGAAGTGAACGGTTGGAGCGGGATCGGTTCCCGATCCGCCTGCTGAATGAAAGCATTATCTCTCATTTCTTAGTCGATATTTCTGCACTCTGACATGTCAATTGTCATTATTAGCACGATTAATACTCTAAAACTATTAGTTTTAAATACCACATATGGGATATTGCTGAATTCAGCAAAAAATTTACTTTTTATTTGTAGCAAAAAAATAAGGAGGTTCCATTTGAAAAAGAAGTCGATGACGTCATAGGTCCCAGAGTAGTAAACCAAAGAAAAAAATTGACATCCATAAAATCCGGAGGAACAAAATAAAATTGACCTGTCCGAGCTTTTCTCCCAAACAGCGATAATAAACTAAATAAGTATGAATATTATTCCTTACTTTATTTACACACTGTATAAATAAAATTAAAACTTTAAAAATAGAAAATTTCAATAGTGTGCCCATACATCAACTTCTAACGTCCGGTCTATAATTATAACAAAAAATGGAAGGTGTTTGAGGCTTGCGGATATTCCCTTAAAATAACTAATGCAAAACATCTGTTGGTCATATTTTGTTTGTCGGAAAAACTCAATTTCAGTACTGTTTGCTGGCCTTGTGTTCAGCGTGTAGCGTGTTTTCGTTTTTCTCGTATTTTTTACTTTCCTGTGCATTTTTGCCTCTTTAGGTGAATAAAAATCAGCTTTTTTTAAAAGTAACTAATTTAAAATGTTGTATGTAGTAGAAAAGGCCAGTTTGGTGAAATCAAGGTGGGCGTGAAAAATATAAAGGTCTATTGCTTGGTTGATGAGGGGTAATGCGTAAAGGTGTCTTTTGCAATCTTATGTCATGCCTATCCTATGAAAGACA
Source organism: Amphimallon solstitiale (assembly GCA_963170755.1). Lineage (NCBI taxonomy): Eukaryota > Metazoa > Arthropoda > Insecta > Coleoptera > Scarabaeidae > Amphimallon > Amphimallon solstitiale. The sequence goes on from OY720676.1 coordinate 111,514,002, forward strand.
TATTTGTTTCAGAGAATCGTTTCCAATTTGTCCAATTATTCGCGTAAAAACTGTGAAATTTCTAAACTGACGTTTTGCCAGTGGGGCCTATTTCCATTTCCCGTTATACGTATCAAGGATATTATAGCATTGTCAGCAGTAATGTAGATGCCGAAGCAATAAGTAATGATAATTTATGATATTTCTATATCGATTCAGATTAAAATGAATTTTTTTTGTTATGCAGCTAAGTAATACCATCTCTCGGAAATTTCATTGTGCTGGTGGTTGTAATTGATTTACGCATTGTGATATAGAACTACTCATATTATTAAATCTTAAATCGGCAACTTCTAGTCACCCCTAAATATTTACAAGATAAACATCATTTTATAGTTATATCATTATTTATAATTACGTGCAACTATAGAGGAGAACCACGTACCTTGAGACAGCAATAGTTACAGATTTCCAGAATGTATTGAAATGAGTTAGACATAGTAGTTAACTTCTTTTAATACCAGATGGCACGTTATTGTGTGTAGAAGCATGTGTTTAACAACATAACGGTATTTACATGAAAGTTGTAGTTTTTGAATAAAAAAAAAGTAATCTTCGTTGGGTGATATCGGATTGCGCTATCTTGAAAGTGAGGTATGTATTTTCTATATTTATGTATTATTTGTTAATATGCAATATATGTTGCTTATTTATCATATTGTAAAACATTTTAACCTTAAAGTGTTCAACGTATTTTGTCTCCAAGCAAAGTGTGTTATTTATGTACCTTGGGACATAAATCAGTACATACACCATAAGACATGTCCCAAGGTACGGTCTTATTTTTTGGTGTGCAATGTTTCTTGGTTTTTCCTGACATTAACTTTACAAGAGAAATTTCTTTCCATGCAGATGCCTCGAAGTAAGAATAATGTTACAAGGTGGAAACCAGCTGCAGAAGCAGTTGTAAATGCTGCAAATATGGTATTATCAGGATGAATGACATTAAGAAAAGCAGCGGAACAATTTGGTATTTCAAGGTCTCCGCTAAGAAGGCATATTAGAAAGTATAAAGGTAGTGGTAACGAAGAATTTTCACACGAAGCTAGAAACGACACAAACTTTTTTTTAGAGAAGCGAATGAAGAAGAAATAGTAAACTATTTAAAAACATCGGCAAATATGCATTACGGCCTTAGTTTAAAAGAAGTTCGCAAGTTGGCTTATTCCTATGCAACTGGTAATGGAATAAGATGTCCTCAAGCATGGATTGAAAACGGAATAGCTGGAAAACGCTGGGTAACTTTCTTTATGAAGAGACATGGAGATTTGTCTTTGCGTAAGCCGCAAGCAACAAGTCTTGCCAGGTCAACGGCATTTAATAAAACAAATGTAAATTTATTTTTTGACAAACTTGATGAAGTAATGGATAGATACAAATTTCAGCCCAATCAAGTTTACAACCTTGATGAAACAGGACTATCTACAGTTCATTCTCCAGTAAGAATAATATCAACAAAAGGAACGAAACAAGTAAGTAGTATGCCTCCGGTGAGTGAGGATGCAATGTGACTATGATAGCTGCAGTTAATACGATAGGGAACTCCATACCGCTCATGTTTGTGCTCCCTCGGGTACATTTCAAGAATCCAATGTTGAAAGGTGCTCCACCGGGAAGTATAGATTGCGCCAGAATAAGTGGTTGGTCAAATACAAGCTCCTTCTTGGAATATCTTGAACATTTTATTGCACAATCTACACCAAGTGTAGAAAACAAAATACTATTAATACTTGACAACTGTGAAAGTCCCCTATCGATAGAAGCTATAGATATAGCTAAAGAAAATGGCATAACATTGCTTACTTTTTCCCCTCACACCAGCCACAAGCTGCAACCTTTAGATAGGTCTGTTTTTGGCCCATTAAAGAAATATTACAACACTGCGTGCCATGAATGATTACTCAATAATCCTGGAGTATATGATGTTGCTGAATGTGCAGGAAAAGTGTATCCCTTATCATTTACACAATATAATATTCAATCTGGATTCAGAGTTTCTGGAATTTTTCCTGTCAACAGATATATTTTCACAGATGATGAATTTCTAACATCATACGTTACAGATATGCCACATGATGATCCAAATAATATTCCTAAGGCATGTGCAACTTCGTCAAGGGACTTACCAAGCTGTTCAAGTACTCACATTCTGAACTCAGAAGAAGAACCTGAAACCCACGTAACACCCGAAAGTATTCACCCTTACCCAAAATCAAAGCCCAGGAAAACCAGTCAACGCGGTAGAAGACCAGGGCGATGTCGCATATTAACAGACACACCCGAAAAAATGAAATAATGATGAATTCTGCTAATAAAAATAAATGTAGTAGCACTAATCTTAAAAAGCAGAAGGTGAAGAAAGTAATAATGAGAAAAGACTCTACAAGTTCAGAGGAAAGTTTGCAGCTAGAGTCATCAGATTCATTGGAAGATATGAGCATCGGTTCTGACATAAATGAGGAAATCACTGCTTCTGAATCTTTTAATGTAAATGATTTTATTTTGGTGCAGTTTAAAGGAAAAAGTCTGTACGTTATTACGTATCTCAAATTATTTCTGTCGGTAAGGATGTTCTAGAAATAAGGTACCTGAAAAGAGTTGCAGAATCTACTAACAAATTCACTTACGAAAACGATGAAGTCTATGAAATATCTATGAACGGTGTCATCATGAATGTACCTCACCCCAAATTAGCTGGTAGTACTGCCCGTAAAAGTAATCAGTTTGAATTTGGCATTGATTTTTCTGCATATAATGTTAGTTAAGGTTCACTATTTCATGCTTTAGAGTAATATTTCTTATGTCCCAAGATATGTGATTACTCATCCCAAGGTACGTGCCACTTGGGACATTAGACACGATAAATAAAATGTATTAATATCACATTGTTATACAAAATTTAAACCATCTGAATATTGTATTTTGTTAATTAAAGTTTCCTTGTATATCCTCTATGGTTGCATTTTATTTGGTTGAATGTATATATTTTTAGCATGAGAAAAGTAAAAGTTGTTCCAAGGTACGTGGTTCTCCCCTAACATTGTTAGAGGTTAGTGATGAAATAGCATCACTAACCTGTAATTTGGAATTGACATTCTGTTAAAGTTGAAAAATCTATGTCGATAATATTGTAACGTTTTCGGGTTCGCAATAAACAACTCGTGCAATTTATTTATTTAAAACAGTCTGTATATTCATACACTTAAAATTAATTGCAATATAAAAATGTAAAACTAATGTATCACAGTTAAACTATTACGATTTAAATTAACACAGGTATTTATTTACCAGTACTATTTATGTGTCTGTAATATTTATATCTTTATTGCGCTATAATAAAAACTGCACCGTATTTATATCACTTCTATTTATATAACACTCTAATATTTATGTCTTTTCTTCGGCTACCACTTAAGGAACTATTTATTTATTTCTACTTTGGTCTGTTCCGCGCGTCGACTACTTAAGGAACTTCTTATTCCGGAATTACTCATCCATCGGTGACCGAGCCGCCTTATATACACATACGAAACATCTGGAAGCATTCGCGTAAACTTCATCTTCCTCTCGATGTTTGTAGAACATTCGATAGACATTCTGTCTCTTTGCAGTACAACGCAAATGGATGATTTATTGCTTTATGATGTTTACCAGTCGCGTCCAGATGATTTACAACCTCTTTTGTCGTCGCCCGGATGTCTACTGGTTTCGTTACAATATTCAAAATCACCGCTAAAAAAAACCTTTAAACTGCCCTTATGACATATATTCTACTATCAAGTTTATAACTAATATGAATTCAAGCGGGAGTAATAATTGTAAAACATAAAAATCGCTGAAATACAAATAGCGGCGTAAATCAATTACCCACACATTATGTGTCACAAGTTAAATATTACAAATGTGTTCCACTGTGCAGTGTCATTCGTTTGGCAGTTTTTAAGAGTGGTTTACTTCTTTTATGTATTCTAACATAGGCGGGGTGGAGGTATGTATGTACGCTGATGATACCTCTCTTTTGATCTAGGACATAGATCCAGCAGCACTGCATCAGAAGTCGATAGGGGCAATTGCGGACGTTGAAAATTGGTTTGCTGCTAATAAACTGAAAATCAATAGTAATAAAACACAAAATCTTCTATTCTGTACAACTAGCTCAGAACGATCGTCGGGAATAAAAATTCTGGGCATCACCCTGCACACAAGTCTGAAATGGACTGTCCACATAGAAGACTTAGCGAAGAAATTGTCATCTGCTCTATTTGCAATAAAAAGACTCACATTTATTGCAACTCGTGAGGCGGCGAAAGCAGCATATTTTGCAGGCTTTCACTCCGTGATGTCCTATGGTGTCCTCTTCTGGGGAATGGCTGCAGAAGCGGACAGGATATTTGTCCTCAGAAGAGGGCGATTAGGTTTTTGTGCGACCTGACATGTAGGGAGAGCTGTAGATCACACTTCAAAAAGGAGAAGATACTCACTCTACCATCAGTATTTATCCTCTCTGTAGTTACTCACGTCCAGCAGAATAAAGAAGCATTTCCCTTGAACGGTCATCATCACAGCTATCCTACTCGTCAGCGACAGAAGATAAGAATGCCTCATCATCGGCTGGCTTGCACTCAGAGGTCGATTGATTACTGGGGGTGCAAATTATATAATAAATTGCCGGCAGAATTGAAAGATTTGCCTTTGACCAGTTTCAAAAGAAAGGTTAAGGAAATGCTTGTGAATAGGGAGTGCTACACGATTGAAGAATTCCTGGACACTTAATACATCAATATTGACTGTATGTGCTTCGTTTTATGTCTTGTTGGTTCTTATTGGTGGTGTTTATCTTTGTATCATGATTTTATGTTTATATTTGTGTTTCTATATCTTTATATGTACAAAAAAAAAGAATGACAATTTTCTGTAATGGTCTAATTACAAAATATACAATATACAATATACAATATAGATTTAATTATGGTATATTTCTTGGGGTAACTCTCCGTATTTTTCGCACGATTTTCTCATGAAAAATGAGGTTTGGCCACCACACGACTTTCTTATACATATGAGCGTTTCAAATTATAGAATTTTAAGATTTTTTTTTTTTACAATAATTATTCGAAATCCTATTCCAAGTACTTCTTTTCCCTTAATAAATCTCTATAGAATGCATACTTTGGAAGATATTCTTAAAAAAGTGGTACCTACTCGCTAAGAGTAAAAGTGTTACTTCCGGTCCGAATATTGAAATTTCTTTTATACAAAAAGTATTGAAAATTAAGTTCTAAATACTTTTATACTCGTAGAATATTCGCAGAAAACTGATTTTCGATAAGAGTAAAATACCTATTTCCGGTAGGAATATCGAAAAACTTTTTTAATAAAATTCTTTTCAAATTTAATTTTGAGTACATATGAATTCTTTATAAATTTGCTTAAACTTAGTAGTTGACGAAATATTGACAAAATTCGATTTTTTCACACGGAGACATTTTTTAAAAACCACTTTTTCGGTATCAGGGGACTTCAAAACCTCGACATCTGCAAAAATATCGAGGTCGAAAATTTTCATCATCACAATACTTCCTTATACTACGTATAAGAAAGTGGTTCATGCTACTCCATACTGCTCATGCAAATCAATTTAAAAAAATGAGGTGTGTCCACCAATGAACTGAATTTTGAAATTTTTTTTATATAAAGTTATTGAAAATTATGTTTTAAATACTTTTATACTCGTAACGTACTTGTCTAAAAAGCATGATTTGCGAGATATTCGCAAAAAACTGATTTTCGATAAGAGTAAAAGACCTTCTTCCGGTTGGAATTTCGAAAACCTTTTTTAAGACAATTTGTTTCAAACCTAATTATAAGTACATATGAATTCCTTATAAATTTGTTTAAACTTAGTAATTGACGAAATATTTGCAAATTTCGATTTTTTCACTGAAGTAAACTACTACTTCCGGTCTGCCGATTTTGCTCAAAATCTAATCAGTTCCCAAGAGGGAGATTATATTCGTAAATACAAAATTTGTAATTGATATCTGTAGCGGTTCGACCGCTATCGTGGTCACACACACACAGCCACACACACACACACACAGAGAGAGAGAGAGAGAGACACAGACATTTTTTAAAAACCACTTTTTTGGTATCAGGGGACTTCAAAACGTGGACATCTGCAAAAATCTCGAGGTCGAAAATTTTCGTCATCACAATACTTCCTTATACTACGTATAAGAAAGTAACACACTAAATATCCTGCCAATATATTAAAAGTTTGCCAATACGTGCATAATCACAAAAGTGAATTAGGTAAAGGTTATATTCTTTAGTATCCCAGAAATATTTCACTGAAAGAAGTTCATTTAAAAGTTTAAAAAACTCTCAATGTTTTATGGGTGTTAGATTATATATCAATATAATAAATTATATTAATTAATTATTATTACAGTTGAATTACAAAAAAAAGAGTTATTACTAGGCATCGTCAGTCGTGGGTAAATTGTAGGGTTAGACTTAAATGAATAGTGTAATCCGAAATTGGTCTCATTAATAGCAGTAATACGTAGCAAGCTGTACATTATATATGTAATGATCCAATAAACGAGTACATATACGAATTTTTCTAACTCGGGTTTGTCAACGCAACGCGGCTGGTTTCCCTTCATGGCCTTCGGTAACGATGTTTATAAGTTACGATATGTATGTATAAAAGTACTTGTCTCTATCTCGGCGTATGAAGGCGATGTTGAAGGACGGGCTTTTGCGTTGAAAGTATTTTAGTTAAATAGCAGGCCGATCTATTGTTAGCTTTTATTAGTTAGTTACCTGTGTTCTATTGTGTGAATGTGTCCTGTCCACGTATGTCTTCAGATACTATTGAAAGGTGAATAAGACATTTGCCTGCGCTAGAATTCGGCTGTACTTAACTCCAACGAAAAATTTGTAAGGTATTACTTTCGAAACAAGTGAAAACCCGCGTAGTACAAAATATGTCGTCTGATACACATGAAGCACGTATTACTGGCTCTGCAACTGCTATTGTTTTGGTTAGGATAATGGACACGGTACAGTCTACACATTACTTGCATTTCAGAGACTCGAAAGAACTAAAGCAGAATCCATATCACATAACATTACTTCGTATTTGAAATCACTATGGGGTGAAAAGCTCGATAAAAATAAAGAAAATATTATTTGTAACAGATGCAGATATATGAGTTCATACAACAAATATACGCATATTACGTGTCTCGCACATGCTCTTCATCGAATATCAAGGAGAGTCAGAAAATGCTACCAAATGCAAATAAATAATATCTTCAGTCAAGAAGGTTTTTGTGGAGGCACCTGTACTTAAACACATATTTCGTGATAAACTGCCACATGTGCCACTACTATCAGAACCTGTTGTCACGCGCTGGGAACAAGCAGCAACCTATTATCACATGCATTTTGACGATGTTAAAACTATAATACAGATACTGGATCGGAATGATGCTGTTTTTATTTTACAAGCTCAACAAGCATTTATGGACTCAACTATTCACGTAGATTTAGCCACTATTCCTGACGTTATTCCAGAATAAATGTAGCCATCCGCCACCTAGAACTTACTCCGACCAACAATATCATGTAACTAACGCCATTAATATTGTATATGATCTTCGTCCTTTCCCAATTATCCGAAGTTCCCGCTGATAATGTCAAACAAAAACTTGAAGTTGGTACGGTACAGTTGATTTCAATAAAATCGAGTACAACCAATTTCCTTAGTTGTAAATCGCTCTTGTCAATGTCACTTTTTGATTATATTGTGACAAACAGAATGCCAAAGTTACAATAAAGTAACAAAATTCTAATCCATTCAAAATTCGAGGACGGTTGGTCAATAAGGGACGTAGCTCAACATTATAACATTGCCAAAAGCATTGTGTAGAGGGTTCAAAAAAAAGGGGGAAAGAAGACGTGAGTATTAGTGAAATAGGAGGATCGAGGCGTCCAAAAATTTCTACAGCTGAACAAGACGCAGCTATGGTCAACTATTTAAGACAAAATCCGTTTCAGACGGTAAGGCAAGCGGCATTACTAAATTCTGCGTTACCGTCAACAGTTTGCCGCAGAATGAAAAATACAGTTAAGAAACTGTGCTAGTGCTAAAAAGCAGCTATTGACGGAAGAACAGAAACAGTTTCGAATTATTTTTCTATTTAATTTATACGCACCGACCACTAAATTTTTATAATAACGTGTTTTTTTAGAGAAAAATTTTTTTCGGTCTAATAATTCTCGCCACATATGAGTCCATATGCCAAGAAGATGTAGGTATCAAGAGAGATACTAAGTTCTCGCAACTGAGCTGGACACTTTTCTGTTAATGTTTGGGGGGTAGATAAGCGTCAACGGTCTAGGTGTTTTGTGGCACACTTAAGATCACTCAGAAAAATATAAAAATATTTTGCATAATATTATAATTCCGTCGGTAAATTATATACATGCAAACAATTTTATCTATGGGTAATATAGTAGCCCCCTGCACACATGACAGTTATTTACAATAATATAGAACTGTTACCGTCACACTGCCCTGACTTAAATCCTAAAGAGAACGTCTGGAATTTACTTATTAAGAGAATTTATCAAAAAAATTTCAGGCCTCAAAACGCCAATGACCTCTAGGCAGCAATTGAAGATTGCTGACAAGAGTTAATTCATGATCAAAACTATTAGCAGAATGTCATTTCGTCTATGCCTAGAACACAGAATACTAGGTAGTTGCAGAATTACATTTTGGTGAGATTATTTTATTTTTATTTCTAATCAAAATAAGCGTGTTTGTATTAATATTTCCTCTCTCTAAACTTAACCTATTGAAAAAATAAACGTTGACAATGCAAAAAAGAGCAGTTTATACTCGTAAAATAGAAAAAAAATTCAAGCTAATGATTTCGAAGGTGTTACGATTTTTCTCGAATTGACTACTTCTAAATAACAATCCAGGATTTTGTACTGTAGGCCAAATTCTAGACTTATTTACTGATAAAGAAGTAGATTTTTCCGAACCAAGGATAAATGTGCCGACACTAAAAAACTGTATGTACTTTTAATATGATTCTAATACAACGGTAGATGTTAAACCACAGTATATAGCATTGTAATAGAAACAGTAGTTTCAATAGAGGGAAATAATTGTCCTCCGTCAAACCGACGCGTGCGTGAGTGCGCAGGAGCAGCCATCAGCTGTTGAGTCGTGGCAGGATTATTTTGTGTTGTACCTATAATGTATTACATTTTAAATGCGTGTGTAATATGTACTTAATAAAAAGCAAGTTGTATCCTCTTTTTTTGTATTATTGATATAGCTTTTTCATGATTTTAAAAATAGATTAACATAATTTTCTCATAAACGACTTGGTTCTGACGCCACTGGTTTATTCCTGAATAGAAGAATTGGTTGCGCGGGCGTGAGGACCTCAGTACCATTTTGGGACACAACATCAAAGGTGCCGAAAGCGATTGAAACTACTGTATCTCTACAGCTCTATACTGTGGTTAAACGATCGTTTTAAATGTATTAATGTAGGTATTTACGGTGACTATTAATATCTCAGCAGATGGAACAATTAATAGTGATTTACCTTGATTTAAACTCTGAACGTTAACAGTGAGGATGTGTGATATGTTTTAAAAACCCTGTAATATTGCTTCTGGAGAAGATGTATATACTGCAACTTGGTAAGTAGTAGCTGTGGTAGTAGTAAGTGCTTGTTCCTCTATACGTATTTTGATTCGCGTGTGAAAAATATTAAATCGGTATTCATGATGTCCATGGGCCTCGGACACTAACGTTACGTGACCTACGTGACTAGATATATTTGCGAATATCCGTACAATAAAGTTTTTTTTGTATAAATATTCTTTTTCTCTGTGTATATGAATGTCTGGAATATGCTTAATATAGCTTTATTAATTGATTATGGTCAAGATTATATGATATGGCATGCTATTTAGTAATGGATTGAAGAAAACAAGCTCTAGTGTTTCGGGAAGGGCTTCAGGATTCCGAAGAAAGAAAATTCCAGGCGTTCTTCCTCTATTCTTAGTTTTTAAAACGTTTTATTTAAAATTACAAATGAGAAACAGGGAGTATTGTCAAAGAGTTTTATTTGAAACAATATACTGATTCTACATTCGTCATGTTCGTGCTTAGGTACTAATTGTATTATCGGCATGCGCTTTTCCTGGAATTCTCCTGCTACACTAACTAACTCCTCCGCAGTTAGTTGAAAGCCTCATCTGATGTCTCGTTGGACGAAGGCGTGGATTTCATATCTGCGGTTAGCCATTGGAGTCGTTGTCTTCTTTAGAATTCTTGACCTGTACTTGTATAACAACCACATGCCTAAGCATAACACACATATTAATAAAATAAATGATAGATAGGTTTTTTATGCAGTTGTACGTTAATGATATTTCCTTGCAATTCCTGGAAATTTTCCTTAAATTCTTGAATGTTCTCTCTATCTTCTTCGCTGAGAGATTCCAATGGTTCTAAAGCTATTTGTAAATTATTTAAATTAGGTAATTTGGTAAAATTATTTCGTGATTTGTATTTTCGGTTTTCAATTTTAGGCATATTTCATTTACTAATGCATACATACTTATTTTCACTTATCGCTACATAAAGTTTTGTAGGAGTAATTTGTCGGAATAGTGTTTCGTTAATTTGCAATGGAAGAGGAAATATGTATATGATAGAAATGATAAGGTTCATTATTGATCAAGGGTATTTGTACAATAAACATTACTTTGTGATATTTTATATATTCTTTATATTTATTTTAATGGTTCTGCCGATGCGGTGGATTCTACGTCCGAGGAGGCTAGAACAATTCCCAATTTTAGGTTACGTATAGGTATGTGCTTTCCTTATTTTATTTTAGTCATCAACTACTATCGCGGTATTATCTGCATTAATTTGTTTTAGCTTATACGTCCCCGATACATATACCATATTTTACCACTTCGTTTATTTATTTTAACGTATACTTCTTCACCATTTTTCAGTTGAGCATTCTTGGTATTTTCGTTTCTTTTTCTAATGTTTTATTTCTGTTCCTGCATTCGATTATTGATCTGTGGTAATACATATCAAATGGTGCTCGATTACCTGAATGTCCAAATATGAGTTCGAGTTGAGCGAAATTTGTGCTTGAATGTATTGAATTATTATAAGTTAGAATAGCTAATCTCATTAGTTTTATAGTATCTTCTGTTTCATCTCGTTTTAATAAAGTTCTCATATGTTCCGCTAGGGTTGAGAGAAATCTCTCTATATAGCTGTTTGAATTAGGATTGTTCGGTGTTGTTATATGGAGTTTTATTTTATGACCTTCTAGTAATTCTTTCATAATTTCATTACAAAATTCAATGCCTCCGTCACTGATTATTTCTCGTGGCGGGCCAAAGTTAGAAAAGAATGTAATTAATGCATCTGCAGTACCGACAGCATTTTTGCTACTTATCGGTATAGCTTGAGAAAATTTTGAAAATGCATCAATAATAGTGAGAAACTTTTGTTGATGAATAACAAACGTGTCCATACACAACTGGAAATGGAATTTCTATCTTTTCAGTTAAATTTAAACTAGGATGTAATGGATGCCTGTCATACTTGCTTTGATTGCAAACTTGGCATTTCTTATTGAAGCTTTCATGTTACTCCAGTAATATAATCTTGATAATTGTTTTAATGTTTCTTTTTATTCCCCGGTGGTTATTTATAATAATAATAATAATAAAAAAGGTCTTTATTTTAGGCGAAGTCCAGCATATGCTGTTCAACTCAACCTCTCAAAATCGTGGCAGTTTCTTAATATTTCGATTTGTTCTTTTTCGCTGTTTATCACTTGTAATTTATGTAAACACCTGAGAATTTTAGGACTATTGTCTGTATAATGTTCTACACTTTTGTCTATATAAACTTTCATGTAGACAGTAAATAAAGTGTTTGCCTTGTACCATATTATTCTCATAATTTTAAATATTTCTCTCATTATTTTCTTTCGGAACTTTTACTTTATATATTTTCTTACCTTGATTGATTTGCCATGTAACTTTAACTTTACTTAAATGTGTATATTCTAAATTATATTGTGGATTTTTAAAATCAATAGCTTCATTCATAGATGGGATAGTAGTTTTTGGTTCTCTATTGACATTCGAATGACGAGTTTCTCTCAAATCTCAGTAGTAGCGATCGCGCTTTCTTGTGCGTGCTGAATATTATTTGATGTTCCAGGTTGTGATGCTTCGTATTCAAAGGTAGTGCTGGGAAATGTCTGAGGATTATTTTCTACAATTTCATACCACATGAGTTCTTCTATAAGCTTATTTACTTCGTCGCCTACAGTGCCTTGTAGGCACTCCGTTTCTATAGCGTTGATCTTTATTCTAGTAAATAGTGCGTCGGCATTTTGATTATGTTTACTTTCATTTGTGAATGTTAATTGTTCTTCATGGCATATATCTTTATATTTTAAACATAAAGCTTTTATTGCTGCTGCTTCTTCTGGATTTAGGTGTCGTGTGCGTAATTTGTTTATTACGTTTATATATTTTTTCTACTCCCATACTGTAATTGTATTATTAGATATGCCGAACCTGTACTATAAAGATGTTCATTACGATACAGATTTTCATTATGTTACAAGTTTATATCCAATAGGAATGCGACATTTCAATATTCAAACAATATTCAATATGACGACTGCATATCTGACAGATATACAAATTAAATAAATGTGACAGTTCTCTGCAATTTACAAGTAAGTACTTAAAATTTGTGCTTTTTTGAAAATATAAACGGTAAAAATGAGGGATAATGACAGTGAAATGTAATAATTGACTCCACCAGAACTTATGGAACAAGCCTTAGTAGCCACGAACAATTTATTACCAGCCAAATTCACAAAAACGTACGGAAAATTTTAACCTCAATTTATGAAATGGATTATTCAAAAAATATGTTTTATTATGGGGTCGTAGAAAAAATAGTGTATGCAACTCGCATTTAATGGCTATTACGACACTCGTACTCATTACAATACTCGCCTTACGGCTCGTATTGTAATTTTTTTACTCGTGTCGTAATAGCTATCATTAAATGCTTGTTGCATAATATACTAGTATGTGGTCTATATCTTTAGCCGTTTGTGCAAAATTATTTACATTTTGTGATTCTATATTTTAGTCTACTGTCTATATCGAATTTAGTTGGATTAATCATTAAAATTAACTGCTAATTGCTTCGAAGTTTTTCGCGTTAGTTAAAGTTGAAGGAATATTTGGTGCTATAACTTGATGATTTATAATTATATTACTAGCGTTTTCTGTAACGGGTTTTATAATATTTTTTCTCTGTCGAAGCCCTATTTTTATTTTATTTTCTTCAAAGTGAATTTTTATATTGCCAAATTTTGTTTTGAAAACTTTATTCACTATATCTATTGTGGCACCTAATTGTTCTAATAATGAAAATCCCATGAGACCATCATATTTTTCCGAGAAGTGAAATACACGTGTGTATACATGTGCTGTTGACCAACCGTTTGAATGTTTTCGAGGACGGCATCAAGATAACAAAATCATGCTTCTTGTTGGATGTGCTGTTTGTACAGTCAATGCTTCATATGACATGTAATCTGTGAAAAAGGAGTTTGCTCTTGTGGTACTTATAATAGAACGATCTCAGGAATTGGGAAAGTGATAAATTTAAAGTTTGTTTGTGGTGATCGCCATTTCGATTGTTTAAAAAAACTTTACTTCGGTTAATGGACCTGCAAGATGATTTTTATTTAATCTCGCAGGTAATAAATAAACTTACTTACCCTAGCAATTTGCGAAGAAACAACAGTACATCCGTCCGGAACTTGTATAGGTAATTGAATATTTTTTATCAAAAACGTTAATTACACATTTAATCTGCATCAAACTTTAATTTAATTTTTAATCTATATCAAACTTTAATTACAGATTTAAAACAACTCATTTTACACTTAATTTACCTTTGAGTTAGGTTATTAAAACGTAGGTATGTATTTTGTATAGTTTTGGGGTAATTTCTTGTTCGATATTTGTGGGGGCTAGTGTAATTCCTTTCTTTTTCTCTTCTATACAATAAATTTATGCTTCTTTTATCTTAGTATGTTAATTTATCATTAGGATCAAACACACTGAGACTGTGCCTTAATTTTCTTTGTTGTATATGTCCTTATGTATTAATGTATGTAATGGTGATAGATGTTTCTATATGTCAGTTTGGTTATTAATGTTAATAAACTCACAATTTAATTAATTTCCCACAGGTAATTCTTATAGTTCCATTTATTATTACACATCTCTGTTGGTTTCAAATATTTTTTTTATTGTTTAGTATTGTAAGAATTCAAACTGAAGGATTTTACTTTTGAATAGTTTTGCTTATTTGTTACTACATCCAGTCTGAAACAACACTATCTAGGTAAGATGATAAGTAAGCTAGTCGGGGTAACGCGTCCTATAGCTTCGTGTCATTTAATTTTGAGGTTTAATTAATGTTTTCTTTTCGCGTAAGCATCATACTTCTTAATATCAACCGCAAACGGGTAGCAAGTGTTTTTATTTTTCTAAGAAATCTCAATTTTAAAAAGATATATAGGTAAAAGATAAAAAAATAATCGTAACTTTTAACAGGCTCATTTATTTTCATACGGTTTGATATAATTAGTGTATAAAGGAAGATATAATAGCAACGTATCTTCAGTACGAATTTGAGCAAACTATGTGCATTAATCTGACCAATAGAAAAGTCAGATTGAAGCTCCAATACAATCAAAATAAAATCTAGTTACACATATACAGGTTCGGTCTGTTTTTACCTTGAATGCGAGCTAAAGTCCATGTATTGAAACGAACGTTGTTGCCAGTATTTGTACACATGTGGGCAGTGGGCACTTACTGTTCGACGCTTGACGACAGGCTGATACGATCATTTCGATCATAAGATTCCAATATAATGCAGTGTATTGAGTAGTGCGGGCGTTCGGACGTGTTTTAAGAGCTCCTGCCGGTTTCGGTGTTTTTAGTGGTTACATAGAGACAAATATCTGTTTTTCGTAACTATACCACGTATTAAACTATTTAACGTCATATGGTTTTTAAATCAAAATAACTCTGGAGAACTGAAATGGGTGATGAGGTTAAGTGTAAAAAATGCAAAAACAGAGTTTCTTCACCCGTCCTTTGCGAGAGCTGTGCATCCTATCATCGGGGTTGCGCAAAGAGTATGACGTGCTGTAGTGCAAAGTACGATAAGCAGATGCCCGATATTGAGGATTTATTAAACAAGGAGAATATCGAATTGAAAGATGTAATGCAAGTCATCGTAGAGATGTACAAAATTATAAAAACTCAGGAAGAAATACTGCAAAAATTAATAGAAAATAAAGAGAAGAATGAAATTACAAGTATGCTAACAAACATTCAAGATAAGATTGAAAAACAACAAGTAAGGGAGAATAAAACAGATTACGGTATGTAAACAAAAGTCATACAGCAATGCAGTGGCGGGTTCTAATAGTAATAATAACGTTATTAGGTTAGAAAAGACATTAAAGATACTATCGACCCAGTCAAACTGCAGGTAGGTGTGAAAATGGGTAGGCAAACGAAAAGGGGTGGAGTCATATTGCATTGTGATAATAGTCAGGCAATATCGACAGTGAAAGAAAGTATAGAAATGAAACTAAACGCAAAATATAAAATTGAGAATCCAAAACCTTTAAGACCCAGGATTAAAATTATTGGAATTCATGAAGAGAGTAATACTGATGATTTATCAAATATTATTATAGAACAGAATAAACTAGAACATATAGTAAAAGAATTAAATATAGTGCATAAATCTAAAATAAGGAAAAATAAATTCAACTTGGTGGTTGAATGTGATGGTCCAGTATACGAATACCTAATGAAACAAGAGTGCGTTTTCATCGGATGGATGTCTTGTAGATTGGAGGAAGACTTACAGATCCTTAGATGTTTTAATTGTCAAAAATATGGACATTTGGCTAAAGAATGCAAGAATGAAATGAAGTGTCCGGTCTGTGCAGAGGGCCATACTTTGGAACAATGTAGAAATAATATTAAAAAGTGCGTGAACTGTGCAGAAGCAAGAACAAAGTTCAACCTGCGTATTGATATTGAGCATACGGTATGGGATAAAACGTGTCAGAGTTACAACAGAATAATGAACATACAAAGAAATAAAATTAATAGCACCGCATAGCAATCACTATCTAATGGAGACCCGGAAAATAAGAACTGTTTAAAGGTAATGCATCTAAATATACAGGGAATACATAAAAAATACCACATTTGGAGATATTATTAAAGGAGAATGATATAGATATAGTGTGCATCTCGGAACACTGGTTGCGGTATGAGGAGCTGAATAGCTTCGTGATTGATGGGTACAGGCTGGTAGCAGGTTACTGCAGAAGTACTTATATGAGGGGCGGAGTTTGTATTTTTGCGAAAAAATATATTGAAATGCAGTGTTTTGGTAATGAGTTAGGTACAGAAAAAGATTTCGAGGTTGTATCCGCTTGTGCTGTGATAGAGCGTCTAAAAATATTTATAGTCTGTGTATACAGATCTCCGAATAGCTCTGACTTGCTTTTGGATAAATTAGATGAACTACTTGATAATTTCCCAGTTAATTCCACAATTATTATATGTGGGGATTTAAATATAAACTTCCTAGTGCATAGCCCTATCAGGAAACTACTAGTAGACACATTGGGAGAACATGGTCTTTCCAACAGAATAAACGGGCCAACAAGAGTTACTGCGACATCCGAAACTTTAATTGATGTATTTATTACTAATACAGAGGAATGTAGCGTGAGTGTTGAAGACAACCATATATCAGATCACACTCATCAGATAGGCAAAATCTTGATCAATTGTCAGGATCCCAATACAAGTCATTAACCAGGAGATACACAGAAGGCAAAAAATTGCACTTCATAGAAAAAATTGAAAACGAGTTCCGACTATGCAATTGGCAGGAATGGAATAATGCAGGAGCCGATGTAAATTCAATGTTCAATAGATTTGAAGAAATATTGCATAGAAATTTCAATGAAGCGTTCCCTTTGGTTTCGTCGTTCGGTCAGCCCAGCACTCGGAACAGATGGATTACGCCTGAAATTAAGCAACTTTCACAACTTCTTCGAGAGATGTCTGCTATTAATAAGATAATTCATAGCGATATGTATAACGAAAGATACCGTTCCCTAAAGAAATTTTACACAAAAGAAGTCAATAACGCTAAAAGAAATTACAATAATGATCGCATACTGAAGTCAGAGAATATTAACAAAACGTGCTGGAATATAATAAGGGATTTGAAGGGCACTAATACCAAACACAACATTAAAATGAAAGATGGCGACTCTGAGATTAGCATAGGTGATACACCTGATTACTTCAACGATTTCTTTGCGGAGATTGCTGGACAATGCCCACCACCACTTCATAAGGCATATAACAAAAACGATGTGCTGAATACCATGTACGTTAGTCCTGTGACCGTATCAGAAGTTTCAAAAGCAATTGATGATTGTTGTACGAAACAGTCCTCAGGCATAGATCAAATACCGGAAACAATTCTACGAATGGTAAAGGAATGCATAAGCCCACCTTTATGCATGGTGATCAATAAATCTTTTGAATCTGGGGAATATCCTGCGAATCTGAAGACTTCCAAGATCGTACCGATTTTCAAAAAGAAAGGTAATGAATGTAATGTCGAGAATTACAGACCTATTGCTTTGCAAAACCAAGTCTCGAAAGTTTTTGGACATTGTTTCCATAGAAGGCTGTACAGCTTCCTCGAAAAATACGAGGTATTGTCATCGTGTCAGCACGGATTTCGAAAGGCTAAATCTACTATTACAGCTACGGAACAAATAATCAATGCAGTCTGTGAGGGTTTAAACAACAGACGGAACGTTCTAGGACTATTTTACGACTTCAGTAGGGCATTCGATTCTGTTGACCATCAGCTACTGGCACAAAAATTGCATAGGAGTGAGAGGTGTTGCATATGAGTGGGTCCTCTCATATTTGGGGGGCCGGGACCATGTTGTGGTGGTAAATGGCTTACGCTCAGGAAGGAGGTGCATGGAGAAAGGGGTACCACAGGGCACTGTATTGGGTCCGCTGCTCTTCTCGATCATGATTAATGACTTACCATCAGTGTGTGCATAAACAGCTTCCATCAGTGTTTATGCGGATGATACCAGTGCTGTCATAACAGATTCTAGTACACATGGTCTAGTAGTGTCAGCTTATAATAACATAAAAGAAATTCAAATGTGGTGTAAAAACAACGGTATCCTACTGAATACAAACAAAACGCAGATGATGCAGTTCTATCCTATAAATCATCATGTTGATAGAAGTTTGCTGGTTTACGTGGATCGGAGCTCGTTGCAACATGTCCACAGTGCAAGAGTGTTGGGACTGACCCTGGACGACAAACTAACATGGAACGAACATGTAAGTCAACTTTCCAGTAAACTGAGTGGTGTTGTGTATCTGTTCAGAACAATAAGATCCACGGTTTCAAGTTTGGTGCTTAAACACATGTATTTCGGTTTGGTACAGTCTATCATCTCATACGGGTTGGTTTTTTGGGGTAATACTGCGCAAGTAGAACCGATTTTCAAAGTACAGAAAAAAATTGTGCGGATTATGGGTGGTGTACACCCACTGACACATTGTGAGCCCCTGTTCAAAAAGTTCAAGATAATGCCTATTTACTCGTTATACATGTACAAACTGATAATGCACATAAGAAACAGGGATATTAAGAAAAACAAAGACTATCACTCCTATAATACTAGGGGCAGTGAATTTCTACGACCGGCTTTTCAGCGACTGTGCGTATCACAACGTAGAGCAGACTATATGGGATCTTTGTGTTTTAATAAACTGCCTACGGACATACAAAATGAAACTAACGTTAAGGTATTTCAAAGAAAATGTTCACAGTTTTTCATGAATAATCCTTTTTATTCGGTCTCACAATTCATAGATAATTAATGTTTTGTTATATATGACATGCCTAATAATGTATGTACACTATTATTGTATCTACACTCGAAAGGTAAATAAATATTATTATTATTATTATTATGTGTGCATGTTGCAGGGGTTGTTATCTTCATTTTTAGGTACTATTCCCATTCGTAATATTCTTAAAAAAGTATCTTAAGTTAATATTATAAGAATTCCTTCAGATTTGTTATTTTTATGATTGAATTTAATATGGTTTCGCTGAGGGTCTACTTGTCGGCTAGCGTATGTATATCTGTTAGGTAGATACGGTTTGGCAACTGCTTTCGTGTAATGTACGGAAAGCCGCATGCAAGATAATCGTAGGCCAAACCTGTACATATCTCCAGGCACTTAAATTTAAATTTAATCGAAAATATTCGCCATCGTTGACTTTTGATATTTTTTCAAACGATAATATAAAGCTTTCTATTTGGAGTTTATAGTAACTGCGGAATATATAAGACGTTCATGTATAAGATTTATAAATTAAATAACATCATTAAATTAAATAGGAATATGTAACAATAAAATTATGCAGGCATTCTTTAACACAGGCATGTGCAACTTAATCAAGACCGGGAGCCGGAAAACAAATATCACATCAAATTGCGGGCCAGACTTATAATTCAAATTTCTAAGTGGCAGTTTGAAGAGAAACTCATAGTTTTATTTCAAGAAAATTATTTTTTTTCCATTATACATTTTAATTCGTTAGCAAAGTTGCTAGTTCTTCTTGGGCTAGTAACATTGAATTCAATTCATTAAAATGAGTTGTAATATCAACAATAAATGCAAGATCACAGAGCCAATTTGTGTTTTTTAGCTTTTGTACAAGTTTTCCATTCATGTACCTATATACAAACATATACCTCGTCTTCCAAATCACAAAATCGTTACAGCATATTTCCTTTACATAGCCAACGCATTTTACAATAAAATGCAAGATCTTCATAACCGGATTGAACGTTTTCCAGAAATTCATGGAATTGGCGGTGGTTAACTTAATAAAATTAAATAAGAAACTGCGGTGTTTATTACATGCGTAAATTTGATTGATTTTGCACACAATGAGATCAGATGTAGAATACAGTGCAATACACCTAAATTTTCTGTATCTATGTTCTTACTGCACAGTTTCAATTTGATTCTACTAACAACACCTAAATTGTGTATGTTAGAAAGGAAATAGGAAATATAGGAATTGAACTTATTTGATATCATCGTCACTGTTAAAACCATATTTCGAATTATGGGAACTCCCATTTCAAGTATATTCAAATAAAAATTATTCCGTTTATATGTTTGTAAAACACACAAAATAATAATCAATACAAAATTAAATATCTTTTTACGTGTTAAGGGCCAGGTTTCATAAGGTTTAAAAACTGTTTAGGGGGCCGGATTAAATCTAGCTGCGGGGGGGGGCGTACGTTGCACATGCCTGTTTTAACATAAGTTTAAGAGACATTACAAATAAATAAATACACTGCACATTAAATAAAACTTTACATTTACCTAAATAAAATAAACATATCAATGTAAATATGAAATTCTATATACATAAGTATAAAATAACTGAAAGTATATACGTAGAAAAATATCTTTTTTAATTTGGTGAAATACTGTAACCTCCACTGATATCCTCAAAAAATTTCTGCAATTAATTAGTTAACATAATGATGGATTGAGTTTAAACATCCATCAAGCTCACATGTAGAGAGCACTTAAATTGAGACTAGAATATTTTATTTCTAACTATAAATTGTATTTAATTGCTGGGTGCAACGTATAAATGTAGCTCTTCGAGGTAATTCTTTTAATTTTGCAGCACCGGTATATGTACATGCGCTTCTCAAACCACCCAGTATATCTAAAACTGTAGATTCAACGTCGCCTTTATATGGTACTTCAACTGTTTTTCCTTCAGATGATCGATATTCAGCTACACCTCCTAAAAATTAAAAATACTCTTACCGTCGGCATCCCCTATACAATACAGTATGCAAAGTGCTGTGGCTTCCTATAGTAGGAAAAAATATTTTAATATGAGTTTTATGAGAAAAACTTTATAAAAAAATTGATTGTATCGAAACCCCTATTGGTAAATAAAAAATCAGTAATTAATTAAGATAAAATATAAAAATCTTGAAATTATAGGAAGAAATAAAAAATAGTGACTGCAGTATAAAATTATAAAGTGACATTGACTTGTGTCTACTTGACATTCAATTTTGGTGATAAGGGTGATTATTTCCTTCACCTGTCAAATTTAAATTTTGTCCAATCACAATCAAAACTGAAGTTGAAATTAACCAATGAAAGGTACCGGTTCTTGATATCAGCGACTATTACAAATCGACTATTCAAATGTAGGTAACAAATCAGGTATGTATTTTTTCATTAAGTGGCAAACGTGTCAAATAGATGAAAATGTCCGACAAAAAGAGATTTAGCGATGTTTCGGATGAAATTATTGATAATCACATCGATTTGACAACTCATTTTTTATTATGAAACTTGGTTTAGGAAATAATCTTAACAAATATAGCTCGAGCTTGATAAGTAGTCGACTATTACATTGTTTCAATTTTTCTCGTGTGCCTCCTAATTTGACTTAACCAAAATTGGCATTAATAATTAAAGACTAAAGCCCTCGAGCTAAAGCTCTCGTGCTCTAGTCAAATTATTAATGCCAATTTTGGTCTCGTCAAATTGACCGTAGCGCACACTCGAAAAATTGATGACAATGAAATAGTCGACTATTTGTCAAGCTCTCGTTATATTACTTTGATAATTGCCGCGGGCAACGGGGTACTATCCCAAGGGAGCTTGCTCCCGAGGGATAGTTAGTTGCCCAAGGTTATTGTCACCTGATAACTCTCGTGATAAATAAATAATTTTATTTCTTACTGATTTTAAAGCAAAATATGATCAAATTCTGCCTTCCTAAAATTTGATCCGAAATTAAGCTAACTCAGTTATCTGGGTACGGTCACCATGGTTGTAATTGTTTGGTGAAAATACAATTTTGTTCATTTTATCAACATGAGTGACACCACAGGCAAAAATACTAGTATTTCGCAAGATTTAGTAGCAACAGCCGAAAAAGCTCGTGCAACGTTACTGCCAACGAAGTCCCAAGATTCTTATAAAAATTAATGTATCAAATTTCATGAGTGGCTAAAGGTGAACCAACCAGGAAGCAAAAATATAGATCAAACCATATTACTGGCATATTTTCAAGATATATGTTTGGAAAAGTTCCGAGCAAAATTGCAAGCTTTTTGGGTTTACGAAATCCAAATTCCTATACGGAGCACTGCCTACGTCGAAGTTCTGCGACTGCTTTAGCAAATGTGGGTGCAAACAGAAAAGACATGGCGGTTGGCGGAGCAGTACTGTTGCGGAATCATATTTCGCAGATAGCATTGGGATAAAGAATAAAACTGCACGATTGTTAGTTGGTGTGCAAGATGAGTTCAGATTGTCAGAGACAACAGCAACATCAGTTTCAAGTACAGTTTATAGTTACAATTCAATAGAAAAATCAGGTTACAATTTCAGTGGAAACTATACGAACTGAAATTTTTTTTTTTTTACAAACAGCCAAAAGTCACTAGGAGCCAGGTCAGGTGAGTAGGGAGCATGAGAAATCACTTCAAAGTTGTTTTCACGAAAAAACTGTTGCGTAACGTTAGCCCGATGTGCGGGTGCGTTGTCTTGGTGAAACAGCACACGCGCAGCCTTTCCCGGACGTTTTTGTTGCAGTGCAGGAAGGAATTTGTTCTTCAAAACATTTTGGTGGGATGCACCTGTCACCGTAGTGCCCTTTGGAACGCAATGGGTAAGGATTACGCCCTCGCTGTCCCAGAACATGGACACCATCATTTTTTCAGAACTGGCGGTTACCCGAAATTTTTTTGGTGGCGGTGAATCTGTGTGCTTCCATTGAGCTGACTGGCGCTTTGTTTCTGGATTGAAAAATGGCATCCACGTCTCATCCATTGTCACAATCGACGAAAAGAAAGTCCCATTCATGCCTTCGTTGCGCGTCAACATTGCTTGGCAACATGCCACACGAGCAGTCTTGTGGTCGTCCGTCAGCATTTGTGGCACCCACCTGAAGGACACTTTTCGCATTTTCAGGTCGTCATGCAGGATTGTGCGCACAGAACCCACGAAAATGCTAACACTGGAGGCGATCTGTTCAACAGCCATTCGGCGATCCCCCAAAACAAGTCTCTGCACTTTCTCGATCATTTCGTCAGACCGGTTTGTGCGAGCCCGAGGTTGTTTCGGTTTATTGTCACACGATGTTCTGCCTTCATTAAACTGTCGCACCCACGAACGCACTTTTGACACATCCATAACTCCATTACCACATGTGTCCTTCAACTGTCGATGAATTTCAATTGGTGTCACACCACGCAAATTCAGAAAACGAATGATTGCACGCTGTTCAAGTAAAGAAAACGTAGCCATTTTAAGCATCTAAAACAGTTCTCATTCTCGACGCTGCCGCTACAATTCGACCTGCCGTACAGTGCTGCCATCTCTGTGACGTATTGACAACGAACACACGCTCATTTTAAAACAATGCACATATTTCTATTTCTTTCCAGTCTGGAGAAAAAAAAATTGGAGGCCTTAGAACTTGAATGCACCTCGTATTATGTATTTATGTTATTTCGTTTTATGTTTTTTTAAAATCAATTATTAATAAATGTCCATTTTACAGCTTTTATAAATAAATAAATCAATGAATCAACATGTCAAAATTAATATCCCAAGCGAAAAAGAAAAATTCCCAAGGGAATTATGAATGTCATAATGGTTACCGTAACTACGATATTATTAACATATAATGGATCAGTAAGAAATAAATATTATTTATCGCCAATTGTCAATAAAGCAACGCGTTACCATAGCATTTTACGGAGGTAAAGAAACACTTTATCGTACTGTACAATAAAGTACTTTACTGCCGCTAATATCTGCCAACACAGAAACGAGTGTATGACATTAAGAGGAGCGTTTACCTATCGAAAACTATGGCCCCGTAAGGCATTGCCGTTTTGCGTTTTTTAAATTTATTTTGTAATTTTAGTATCTCATATTTGGGTTAGCGATACAAAAAGCATAAATTTACAATGTCAAGGCCAGTTTTTGTATTAATTTATTTTCTTAAAAAAGTTATGTGTTTCAGAAATAACCACAAAAATGCATGAATTTGATTAATGTCTACTAACTAAGGCTGGTACACAAAAGAAAAAAACAACCTCTACGCAGCTGCACATTTGATGAACGATATAAAAAAAATCAAATTTATGTAATTATTTTTGAAGACAAAAAACATTAAATAGTAAACATTGTCACACACATTTCACACGAGTGTTTTTCGAAGCTATCGCGTCGTCTGTCCCCACTTTACGGTATCTCTACCGGTCCTAGCGAAGACGCAAATCTATCGGAATCGGTGGGCTATTGCAGACTTAAATTCGAGTGACAGTTTGTAATTAAAAAGAAATGTCATATACATATACCTATAATATTCGAGTATATAATAATATAACAGTTATGGGCAAGCAAAAATTGGCTTATTATAAAATATCAACAAAACAAAGAAGTAACCATGCAAATCGTATGAAAACTCAAAATACGAGGTAAGTAATTTTTAGTCTACAATTTTATTTACATTATTTTGATATTTGTTAATACCATTTAGTTTAACTAAGTACATAATACCAATATGCGATTAGATTTCAGAATTTAAATATTTGACGATTCATTTTATGTACCTATATATTAAAATTTTCAACCCACGGTAGCTCTTTCGCGTAATTTTTAATAATTGTTTTGAAAACGTTTAAAAATAAAAATTGTGTGTTGGCCTACTTGAAGGTAGCCGTATTTAATGTGTTCAGTGCCAACGGGATTTTTACATTTTATGATGTATATATTTTTGAGGTACTGTGTTATGTATACAGAAATCGCAGCAACTTTGATTTTAGTCTATCGCATGGCTATGAGACCCGCCACTATGATCGTGTTTTGCCTCCTGTACATAGAACGAATTCCTTTCAGAAGACCCTGGCTTTTGTGGGCTGTAAATTATTTAATGCTTTGCCAAATGAAATAAGAACATGTCCCGCATTACGACTTTTTTAAAAAAAATTGAGTGACACTCTCCTTCATATTTGTTGTTATAGTGTTCAAGATTTTATAAATTATTTTAAATAACTTTATATTGTATTGTATGTGACGTATTTCTTTTACTTTTTTTGTACTGTGCTACATACAATGTCTGAAGTACTAAGAAATAAAATGAATTATTATTATTATTATTATTACTATTAAATTACAATTTTAGAACCGCCAATTTTTTCCATCGGAACGGAGCGTCTTTTCCCGATTTACATAGAGACAGAATCTGTGAATAAAACCGAAGCGCTGTGATCGAAACCGAATATCGTCTAGCTCCACCTACTCACACCTCCTTGCGTCTACCAGTCCCGCTAGTAATGTAAGTTGCATAAGTTTCCATTTGTTGGTAAACGCCCCTCTTAAACATAAATCGTTTGTCGCTGTCATGAAATGTCATAAGTCATTATACCTTTATTTTTTAAATTACGATTTTTTGCGGTTGGCGATAAAATTTCGTCTTTTATTCGCTCGCTTGGCTCATAAACCAGACTCGTTCGATAAAGGATAACTTTACTGACTTGGTACATAAATAACTATTGTTAAAACAACTTTTGACATTTTTTTATGTTACATGAACCGTGCTATACATGCTGTTCATTTCAAAACTTCCCACCCCAAATCTCAGGAAATCTAGAAATCTATGAAAAAGTCCCTGAAACATGTAAGAAGTATTATCGTAAGGGCCATTTCTTGATGCAAAAATTGACTCACCCACATTAACTCCCTGCTCCCGGATGCTACCCCCTTAAACATCTTAAATATAAAGGGGTATCGAGTAATACGTCATTTTAAAGGTCTTTTGAAACAGTAAATTTTGGCGTTTAGTTTTTTTAAAATTGATCGATTCGTTTTGAAGATTTAAAAAAAAATCTTTTGGTATGTTTTGTTTTGTATTTCTAGCTAGTCAATCTATTTTAGCAGCACCGGAACAAAAGCCAATATTAAATTTCTCAAAAACATGGAAAATAAATAATCGTATGGTTCTTCTCTTTTCAGTTATGTTTAAAGCAGAATACTTTTCCTTCTTTTTGTAGTTACTTATTAAACAAAAAGACATGTTTTAGGAACGTTTTTATACCGATTTTGCGGTCATTGATTCAATTTTTGTAACAGTACAGTAAAATAATGTTCTAAATGAAAAACAGGCAATAGCATAAAAAGCGGATATATCATTTTTTGGTCCGGTGTTTCTCGTTTGGAAATACATTGTATGTTGCTACAGTATAAATTGTTATTTATTGTTATTAGGGCGCGGACATGACCGAGTTAAACTACGACGGAGTTACAATGGAGCAAAGAAATAATGTAAACAACACACATTTACTGAATAGCACTAATTCATATGGTGAACTGCAACATCTGTTTACGCTCGAGAAGAGCCCGAGAATGAAAGCAAAAAATGGCCATAAAATAAGGAATTTATGAGTAAAATTCTTTCTACATCGGCGTAGATAGCCTGAGGGGTTTTTAAAATTTATTATATGTACCTTATATTTCGCAAGAGAAATAATGTAAAGATGTATATACTTACTGTTATTTAGCTTCAATAACATACGCGTACATTTTTAGTTATCATTTATTTAGATCTAGAACGTCGTTTATGTTACTTTTTCTAATATGAAAATGAATTGTCAGTGATTACGAAATTTATTACAAAGTCTGTAAAATATCGTTACAGAATGCCAAAATATCGCACGTTCGTCACTTAGCTTTGCTAAAACATACACGTAAATAGTCTTTATGCAGATAATTTCGATAGTTTACAAAATTTCGTTACATGTTTAAATGACTATGCTCGAAGTATTTCTGAGTACAGGGAACTAACACAAATCCCAAATTTAAAAAATTAGGTGTGGACACCACACGACTTTCTTATACGTATGAGCGTTTCAAATTATAGAATTTTAAGAATTTTTTTATACAAAAATTATTCAAAATCCTATTCTAAGTACTTCTATTCTCTTAATAAATTACTATAGAATGCATATTTACAAGATATTATCAAAAAAGTGCTACTCGCTAAGAATAAAAGTGCTACTTCCGGTCCGAATTTTGAAATTTCATATATACAAAAAATATTGCAAATCTAGTTCTAAATATTTTTGTACTCTTGATAAATATTTATAGAATGCATAACTTACGACATATTTGCAAAAAATCGCTATTCGATAAGAGTAAAAGTGGTACTTCCGGTCTGAATTCAAAAATTTTTTTTATACGATAGATATTGAAAATTATGTTTTTAATACCTTTATACCCGTAACGTACTTGTCTAAAAAGCATGACTTGCAAAATATTCGCAAAAAACTGATTTTCGATAAGAGTAAAAGACCTACTTCCGGTAGGAATTTTGAAAAACTTTTTAAATAAAATTATTCTCAATTTTAATTTTAAGTATATATGAATTCTTTATAAATTTGTTTAAACTTAGTAGTTGACGAAATATTGGCAAAATTCGATTTTTGCGCTGAAGTAAACTGCTACTTCCGGTCTACCGATTTTATTGAAAAACTAATCAGATCTCAAGAGGGAGATTATACACGTAAATACAAAATTTGAAATTGATATCTACAGCGGTTTGACCACTATCGTGGTCACACACACACACATACAGACACACAGACATTTTTTAAAAACCACTTTTTCGGTATCAGGGGACCTCAAAACGTGGACATCTGCAAAAATCTCGAGGTCGAAAATTTTCATCATCACAATACTTCCTTATACTACGTATAAGAAAGTAAAAATCAGTTGTTATTCCTACAGGAACACTTTGGAAATTTGCCTAAACTAATCACATATTTTGAAAATCGAATCTCAAATTAAAAAATGGATTAACCACATTAGATGTGGCTATTAATAATTTCAAAAGTATTCCAAGTGACTTCGGATGTGGCCTTCGGCAAAAGTTAGAAGCAGTTTTTTAATAGAAATCCAGATTTAATAACATTGCGGCAATTGTGTATGCTAAATACGCTGAAATAAGTACGCACATATAACCAGTTGCGATGTAGAAAGGACGTTTTCTATCTACAAGGATGTACTTAATTCAAAGAGAACAAGTCTTACAGAAGAGAAAATGAACAAATAATAAGGTATTTTGTACTTTATCACCAGCCACTTGTTATCCAATTATCTAAATAAAATTGAAACCTCTTTAAAAATACATCTCAATAGTGCGCCCATGGGCGATGAGTCATGACTCGCTCGTGTCCGCGCCCTAATTGTTATCAACCCAAAGTTATTTAAATAAAATAACAATAATGGTGTACAGTTTGCAAAAAAGGGTTGAAATTGTATTAATTTATGGACTGGACTCCGGGCATCTGGATAAGACCACATCTCATAGATCTTATTGACAGATTTACTCAGATTGGATATGTTGCAAATGTAAAACATAATCAGGCGAGAGTTTTAAATGAAGGCGCTCAGTTGGAAGTGTCGAGTCATTTTGGCATAAATCCTAATACTTCATTACGTCAGATTTTTACGACAACTGGAATTTCCTTGGGTTCGGTTCATAAAATTACGAAACATCATAAATTTCATCCTTGTAAATTGAAAATATATCAAGACCTAACTGATTAACCATTATGATTAATAATATTTTATTATTTGTGAAAAATATTTGCTTTTGTGTTAAATGTACTTTTTATTTACATGGATTTGTAAATAAACATAAGTGAGATATTGGAGTATCGAAAATTCTCATCTATCTGTAGGGCAGATGACAGGATACTGGTATCCTGAAAAATTTAATGTATGCAAGTATCTTAGGGGACCAAGTGATTGGTCTGTTGTTTTTCGATAGAAATCTAAATGGCGAAGCATATTTAGATATGTTGGAAAATACTATCAATCCAGTAATCATTGATGCTCTCGAAAATCAACCGATAAGAGTTGGAAATACCCTACTTGATGAGGACGAATTACATTTTCAACCAGATGGAGCTCCTTCTGACTATGTTCTTCCCGTACGGCGGTGGTTAGGCAATGTATTTCCAAATAAATGGATAGGACGAAGAGGACCTATAGAATGGCCAGCCAGATCGCTTAATTTGACACCACTAGACTTTTTTCTATGGGGTTATTTAAAGTCTGTTGTATTTACCCCTCCATCTCAAAATTTAAAAGAACTCCGTCAGAGAATTAATGCAACCTGCCCCGGAATTCAAAGAGATGTTTTCGAAAATGTACGCCTCAGTTTTTAACAACGGCTATACCATTGCTTAGCGATCACCAGACAATATTTTGAACAATTATTGGACTGAATTTTTCTGCAAAAAAATATTAAAATATTAAATAACTTTGAAAACAAAAATAAAACTTTTTAAGCAGTTAAAGTTTATTTAAGTAATAGATATTTAAGCCTAAAACAAAAACAAAAACTTAAACAAACCAAAAGATTTTTTTCAAAAATCTTCAAAACGAATCGATCAATTTAAAAAAAGTTAAAGCCCAAATGTACTGTTTCAAAAGACCTTTAAAATGACGTATTACTCGATACCCCTTTCAATTTAAGATTTTAAAGGGGGTAGCTCCCGGGAGCAGGGGTTTAAAGTGGGTGAGTTAATTTTTGCATCAAGAAATGGTCCCCACGATAATACTTCTTACGTGTTTCAGGGAATTCATAGATTTCCAGATTTCCAGAAAATTAGGGTGGAAAGTTTTGAAATGAACACTCAGTATGTATTGCTAATAGGTGACTAAACAAGGTCGTTGTAAATGCATTTTGCGTTGACTAAACGCATTATTTCTATCAGTGTGGTCGTGAATAGACACAGTCGAGAAATATATCTTAAAAGTTGCAACTGTTTAGGCTGAAAGCATTCTGAATAATCATTTACCTGAATGTTTTTGCATTGCCGTTGTGGAAGACATGCCATAAAACAATTTGTATTTTTTACCATTTTTCTCGATAAGCTCACCATCACATTCATCATGCCCAGCAAACATTCCTCCTGCCATCACAAAATCAGCTCCGGCACCAAAAGCTTTCGCCACATCTCCAGCACATGTGCAACCACCATCCTAAAGCATTACATATATAAATAGGATACTGTAGTATACGAGCTCTGACAATTAAGTATCCGGAAAAGTTTTTTTGCGGCCCATGTGGCAACACTGCGATCCGCCACATGGTCGAGCGTGGTAGAGGGGACGTTGAACTAAATGCTACCTAAGTTTCAACTCGTTTCACGCGGCAGTCTGCGTGTTATACCAGAGGAGTGAACGTGTGTTTCGCAATTCTGTACATGATGTCTATGCCAGAATATTTTGAACAAAGGTAACGTTGAAATTTTTCGTTAAGTGGAGGAAATCGAGAATTGAAACAGCGATGAAAGAAGTGTATGGCGACAATTTAATGCCAAAATCGTCATTCTATGAGTCGTACAAGAAGTTTGAGAAGGGGTTACAGGAGTGCAATGACGCTCCGCGCTCTGGTGGACCAGCTGAAGTTCGCACCGACACCTCTCTGCAAAAAGTCGAGCAAGTGTTGAAGAATGATTGTCGATACTCGATTAGACACATATTGGAAGTTACTGGTATCAATCGTGAGACAGTTCAGTTGATTTTACGTGACGATTTGGGCATGACGAAAGTGTGCGCCAAATTGGTTCCCAGATTGCTGACTTCCGACCAAAAGGAAACTCGACAACGTATCTGTCAGGACTGGCTCGACAACTGGGGAATGTGCGATCGTGTGATTACTGGTAATGAGAGTTGGATATTCCAATACGATCCAGAAACCAAACGTCAGAGTTGTGAATGGAAGAAACCTGGGGAGCCAAGAACCAAAAAGGCGCACATGTCCAAATCGCAGGTGAAGGCCATGATTATTACCTTTGTCGACTCCAAAGGCATCATTTTGAAACACTGGGTGGTCCTTAAAACATTGCGGCGCCAGATTGCACGAAAAAGACCTGAGTTGTGGGCCAACAAGAATTGGTTGCTGCATCATTGTCAAATGCGTCAGCGCATTCAGCCATCTTTACTCGCGAATTTTTAGCATCCACAGGGACTCTTGTGCTGAAACACCCACCCTACAGCCCAGATTTAGCCCCATGTGATTTTTTCCTCTTCCCTAAAACGAAGGAGGTACTCAAGGGGACTCATTTTGCTACTGAAATGGTCATGAAACAGGCATGTACAGGGGTCATGGACGCTCTTGATGAACAAGCTTTCCAAACTTGTTTCCAGTCGTGGATATCACGAATGGAAAAGTGTGTGCGGGCCGGAGGGGAGTATATTGAAGGATGTAATATTTAATTTGTGACCAATTTGAAATAAAAGCTCTTAAAACCAATTTTCCGAATACTTAATCGTCAGACCTCGGACATAGTATAACACTTACAGAAATTATATGTCCTTGTAGACCATGAGCAGCATCAGCACATTCTATCACTGCCGATAACTGTGGGTAGCCGACACCAGTTTTCATACGAGTTGTACATACTGAACCTGGTCCAATGCCTACTTTGATAATATCTGCTCCTGACAGTATCAATTCTTCTACCATTTCACCTGTCACTACATTTCCAGCCTTAAAGTAGTAAATTAAAGAAAAGCATTCTACACGCAATACATTACTTCAAAATTGCATTTCACTAATAGGGAACCATTAATGAATTCATAATAATTTTGTGGCGTTTGGTTTTATAATTTTGTTTGTACGTGTATTATAAATCGGAAAGGAAATACGTTACATTGCTCTATGCGAGCTGATAATATAATGTCAATAAGAATATTATGGACTGCATAAAGACTGAAAAAAGAAGTATTAGTTGCTATTATCATATATATTTTTTCTCATTAGGTACTTTCATGACCTATAAAAAATTTAAATAAAAATATATTTATTTTACAAATTGCTTATGAAGTGTCGATTAGCATTCGCTGCTTCTGTACTTTTATAATCAAAAATGATCTAAAGTTGAACTGAAAGTACCAAATATCTAAGTTTCTTTTGTTTCACAGAACAATTCATCTGCTGCATCGTTATCAGATACTGTAGCTGTTTGTTATTTTAAATTCCTATTTTGGTGGATATATGAAGGCCACATTTTATTTTAAACAAAATATATTACAAGCATTAGTCAACGTATTCTGATCAACATGCGCATTAACGCGTTCCAACACCAACGTAATAAAAACTTTGGGTTTTCTTGTTTTTAGACCTTCTTTGAAAGTATAGTTTATGTTACTAGTTAGGCGTCATAAATTTTCGGCCTGACAATTATATACAGGTTCAAACGTGTTCAAACTCCGCCACGTCATGCATGCACATATGACGGTTCGACGCCTAGTAGTTTTTAGTAACCAGCCAACCAACGTTACTAGTAACGAAAATTGAGTACCTCGCGGTCATTAAATTTTTAACAAAAGAAGGGCATACACCTTATCACATTAAACAACGTTTAGACGGCGTTTACGGTGATTAATCTCTTTCGTATTCTACTGTAAAAAAGTGGGCAAAATGTTTCCGTCTAGGACAAGAATCCCTGGAAGATGCTGATCGGTCGGGTCAACCAATTGAAGTGATAACGCCTCAACAAATTTCAATTATTGAATATTTAGTGCTAGAAGATCGCCGTTTGAAAGTGAAGGATGTAGCAGTGATAACAAACATTTCCGAAACAAGTGTTCGCCGAATTCGCCATAACCATTTGGGTATGAATAAAATTAGTGCTAGATGTGTACCGCGACTTCTTTCTGCTCTCCAACGTGAACATCGAGTCGAATGTGCGCAGTCGTTTTTAAACATGTGTGGAGACGACCCAAAACAGATTTTGGAGTCCATTGTCACAGGGGATGAAACAATGATTCTGTTTTACGATCCTTTATCGAAAAGGGAGTCCATGGAATGGCGGCGACCTGATGAACTTCGTCCCAGAAAGGCGAAAGTCGTTCAATCAACGAAAAAGGTGATGGCCACAATATTCTGGGATTGTGAGGGCATTTTGCTAATTGACTCTAAAGAGCGCAATACAAGTGTGAACAGCACGTATTATGCGGCTTTATTGCAAATTAAGGGACATTATCCGTGCAACACGTAGAAAATTGACAAAAGGTGTGCCATTATTGCACGACAATGCTCCCGTCCATACTACCGCCATTTCACAAGCTGCCATCAGTGAATGCGGCACCGTATAGTCCGGATATGGCTCCTTGTGATTTCTTTTTGTTTTCTAATTTAAAAAAAAGGCCATAGGGGACGTAGTTTTAAGGACGACAGTGAGTTGTAAGCAGTTGTTATAGAACATTTTGACGGAAAAACTTGAAATTATTTTTACAAGGGTATCGAATTACTAATTAATCGTTGTAATAAATGTATAGAAGTTAGGGGAGATTACATTAAAAAATAAAAATTCTTATATTGTTCCAAGTTTCTTTTTTGTATATCAGGCCGAGAATTTATGGCGCCTACCTCGTATATTGACTTGTCGATTCATTATGAGTAATAGTATCGCAGTTAATGGTAAGTAAAACATGAAAAACTCGATTTAAACCGACTAATAAAATGTATATAAATATCATCCATAAAACCTTGCAGCAGTTTAATACTAGAGTAAATTCATTTTTGAACACAGTAAATTTGGTTATATTTTTAACATAAATTTATTAGAATACTGGACTTAGAAAACAACGCTGAAAAATAATCCAAAACAAGAAGAAAAACAATTTTATTTACAACCATACACGTAATGTTGACATTTCTGACTTATGAAATGTTTGAAAGTGTCACTTTTTTAACTTTTACTTTCCGTCTCCACTCTCACTTCCCCAACCTCTATTTCAATCAAACGTTTGTTTACTTTTAATTAGCAAGACGAACGAAAACTTATCTATTAAAATTAATTCTTACATTAGAAGTATTGGAAGCTTGAATCGATATAGACAGACTGCCTTCCTGATATTGATCTACTGAAATAGTGCTTTCTTCTCTTGCTGCATTCGAGATTCAACTAAAGCTAGCAATAGGAGCTAAGATGTCCGGATTGCTACGGAAGGACGATGTGGGAAGTTATTGAAGGCAACATGTTTGCGCTTTTAGTGTGGTTGTCTGACGATGCATCGACATAGCGCTTCATTTGCAAGACATTTACTCCATTATCAACCAATAATGCAGCAGCCGTTTGTTTGAACGAATAGCCTGCGTACGTTGCGATTTGAGATACCTAGCTTCAAGAACGCAGCTACTTTTTTCGGGAAAATAAATATTGAGTTATGTCCAGATGGTTGAAATCGAGCTCTTCCCAATATGTACTACACAAAAAAACTTCATTAGGAATATATTTTCAAAGATTAAAAAATTATTTCCCAATTCTGACCAAGTTTGGGTCAAGTATCAATATCTGATCTACTTTTATAAGTTTCTGTGTCAGGAATTTCAATGGTATTATTTTCTTTTAGTGTGGTTCTCATCTTCATCAGTTCATCAGATTGCTTGCCCTGGATACATCAATTATAAGTGCTACCGTAATGGGAAGAAATTCCTCTGATGCCTTTTTCAGGAAATCTTCTATATTCTGTCTCGAAAAAGTGCTAGCTTTTTTTTGGCTTAGCCTACATTTTGTCGTTTCAGGAATGAAATTATTTTCCCATACTGTGAAATATCAACCTCTAAGTCAAATTTTTAAGCGACACAAAGTCATTCTGAGATGAATTTGAAGCCACCGAACACCCATAATAATAATAATATAACTATTATTGTCCAATGGTTTCCCATTTACAGGACAAAAAAATACACACAAATTTTAATAAAAAAATGAAATTACCAATGAATATAAATGAACAAAAAGCAGTATTTGAAAACATAAAAATAAATTACATTATTAAAAAAAAATGCCACTGAAGTGAAGATGTGCGACTCAACACATAACTGTGAGGGGAGAGTGCATAAAAAGATTTGTTCTCGGGAAAGGTAAGGAAAATGTTGTAGACGAACGGGCCGCTGGTCTGGAAACACGGAACATCAAACCAGAGAGGAGACCTGCACAATCGATCGAACCACGAACAAGCTTCAACACAAATCGGGCACCATGCTCTTCACGACGACCACTCAAGGACTGGACACCATGCGTCTCCAAAAACGCACCATAGTCAATGTTTCGCTCAGGATACACTCCATCAATTTTAAAGGACAGGAACTTTAAAAATCGGCGCTGAACCCTCTCAATACTTAGCCTCAAGTAAATATAATGAGGAGACCACACATTAGAGGCATACTCCAGCTTACTAGCTACAAAACTGAAGTAGAGAACTTTCAAAAGTGTTATATTTGAGAAATATTTCGAGATACGCATTAAAAATCCTAAGGTTCTCGAGGCGGTGAGACAAGTGGTCGTGATGTGAGGTATGAAACTCAAAGTAGAGTCAAAGACAACCCCAAGATCAGTAATACTTTCAACTTTGCTCAGCGGTCGATCACTTATACCATAAGTATTATTATTATTATATTTTCAGGTCGTCCGCATATGCAAGAACTGGACAATTCAATGACTCAATTAAATCATTAATAAATAATACAAAAAGCACTGAGCCCAGCTTTGATCCCTGAGGAACACCAGATGTTGGATAAAATGTACTGGATTTAAAGCCATTGTAAAACACATAATTACGCCTGTTACACAAGTAAGATTGCAGTAAATTTAATAAGGAAGGACTGAGACCAAACGACGAGAGTTTTTGGATCAATAATCCATGATCAATGGCATCGAATGCACCACTGAAATCCGTGTACACAACTACAACCTGACCACGCACGTCAAGCTCCCTGCTAATATATTCTGTAATGGTCACAAGATTTGTGACAGTAGATCGGCCATGAACAAATACATGTAGGTACTCAGAAATATAAGATTTCGTATTGCAATATAGGCATGAATAAATGACATTTTCATATACCTTGGCAAAATTTGATAAAATGGATATGGGTCTGTAGTTCCTAATATTTAATTTATCCCCCTTCTTGAAGACCGGACTAATTCTCGCACATTTCCACAAATCAGGAAAAGTAGAGGTTCTAATAGACAAGGTTATAAGAGATGTTAATGGCCCAGCCAAAGCACAACGTGCATTCTTTAAAATAAAATTAGGAATTTGATCATCACCGGCAGTATTATTACAAGGAAAAGTAGCCATGATAGAGACTACCTCGTCTTCGTTCACAGGGAATAAAGTAAACGGCACATTGTCAACTGGAGAAATGTCAAAACTATAACTGGAGCTATTTTGAATACTGAAGAAAAAGTATCAGCAAAAGCATCAACAATTGATTGCGGAGAATCAATAAGAACCTCATTGTGATACATGGCATTGGGAATTCTAGTAGAACCCGACTTGGAATGTACATACTTAAAAACTTGTTCAGGATTAGTAATAATGGCTCTATCAATCTCTTGAAGATATTCAAAATAAGCCGACTTTATCTGAAATTTACACAATGTACGAAGTCATTGAAATTCATTGTAGAAAAATGTGTTATGTGAACTTTGCCATTTATGTCGATAATATTCTTTTAATTTTAGATTGGAGATGATATCTTTCGAGAACCAGTGAGGATACTTGGATTTTGAACTGCAAGTCACCACTCTGGGAACAGAACGATCAATAATTCTGTAAAACATCGAATAAAACTCACTAAGTGCATCATTAACATCACCCAGAGAATCCAAGAAAGTCCAATCAGTGGATTCAATGTTATGAAAATTATATCTAGGATTGATGTTAGATGGAAAAGCAGAATGCGAAGAAGAAGCAGCCGGTGAGAACTTAATTGAAAGTGCCGGATGGTAAGTGTTTATAGGAACAAAAGGAGAATCATCTTCTTCAACAAGAATACAATTATATGAATTCGATATTACCAAATCAAGGAGCCGTCCATTACAGTTAGTAATGGTGTTAAACTGCTTAAACTTTAATGAATTGAGCAGACAATTAAAAGAACCACATTTGGAACACGAAGCAGGATTGTAGGAAAGCGCAGGAAGATTAAAGTCACCCATGAAAAGTAGGTGTTTATCAAGTAATACCACTTCAAGGTATTCACACAACACTTCAAAGTCATCTTGAAAAATATAGGGGGTATGTATATGGCTGCAATATAGAAAACTGTAGAGGGAACGTTACACTTACAAATCACTAAATCAACAGACGGAACAAGAGTAGATACTGTACTTGTATCAATAATTTCAAAATTAATTGATATCGAGAGTGCCACAAAGACGCCACCACCAGTGGATCGCCCAATCAAGTCGAAGTTTCTATCACTTCTAACAACATTGTAGCAGGGAGGAACAAATTCTGAATTCAAAACTGAGTCATTAAGGCAGCTTTCAGTAATTACAATAATATCATATACACACTCACAAGCACTTCCGAAAAAGTCATGAGTTTTGGATCTTATTCCACGCGCATTCTGATAATAGATACTAATGGGATTTATGGAACCGTTGGAAGCAGTTAGTTTAAAGAAGAAACTATTGTCGGTAAACCTTTAATGTATTTAATTCGCAGGTTACTCTCACCACTCCCCAAACGATTTTCCAACTCAGTTTTGGAATCTTTATATATTTGTAGCTGCATGGGAGTACGATCAGGATAAACTGAGAGGTTAGTAAACTTTGGGTTGGAGTTAATTTTAGGTATAGCACGCTAAGAGGTCTTCAATTTCTTAACTAATGAAGGTGTAATCAAGATTGTTTAAAGTAAATATGAACATGTACTTACAGCTCCAAATCAGTTAAATGCTCCGCTATTTTAATAGATACACACTGGAGACGAAGTTTATAGTAGCTATAAAATATTGTGCGGAAAGGTACGTGATAATGAACGCGTCGTTTGGCTCAAAACGAGATTACTCGTAAAAGTTACTGTTTCAATAGATCAAACTTTGGGAGATTATTGTATTTAAGATGTAGAGCCTGAGTAATTACATAGACGTTTGCACATTAATTCAATGACAGGTATAAACCAAAAGCGGTTTTTTGTCGAATCTCAACATAGGCGCAATTGTTTGATGTTTCTAACCATTCTTTCATGATAATCGTCCTTTGGGTACGGTAGCTAACTTCCACTTATGGTGTAGTTATTAGAAATTTGAAACTCAACTAGAGTTGAGAGTGGCATACTCCCATGGTACAGAAATCATCTGTCTTTTGTATAAGCTAACATGCTATTCTCTACAATAAAACATCACTGAAGTGTATACATTTGATCATACTCGCAATGATTAATCAGCTCTATTGTGAAGTATTGTGAAGAAGAATATTTTATTCACTGACAAAATGGTGATATTTTCGCTAAAATGGTGTCTTCAACCTATAAGAACTTATTTGAAGGTGGTGTAATTGCATGTCTTCTGGAAGGATTTCTTTTAAATGTTTTATCATCACGTATTTTTGAAAAAATACATCATATGCCTAGAAATTATCTCTAATTATACTTACAATTATAGTGTGTGTTGGAAATGTTGCTCTAACTTTTCGCACAAAGTCTACAAAATGTTGAGAATAACCATTAGCTACATCTAAGCAAATGAAAGTTATATCAGGGACAGCCTTTAATATATCAGAGAGTCTTTGAAAGTCAGTTTCAGCCATTCCAGCACTGGCAGCAACATTCTGGAGGCAATCTGGATTTTCGCCAGCAAAACTCCTCCACTCATCTATTGAATAATACTTATGTATTGTAGTAAAGAGACCATGCTGCAGAAACCTTTGGATATTATGCTTTCGTGTAATAAATATACATTCGAGTGGATATATCTTACCTTGGATAATGCTTTTGCCATTTGAAACGTACCTACTGTATCCATATTAGATGCCATCACAGGTATGCCTTTATAAGTTTGTTTAGAATTTCGGAATGTGATGTTTCTAAACAAATTGACCTGAAAAACAAAAACTATCTATTATTTATTAGAGTAAACTAAATTACAAGCAGGTTTCCTTATAAAAACACTTATATAATTTTTAGTATTAGCAAGTGACAATAAGATGCATTCAGTTCATTAACAGGATTAATAACATAATATTAAATATATATTAAATAGACATATACTGTATGACATGGAAACTGCAACACCAAGAAGGGGTGCGGATTTTTTGACCAAACTTGGTAGAAACGTATAACTAGTCAAAGGCAATAATTGATTAAAAATTCAAAGAAAAAAAAACAAAAGACTAACACAATTTAACATAATTTTTATTAATAATGTGTTGAACCGCCCCTATTAGTGTGACACTCCCTCACTCTTCGTGGCATTGATTCGACTAGGTGGTCGATATCCTCTTGGGGTATGGTGTCCCAAGCAACCTGTAATTCATGTCGGAGAGCTATTAGTGTCTGCGGGGGATTGGCTAAATTCATAAGTTTTCGTCCCATAATGTCCCACACATGTTCTATTGGCGAGAGGTCGGGGGATTTGGGTGGCCATGGCAAGATATTGACATGAGCCTCTTCCAAGCGATTTATAGAAATTCTCGCTACGTGGGGAATTTCTGCTGGAAAAGTGGGTCTTCGAGCGTTTGAAGATATGGTAGAATATGGGGTTCTACCACCTCATCAATGTAACGCTGGGCGTTCATGGTGGTTTGGATGAACACCAATTGAGACCTACTCCCATATGCTATAGCACCCCATACCATAACACCCACTGCTCGATGCACATGCCTTTCAACGGAAAACTGAATATCACGACGTTCCCCACGGCCATCATGCATCCCTAGACAAAATCGAGATTCATCACTGAATACCACCCTGTGCCACTCCACGTTCCAGTGCAGTTGCAATCTACACCACTCCAAACGTTGCTGTCGGTGTTGAGCCGTAAGTGGTAACACAAGATGTGGACGATAAGATTGTAAGCCGTAACCCCTAATTCGACGATAAACGGTTCGAAGGGTTACAGGACGACCAATATTACCTAACCACACGTCAGCAATTGATCTGGTACTGGAAAACCTGTCTCTTAGTGCCATTAAGCGAAGGCGGCGGTCCTGTATCTCATTAGTTCATCTTCGGCCTCCGGTTCCTCTTTGGCGTCTTTCCTGACCTTCCCTAGTCCATGATTGATAACAGCGCATAATGGTGGATTGGTTCCGGTTAAGCCGATTTGCAATTTCCCTGTATGAAAAACCACCTTCTCGCAAACCAACAATTCGACCTCTGTCGAATTCGCTTAATTGGCGATAATTTCCACGTTGCCGCACTCTAGGCATAATAAAACTCTTTAAACACGTTAAACAAAGGTATAATAAGACAAAACCGTTGAAATTAATTTCAGACAAACAATTAATACACCACACATTAATGTCAGCGAAAACTGAATGAAGTGTCAGATGTGTCATGACCACTTGATCTATCGCAACAAAATTTTAATCAATTATTGCTTTTGACTAGTTATACGTTTCTACCAAGTTTGGTCAAAAAATTCGCACCCATTCTTGGTGTTGCACTTTCCATGTCATGCAGCATATTATAACATAAATAATAAATGAAGAAAGGAGTGATACTTATAATAATATTTTTTAATTAAATATAGTTCTATATGAAATGGCAATAAAAAGACATTACATATGTTAAATATAATTTAAGAAGAAAATGTATATAAAAAACATGAAAAAAAAACACTGACAAAGAAAATAAGGAATTAGAAATAATGATTTAAAAATTATTAACTGAGTGTTATGTAAACTAACAATCTTGTTAATGATTACATATTGCAGGTGAAGGCTAATATTTATATTCTTTAAATTAATAGTAGGTTTAATATAAATAAAAGTAATTACTTAATTTTTAAAGTTCGTATGTATCCATATTTACCGGTACTGTTTCTAAAACTTATTGCATCTACATTTCTTTGTTAAAAATTTCTTCAAATTCAGGAGATTCTTGGAGTCTGCTATATATATTAGAAAGAATCTATTAATTATATAGTACATATAAATGAGTATGTTCAAAGATTGTTTGTTTTTTGTTTGCTAAGGCACTTGTTTATTTTTGTATATACATTTATGCGCGGTTTCTACGATTTGTTACTCTTGGGTCAATTAACACTTGTTGACAATAACAGCTTGTTATTGTCAATCACGTTGTGAAGTTGGTTATTGTCCGCAATAAATTGACGATTTTCTAATAGAAGCTACAAATGGCGACCTTCTTTTACAATTTTTATTATTAGTTTACTAGGATTATCAATAAAATCACTAAGTCAAGATGACATTTTAGATTAGCTTTATTCCTTTCTTTAATGTATGGTTACTAATAATGTATAGTGTTAAAAATGGCATTTACACAGGTTAGAATACGTTACTAACTACTGTTCATGAACACTATGGAAACCGATAGGGTATCTTTTAGCTATACCGCACTGATAAGAACGAACGAATCTGAAACACGTGTCTAACGTTGCACTAGGCCAGAAGTTTCCAGTATTAATTTTTGATTAACGCTTTTACACATTAATATCTTTGGAATTTTTTATTTAAAATATTGGAACCGAACCCGGGGAACCTTGTATGATGACTAAGGACCGCAAGTGTGGTCCGGTAGCAGTGGCGTAACTACATCGGCTTTACCCAAATAAAAATGGGCGTTATTTAGAGTAACTTTATACTACCCCAGTCCCTTTATAGATTAAATCGGGGAACTGCCATAAAAATTTGTTTACCTTATTGGCAAACAAACACGTTGAAGCATCTTCACGAACTTACGAGATTTTAAATGTGTTGCAACCGAATTATAGGTACGTGTACTTGTAATGCATGACAGAAAAAGTGTTTACCCAAAGAAAAAGTGAATTCCCTGAACATTAAAATATTTTATGTTTGAAAATAGAGGTGTTCCGGCAAGTGTGTAGTTTTAGTTGAATAAATAGTATTTCAAACAAGATTTAAAATCTTCCTCCAAAATTTAAAATGTTAAAAACGCAACAACGAACTTTTGTGTGTTTTTTGTGCGCCTGCAATCGAATTAAGTAGGAGCACGTGTTAGCTTGTTCTCTATCCCACACATTATTGAAAAAGAAATAGACTACCAACAAAATGCGGGTAGTTATGCTAAAGTCGTACACGTACGATAGGCGCGCGCCGTTAAAGTTGCTCCCGATGTACTGCCGCTGGAATCGGACCAAAGACGTCTTTCTCTGTTGAAATGTGTTCAAACTGGTTCAAACTGTTTTAAAAGAGGCCATTTTCGTGTTGCAACGGTGACGTCATACACTCACGTCATGTTTCATGATCGAAAAGACGTCTCAATTCTTGCGGTCTTTAATGATGACAAGCTAATATCGAACCACCAGCCTACGGGATCACGAAAGATTCGATTCGATAGAAAACGATCATTTTGTTTAGAATTGTTTCCGAGTGGAATCACGAAACCGTTAGTATCGAAATTAGTAGGTACGTAAAATTCTATAGGCTCAGACGTGTCGAAACTATTTACATTTCACTCCACTAGACATTCTTTGTTTTGCGGCGCTTATATAGTCGAGAAATGGCGGATATTAACGCCATACTAAAGCAGTTGGATAATGCAATAAAGGCCAAAAAAATCCATATGATTTTTTAATTTTGTTTATAATATATTAGTAGTATATAATACGCCGGTTCTGGACCGCCAATTTGTGAACGACCATATTTAGCTTTATTTACCCCGTTTTAGAGGTCAAAACTAGTTCTAGAGCTTAACAATTTAACAGTCTATAAACGGTACAAAAACTTGCATTAAAACCTCAATAATTCCCTTGAAAATGCATGAAAATAGCTATATTTGTAAACATTTATACCAATTTTTGTTTATAAAACTACAACCACAATTTTGCTCGTTCACAAGCAAAAATTGTATAAAAGACTGAATTTATTTAATCGCCACCAAATTGTGAACGAATATAAACACCCATATTCTCTGTTAATTTAGAACAATTATCTTATAAAAAATTATTAGCATATCACATCGTTCACACCTCAAAATTAGATAAAAAAATTGACATTATTTAATCGCCACCAAATTGTGAACGAGTATAAATAGCTACATGTACAAATTTTACTCTAATTTTATATCGATATT
Source organism: Amphimallon solstitiale (assembly GCA_963170755.1). NCBI lineage: Eukaryota > Metazoa > Arthropoda > Insecta > Coleoptera > Scarabaeidae > Amphimallon > Amphimallon solstitiale. Next base: position 111,557,484 of record OY720676.1, read on the forward strand.
TTCATTTTCTGTCATAGACATATTTGATGTATTACTATCAGGAAAGCTTCCTAAAGCGAACGTAAACATGAACATAACGTAAACGTGAACATTGAAGATATTAGTTCTAGTAACATAACACCTAACGTGAAAAATATAAGTGTGCGATAATAATCAAATTCTAATAAACATTAATTATTTATATCGATTGTTTTCTATATTTAATTTTTCTTTCAATAAAAATGTTGTTTATTTATCAATATTTGAGGAGAGTCACATTTTGCACATCCCTTACTATCAAGTCGTAATTTATTACAGTTGACTTTTTCTATAGTAAATTTAAAATTTATTATCCAAAATGTCTAGACCACAAAAGTTTTGAATGGAATTTTTTTGTAATAAATGAAATCACTTTGTGAGTTATCATATAAAAAAGTATCAAGTATGTATGATATTAAATATTTATTTGATGAGTATCAACATTATATATTTACAAATAATGTAGGCTTAGAATCTATTCATATTAAAGATATTGTAAATAATAAGTATATTATAGAAAAATATAGAAATGAATTAGATTGGGATTACATATCAGAATTCTCCAATCTTATTAATGATAAGTCATTTATAGGAAAATATAAAAATGAATTAAATTGGAAACTTATATCAAAATATTCTGAGCTTATTAATGATGACACATTTATAGAAAAATATAAAAATAAATTAGAATGGTATAGTATATCGATGAATTCTAAAAATATCAATGATGAATCGTTTATAGAAAAATATAGAAATGAATTAAAATGGTACGTTGTATCAATATATTCAAATCTTATTAATAGTAAAGCATTTATAGAAAAATATAAAACTGAACTCATTAATGATATTTCATTTATAAAAAAATATAAAAATAAATTAGTTGCATAATTATTTTAAATATAAATAAATTGGAATGGATTCTGATCAATCGACGATCTCGCAGCAAAACACTGACAAAAGATATTTGAGGGAAATGAAATCACTTAATAATGATCCGATAAGTACATAAATTCATACAATTCGTTACCTAAACTACCAATAAATAAAATTATACTCATTACAAACCAATCAAAATTCGATAACATTTTAACAAATTCATTTGACTATATAGTATTTGTAAAAAATAAGAAATATAAAATAAACAAGATCTATATAGATAAAATGAATTTTATATATATAGATGTTTAATTACATAATAAGATATCAAATTATGAAAAAAGAGAAATTCTTTCCAATAAAAGTTATTCTTGGTAAAAGTTATAATTTTATTCCCTACAATGATAAACAACAATATTTCTAATTACAATAAATTTGAAAATTTAATAAACGAAAAATAAAATGACTAGACCATAATATTGAATGATTTTTTTTGTAATAAATTAAGTTTAATGAATTACGAAAATACTGTATTCAAAACAAACTACCATATAGAGGTTTACGAAAGTATGAGTTAGAAGAAATTATTAAAGATTATTTATTCAGACAAACGTTTATTAATGAATTTAATTTTGACGATGATATAATTCAGAAGCCAAAACAAAGAAAACAAGGAATACATAATAAAAGAAAAGATCTAGATGAATTACGACAATTGATAGAACCTGATGAAGATGTAAAAGTAGTCAGAGCAAGAGGTTCTCGGAGAGAAATGGTTGTTGACTATACATTTTATTGTGACAGTGCAGAACATGATTTATATAGTTATCTATACAAAATATCAGATTATGTTATTGATAAAATTAATAAGGGATTTAAAAAACATAAAAGCATAAGGATTCAATTAGTTGCAGTTATTCAATATGAAGAATATGACTTATCAGGTAACGTTATTGATTTACGGAAGAGACATTTTTCATCAAATCAATCATATGGACCAATCTATAGTCAGACCAGTTATCACAAATGAAAAATACAATAATAAGAAATTTTGAAGGATTTAATGCAAAAAATACAAAGATTAGATTTGATCGTGTTTTAAATGTAGATTTACAATCAAGTATGTATACTCCTCTCCGTGGTGGCACTTATAAACAATTACCAAGTTATATAACTGCTAAAAATGTTGTATTAATGTGAAGAATATAAAAACCAATCGATTCAAATGTGATAAACAAGAAAACTTAAGATGTTTTGAATATGCATTACAAAGTATCCTAAATCCTGTTAAAGATCATACTGATAGACCCTCAATATATGATACATCAAAATATGAATGTCTTAATATGAAATACCCATTAGAATTAACAGTACAGAATGTATTAAAATATGAGGAATTTTTAAATGTATCTATTAATATATACAAAGTACGAGATGATACTAGAGTTGATTTATATATACTAAGCAATAAAATTGGAGAAACTGAAAAACACAAACATTTTAGAATATGATGAACATTGTGTTGGAATTAAAAATTTAAGTGCATTATTAAACGGTCAAATTCATAAAAGAGACAAACACATGAATATATGTTTAAAATGTCATGATAAATTTTATAATAAGCAAAAGTTTGAAGAACATATTGACGTATGTATAAAAGGAAAAACTAATATTGAAATGCCTGGAAATAATAACATGAGATCATATAAAACTTGTGGAGCTGAATTATATCATCCATATACAATTACACTTGATGTTGAGTGTTTATTTAAAAAAAATTAAAAAAGAAGTTTGTAAAAAATCTGAATATATTCATGAACATATTCCAAACAGTTTCTGTTTTAATACAATAGACGGAACAAAATTAATAAGAAGTGATAACGTAGAAGAATTAATGAAATTATTTAACAATTTACAGAGTCTAATAACTGTTATATTTGTAATACAAAATTTTCAAATGATTTATATAAAGTAAGAGATCACAATCATATTACTGGAGAATTTAGAGGTGCCGCTTGTAATTCGTGTAATTTGAATTTAAAACTTCCAAAATTCATACCAATAGAAATTCAAAATTTCAAATAAGATTCAATGATATTTCTAACTTGGAATATAAAATTATCCGAACATTATTCAGATATAAATTTCATTCCAAATTCCAAAGAAGATTATATATAATTTTCAAAAAAGGTGATTGTTGATGAATATAAACAATCTTGTGACATATCTAAATGTACAAAATGTAAAAAGAAATATTATAATGAAATAATTGAAAAATGCAAAAAATGTAAAAGTAAAACAAAATTAATTAAGAAAGGTGATATACAAAATGTTGTAATTGAATTTAGATTTATTGATAGATTTAGATTTATTAGTACATCACTTGTTAAGGCAGTTAAAAATGTAGCACAACTGAATAATTGTTATTGCGCACATTGTAAATCAATAAAAGAAATAAATAATATAGAATATCAACCAATTACAGAAAACAATATTCTAAAAATAATTGCAAATTGTAAAATGTGTAATAACAAGGTAACAAAACCAGTTGATTATTCAAAGTTTGAAAATATTTTAAAAGAATTTAAAAAGGAAGATTTACATTTAGTATTGCAGAAAGGAGTGTATCCATAAAGCTGCAAATCCACAATGAGAATATCTCATGAGATTTTTGTCTCACTCAATAAAAATCGCTTCAATTTCATTGTGGAAACGGTCGAAAGACCAATGAAATTGGAGTTATCCTGCGATTTTTATTGCATGAGACAAAAATCTCATGAGATATTCTCATTGTGGATTTGCACCTTATGAGTAGGTTGATTCATATGAAAAATTTAGTGAACAATTACCATTAGAGAAGAAAGATTGGTACACCTTATTAGGATATAAAAATGTAAGTGATCATGACATCAACTTTGCAGTGAAAGTTTATAAACATTTTAATTGTAAAAATTTTGGTGAATATCATGATTTATATTTAAAATTAGATACAATTCTTTTAAAAGATGTGTTTGATAACTTCAGAAAAATATGGTATAAAAATTATAAATTAGATCCAGTTTATTACATAAGTGCACCAAATTTAGCAGATGCTGTTTCATTAAAAATAACAGGTCAAAAATTGGAATTTATTCAAGATCAAAAATTATATGAAATGTATGAAAATGGAATTAGAGGTGGAATATCAATAATTCCACACCGACATGCAATAGCAAATAATTGTTACTTTTATGATGAAAAGATTTGTAAAACAGTCGAATTAACAAAAGAAAAAGCAGAACAAAAAGGAATATATAATAGTAAGAAACATATTAGTTATATCATGTATTTAGATTGTAACAATCTATATGGGCATGCCTTAAGCCAACCTCTTCCAATAGCTGATTTCAGAGAAGAAGATTTTCAAAATCTTACAAAAGAGAAAATATTAAATTTATCTGACGATGGAGATAGAGGATACACATTTGTAGCTGATTTAAAAATTCCAACTGAATTAAATGAAAAATTTAAAGAATATCCATTATTACCAGAACATTATTCTCCATCAATTGACATCAAAAAGACTTAATTGATAAAAAAATTGGAAGTATCAATAATGGAACAAAACTAATAAATACATTGAAATCAAAAACAGATTATATTATTGATTACAGAATGTTAAAAGAGTGTATTTATCAAGGAATAATATTAAAAAATATTAAAAATGTAATATCATTTCAACAAAGGAAATGGTTAAAGCCATATATTGAGCTAAATACAAAATTAAGACAAAAGGCAAATAATGATTTTGAAAAAGATTTTTACAAGTTGATGAATAATTCAGTATATGGAAAACAAATGGAAAATGTAAGAAAAATATGTGATTGGATGCCTAAAGAAAATAATAAAGTACCTGGTTTATTTAAAGACGAATACAAAGGAATACCGATTAGAGAATTTATTGGTCAAAGATCAAAAATGTATGCATTCAGATATGACTATATGAAAGATAATGAAATAGTATCAAAAGAAAAAAAGTATGTAAGGGAATAAAAAAATGTAACATTGAAAAATTAAAATTTCAAATGTACAAAGACTGTTTATTTAATAATGAAGTAACAACAGAAACAATTTATAATATTGTATCTAAGGATTTAAAACTGTATACCCAAAAACAACTTGATAATATTAATACTGTTCCATATGGTTATAATTTCATCGGAGTAAATGATTGATACAAGTTTTGAAAATAATCACAAAGAATTATTTGAATTACTATATAATCATAAAAATATTACAATTGGAGGAGGAATACTATCTGATTACATATTTCCATTCCTAAAAAATATAAAATTTGATTTAACAAAATCACCAGACTTTGTTCAAAAAATAAAAGATCTTTTTAAATCCAAAAATTATACTTTTGATCATTTAATTGATATTTATAATTCTATTCCAGATGATAATGCTGAACTTAAAAAATCAATATTATCTTTAATTAGTAAATACAAATATTAATGAATAGATCACAAAGATTGTCATTTAATTTTAACAAAAATAATAGTAAATGTTCAATTAATTTGAATACTATAGATAATAAACCAATTATAAATATGATAATTAAACACATTCATTGGATAGGATTTAATAATCAATATATTCTTCTTGATATTTGTTGTAATTTACTAACTGAATATATACGTAATCAAAAAAATTATTTGTGGACATTTAGTTCTCACGACAATTCAAAAGAACTAAATTTACCAATATCTAATATAAATTCTAATAATCAAATAATTGAACTTAGCTTAGAGAATAATAATATTTTACATAAATTGAATAATGAAATATGGATTAGATATTTAATTATATTATTTTAATAATAAATGTCTCTATTATCAAAAGAAGGATTATTTTCTTCATTAAATGTTTTAACACAATATATTGATTCATTTGAAATCTCTCTTAAATCATCTGCATCAATAACAAGAGATAAAAAGTGATAAAATTGTCAAAAGATTATATTCAAGAAATTATAAATAGAATATCAGCTAAATTAAGAGTGTTCAAAGAAAAAGATCATGCTGAAATAATTGAAGAATCAATTGATTATGCTGGTACATTTTTCTTAATTAATTCATTCATTAGAAGAAGAAAGGATGATATAGGAGATCATGAAGATGAATATAAAAATATTGATGAAATTCCAGTTGGTCGAATTGATATTAGAATTCCAAAGAAGTATATGTTGGCAAAATTTTCTCAACCAAATATAGTTCATTGTGAATCAATTGTATCAGAATTGATTTTTATTCTCAATCACAAATATTAGTTAATAAACTATCTGAAAGTATTAAAGTTAATGGAATATTTGCGTGTAACTCTTATCAAATGGATATGCAAGCAATTGAATTATCTAAGAAAGATAAATCATTAATTCTTAATAAAATATACTACGTATAAGAAAGTAAAATCACATACCTTACCAGAAACAATATATTCAACATTAATGGAACAAGTATTATCAAATAAGACAACATTAGCAATAAATATTAATTTATCTTCACTATATGCTTGTAATCTTTATTATGTGTTTTATAATGAGAAAACAGGATCATTTAACCCAGATTCTGATGTATATACAACAAATCATGAAATAACAGCAAATGGAAAAACATATCCATTCTCAAATAAAATGGATTCTTAACAAATAAAATCATATTATTCAACAACATTACGATGATTTTCTAAATAATACTAATGGTTCATATATAACAAAAAATAAATGGGTAAATAATTTTAGAATATATTCAGCTGCAATTTATGGATTGATTCAGACACAGGGATTAATATTAAAAATCACATTAAACAAAGGATTCATTTCTAATGATATTAAGATTCTTGTTATTACACAAGTAAAAGATGTTTAATTAATGGAATAAATGTCATTGAAAATAATTTATTATGACCAAGATTATAATGATAAATTATTAGATTCTAATTATCATTTATTAATATTCAATAACAATAATATTAATGCAGGAATAAAATATATAAACTATAGTGATATATTTTCTAGATTAGATGTTCAAAATTTATATTCAATATTTCATATTAATAAGCAAATAAATATATTTAAAGAACATATTTAAAGAAGATAATGTTTGTCTTGTAAAAATTAATATAAATAAAAAAATTCTAAATGTAGTAATTGGAAATGAAGTAAACTATTATTATAATCAATGAAAATTCAAATTATAATCCGGTTGAATGTTTTAGTATTGATTTATCATCTGCACCATATATTTGTGATACATCAAATCCAAATGAAATAATAGATTCTATAAAATTACAAAACTCAAATATTTTGAAAAGAATTTTAGATGATGACATTATTACAGTAGATGAAAATAAAAAATTGATTGAAGAATTAAAATCATATAAGTATGATAAATTTAAACCGATAATAAAGGAATTAAAAAATTATAAAACTGCATTAGAAAATTATTATAAAACAAATTTAAAATTATCAGTAGCAAAACTAGAAAAGAAACAACAGATTAGAGAAGAATTAGAATGATTTGTAAAAGAATTAAAATATTACAGAATGAAATTAAGTAATTACATTAACAAGTAATATATTAAAAGTAAGATAAAAGAGGATAGTTTCAAAATATTAAAAATCAAATAATCAACAATCATATCTAACATTTCTAAAATTATAAAAAATAGTAAGCTTGTTATAAATAACCATTTAATTTTTTTATTTTCCATATACAATTGATTAATTTTTAAATCTGCATCATTCAATAATTCATTTGTAATCATTTATTGGTGATTGAAAGCGTATTTGACAAACGTCTTTTTGCTCTTTGTCTGTCAACATACCTAATGATTGGTTGCTTATTTAATAAATTATTAATTTTATTTCATCATAATGATTTACATCTTTTAATTATTTTTCTAACACATTAATTTTATTATCTTTATATTCAATTTCTTCATCCATTTTCTCAATTGTGTCAAATGCAGCAATTCCTAATTCTTTTAAAATTCTGTTTTCAGTATATAATTGTTCTGATGCTTTTGATTTTGAACCAACGGATAATTTATTAAATTCAATACAATCAGCTTTAATTTTATTTTGTATAATTCTCAATTGATTTTTATCTGTAATATCAATGACATTATTTACTAGATAAAGATTTTACAGACTTATTAAAATTTTCTTCAAAATTTTGGTCATCTTATGTACTTGGATTGTCTTTTAATCTCTTTGTATTCTTTTGCGTTTTTTTGCGGACAAATGCGGACGAATGCGACCCAACCCCAATAGAATTTATATGGGAATTATAACTTGTAGTTGTATCAGATAAGTCTGCGAGATCAATAGATCGATCAGGATTTACTTGAGTTGATTTAATTTTTGGATCTTGTTTAATTCATATTAGCGCAGAATCTAAAGTTTTTTTCTTTTACAAATTTTCTTTTCGAGATATTTTCTTTAGATAGTCTATTTAAATATTCGGTTGCTAAATTTATTTTATAATAATTTTTGGCATCATTTATCGCAGTCCATTGATCTTTTGTATTTATTACATTTTTTAATGACTTTGCTATTGATTTATTTATTGATATATTTGAATTACTCGACTTTGGTAAATGTGTATAATACTTAACACTAACATTACTCATATTTATTACAATATATTTTTATACATTTAATTCAATGCTTTGCTTCTCAGTCGCAGACGTTTAATTATTAATAAATACTAATTAATACTAATTATGACTAATAGTGGTCGACCAAAGAAAAAGTTATTTAATAATAACGATAATATAAATTTTGGATTGAGATCATTAATTGAAAGAAAAATGGGTGGTGAATTATTATCACAAACAAAAAGAATAATAATTATAGGCCCATCAGGATCTGATAAATCAACAATTGCTCAAGATTTGGTATGGAAAGAAAATCTATTTCAGAAATAAATTATTTTTTACCTAATGGAAATGAATTGGAAAGAGATATTCAAGTAATTAAAGAATTATGTAAAGAAGCTTTTATTTATTTTAATATATATAGATATGAAAAAGATAGTATTCCTAATGAATTAAGAACACACAGTCTTAATATATTTGATGATGCACATAAGAAAAATGGTATAACAGATTTGGCAGAAAAATTATTTACAGAAGGAAGGCATAGACAACAACATGTAATGATACTATGATGATATTATATATTCAACAAACTGGCACATTTATACCAGCTGGAATGAAATCAAGTTATAGTGAAATAATTATTTATAAAAGTATAATAAGTGACTTGGAAAATTATATTAATATTAATGATAAAATAATTAATAACTGTTTGAATAATTATAATAAAACTTGATTTTATACTATTAATAAAAATGGTAATTGTTTTCCAGCAAAATTATGTGATTATAAATCATTCAGAGAATATAAAAATAGATTGACAGCAGTTGGTAGAAATACTGAAGATGAATATAAAAATAATATTAAAAATAACGATATAATCTATAAAGCATATAAAAATTCCGGGGTTGATGGTGATAAGAAAACTAATATTATAACTAATAATCAAAGCTATATTCAATGTATTATAAATGATTTTAAATTATATAATTAATAAATGTACTAAAGATGATGGAAAACAACTATCAAATATTGATTTAGAAAATATTTTTAAATTAATTACTAATAATGATGTGAATATATGCTCTGATAAAATATTAACATATGGGTTGAGTAATCTACATAAATATAATATTTTTAATTTAGATTGGGAAAATGGAACACATTGGGTTGCTATATATATAGATGACGTTAATAAAACAATTTATTTCTTCGATTCATTCGGTAATTATTCACCTGAAAAATTTATAATTCCCAAAAATTATACAGTAACGCATAATAATTATAAATTTCAAAATTTTAATGACGTTAATTGTGGTTGGTGGTGTTTATTATTTTTATACATATGCAATACTCGTTTATAATTTTGTTTAAAATAAGTGAGGATCTTGTATATTTAATAATTTTTTAATTTATTCTGTTGGATTAATATTTCCAACTTGTTTAGTTTTATCAAAACATAATAATGGAATATCATCATCACAATCTGAATCCTCTTTATTGTTTATATTCATAAGAGCTCAAATATTTTTTTCTATTACGTCTTTATTTTGTTGAGATAATGTTTTCTTTAAAGGAATTGGAGGGTGACCAGGAATTTCTAATGTTAACGACTTACCTTTTATCTTATCATCTATTACCTCAACAACTTTGTTTAAAATATTTGCTAATACTGGTCCAGCTGCTGCTGCTAATATAGGAATTAAGAACTGTAGATATCCTCCCTTTATTTCACCACCTTCAACGATTTTTGATTTGTCTTGTAAAATTATTGATAAACCTTTTTTAATAGTAATAGTCATTTATATTAATAAAATAAATATTATTGTGTATGTATATTTAAATTTTTATAATCAATCAAGGCAGTATCAATATCAGCCTCAGTCTCAGTTTTAATTTTGTAGCAGTCAAGTTCAGTTTAGTTTTGTGTTCAGTCAAGTGAGTTTTCCAGTCAATTTATTTTAAAGCAGTTAGCAGTGTAGTTTCAAATTTAGTCTCAAGTTTATCTTTACGAATTTTTAGTAAGAAGAAAATAAAACATAATAGGTATAATAAAAAAAATTATTATTTTTTAAATAAGATCGTGTGGTGTATTACTGTTATTAAAGTGCAGCGGCAATAATCAATAGTAGCGTCACAGCAATATTTGAATTCTAGTTTATTTTGGAACAACATTTTAATATATCCCACCATCTTACTATCAATGGCGAAACTAAATAGTAATAGTGCATAAGATACCTACTATCTTATCAACAGTTCGTAACCACACAGTCAATCCAATGCAGACAAGACTCAAGTTCTTATGGCTATTTCCGTTCTCTTCTCCATCTAACTCGTCTCCGTCTAACTCATGTCTATTCAGTGCTTTATAATAAAATTGGATAGAAATAGTGTTTTTATAAATATATTTTTTTTTCTCAGCAATGGATAAGAAATACGGTGTCGTAGTAGAAAAATTAAGAAACCTCTTTCAATTCCAAGCACGCTTTAGGAGAGTCAGAATGCTAGTTAGACGGTTTGATTTTATGGTCAACGAAGAGTCAGTATTTGGAGTGGCAAACTCAAGACTCTTTATTAATCATAATGAATTAAAATTTATTCTGCGGCCGCACATGAAGCTGAAGATACCTTTCGATAATGTTGAGAAATTCAACATCATAGCCAACTTACAAATTAAAATTACATTGCATAGTGACTTATATGACTACTGCATAGTCACTGCAAGAAGTGACTTGCAGTTACAGGAAATAATGACATTATTGGAGAATGCCAGGGACGCCAGAAACGTGTAAGCATAAATTAGACGAAAAATTAAATTGTTACTTATTAAGGGGCCTCACGCAACGACAAAACTAACGACTTAAAAAGGTTTCGTTAAAATCATCGTACAGCTTTCAGTTATGAAATATCAAAATGAAATTCATAACACAAATAAATAAAGGTTCAATGCAGGCTTGACTGAAATTAGTTTTTAAAATAAAGTTTCTGAAACTGTGTTATGATGTTGTAAATTTGGCGAACTTCAGGGGTAAAATGTAGTTCTAAATAATTTTAATTATAAAAAAATACTCTCATCGAAGCCTTCATTAATTCTTTGTATTCAATTTAATGCAAAAAAATTATAAGAAAAACAAACATTTCTGCTAGATATTTGATTTTAACGAATGCCTTACAGCGGCCGAATTTGCGCTAGGGACGTGGCGCCTCTAACGATTTGTGCGGCCGCAAGCGTAAGTAGCCGTTTTCTGTATTCAGGATATTTTAAGCCCATGTATTTTACTACATTTTATGTTATCGGTTTGTTATTCCCACACGCTAAAAAGTATATTTTTAAATTAAGAAAAAAAAAACTCTCAAAAAATTATATTCATACGAAATATAAATTGCTTGAAACGATTATATTGGCTCACTTGAATGCAATTTTTCTCAAACTAAAACTAAATTTACTTTCTTATATACAAAACAGAGAAGTCTTGATTTCAAACAGATTTACTCGACTCAAAATAATACTTTTTGGCGTGCATGTTTATATGATTATTGATTTTTTTTATTACAAAATAATATTTATTTAACTAGTAACTACAAATAAAAATAAGGTGTGGGCACCACACGACTATCTTATACCTAAGTGCATTGCGAATTTTCGTCATTAGAATACTTTCTTATACTTCGCATAAGAAAGGAAAGTCATTCTTTATTTCACGGGCCAGTTTAAAACATAAGCAAGGAACGAGACTTTGTACAGGTGTATCTTTCAAAATTGTATCTACGATCGTACGCTTTTTTACTTCAAGTTTCTTAAAATTTATTTATTTTGATGAATTTATTGCACTAGTGCCATAAAAGTTAACTTTTTACACGAAAACCAGTTCTTCAAAATAATTGTTTTTCATATAAGTGAGCTGTCAAATAATTTTTGGGGTTTAAGGCCGCAGTTTGCAATACACGGCGCGGAGTGAGGCAAAAGAGACCGAGAATGTTACAGCTCGCGTGCACCGAACATGTTACGTATTTGCTAAAAATTTGTAATAAAAACATGAATAAATTGAAAATATTGGGGTTAATTATGACAGATGGAAGTTAGGTATATTACGTGTAAAATTTATATATTCGATGAAAGTTAATTTTTTCAGTGACATCAGTCAAAAAAAGTAACAGCTTTTTGCACGATCATAGATAATAGTATATTATGCAACGAGCTTATATATCATCATCACTTATTTTACACTCTTATTCTCTTCTCCTTTTGGGCAGCCAATATGAACTCAGGTTCTCTTACATCCATATTTCTTTGTGTACGACTGTCTACTAACTCTGGTAATATACAGTCATTATAAAATTGAACCAATTTTTGTTCCATGGCTTTTGACCAAAAAATATCATCTTTAAATAGAGTTTGAATCTTAAGTCCATATGGCCAAAACACATTATTTTCGATTGGTTATGTGCAGCTGTCCTTGAATTTGGTAGTATCAGTTGTGTGTTATGTTAACATCCCCATTTGGTTTCCAAAACGTGATCATCTTTGATTGGATAGCATCTTCTGGTGACATATTTCGAGCTGACCATGGACATTGATTTCTAAAATTCCTTCTTGCCCAATTAAGCCGTCCGGTATTGCCGATAGGAAAGAATATTTAGAATCGATAAACATTCCACATACATCAATTTGTTTTCCAATCTTACTGGCAGCTTACGATCTGGCTATATTTTCGTTTTACTTCCCGTAATTCAAACTTTGGGCAATTATATTTTTTGGATATAGCAAACTCTCTACCAATCTCTTACAATTTGTATAAGGACGCCGTTTGCATACTTCCCCGAATTTAGAGGCAGTTAAGCGTTTTCTTCGTTCAACATATCACAATTCGGAGTCTGTTTGGCCCTTGTTTCTGCCTCTAATATAATCCCTTCTTCTTCTGGCAAATGTAATGCTGTAAGAAAGGATTCCTTCGCAGTGTCAAATTCTGTTTCTGTCATATCGGTTCTTTGACACTGAGCTCCATAATTTTTGTCTTCGCCGAATAATTTCTAACTTGCGTTCGCTTTTGACTCTTTTCATAGCTGCTTTTTTTCTTGCCTAAACTTATTTCGCATTTCTAAGCGTTTGGTAAAATTTCCTGGGCTTCCACCCTTTATATACTTTCTAACTGAGTATATGGATCTCTTGGTGTTGTAGGAAACTACCGCTGCCGAACATCTGGACTGATAGGAACGTCTTTGCGTATAATTAATTCTTTTCCCTCCAAATAAACTTAGCAATTACAGAGTTAAAACATTCCACTGCTTTGTTGTTAACATTATATATCAAACTATTTGCGTGTCTTACAATATGCTCTGTAGCTAAACGTAATTGTTCATATAATTCTAAAAGTTTAAGAAAATAATGTCATAATTTTACATTATTAGTAAAAATAACAAACTTGCGTGTCTTATGAAGGTTGGCCATCGTAGTTCCCTCTGGACAAAAAATTTCATTGCAGAAGTATTGTAAAGAAACACAGTTCTGATGTTCATCAAGTACATGACTAATACTATTTCTAATATCTCTATGCAAGCTCGAAATTTTTTGTTAGGGAAACATCTTCTTTTTTTCTATATTATATGGCTTTCACAACAGCCCATCTTAATCGATGTCCATTTGCCTACAAGTATCGACAACTATTATATAAATTTCAGTACGTGGGTATGTCTAACTTGCCTGAATTTTCTTTCTGATGACAATAGGTCCATTTTTTTGGATCTTTGCACATCTCATCTATCTTCCTTGAATAGTTACGAAGTAGATGGTTGCGGCATTCGATTTTCTTTACTACTATATTGTAAATCGAATACGTATTGTTCTCTAAAATCTTTTTATAGCAACTGCTATCTCCATCAGCAATAATTTTTTCATAAATTAAGCCATACATTTCGATGCTTTTCGAAAAAACCCTCAACAATAGTATCAGCCTCCTACTGCTTGACGACCCTGACCAGTTCCTGTAGCAAGTGTGTTCTTCTACAATAACATTTATGGTTTGAGTCCTGCTACATAGTGTAAAATATTTATTCCTAACACCAAGGAAAAGAGCTTTTCTGTAAAGTTGGAATGTTATTCAAATTTTTTTATTGACAGTTTTTGCTAAATTTATATGTGCTAATGAGTAGTGAATATTAGCCGACTCTAGATCCACCCGAGGTCAGGCTCCAAAATCGCGAGAAATTACCCCCTCCACTTTTGTAGTTCCGAACGTGGACACTGAGGTTTTAGAGATGACGCTGAGGTCGGCACGCCAATTCAAAATTAAGTTAATGAACAGAGTGTCTCAAAAAGTCCTTGAAACTTTGCAAAATAAGACGCCACGTGTGTGTTTTCAGTCTGCTCGCGCGGTAGTAATGGCCATGATAAGTTAAGATTGCACGCGCCTATTTTTGGTCAAAACAAGACGTAATGTGATGAGTGAGCCCTTTTTGTATGCTTTGATACGTCTTCCTACGTTGACAAATTCACCCTGGTAGATTAATGATCCCGAGGATTTCCATTTCTTGTGGTAAAAATTATAGGCTCATTTAAAAATGGGTTTTATCTTCTGAAAGCTTGCTTGATTTATGTCCGTCGACGATTCTTAGGTTCTTAGAGTTCTTGAGAGCATCCTTCACATGGCCTTCACAAGTTAGGGAAATATTTAAGGTTTGAAAAATCTCACCAACAATCACAACAGCTGCAGCAAGCTGATCGGCTTTAGTACCAGAATTATCTTCCGGAACATTAAAAATTAAAAGATTAGTTTTCCTTCTCTCTCTCTCCCCGCAACCTCAAGTATTACTTTCTCAGCCTGGAACACTTCAGAACCTTGCTTAGTGGGTTTTTGCATAGTACCCATTCCAATCTGTCGTATTTCCCTTTGTAGCGTATCTACTGTTGCGGTTAACTCATGGAGGTTCTTCAGTTGCAGCTTGAAGTCCGAGCAATTGGGGCAATAGAATGTTATTTTGCGAAATTCCAATATCCAATATGGCGACTGCATATCTGACAGATATAAAAATTAATCAAATGTGACAGTTCTCTGCAATTTACTAGTAAGTAGTTAGAATATGTGCTTTTTTGAAAGTATAAACGGAAAAAATGAGGGATAGTGACAGTGAAATGTAAAATTTGACTCCACCAAAAATTATGGAACAAGCCTTAGTAGCCACGAACAATTTATTACCAGCTAAATTCGCAAAGATGTACGGAAAAATTTACGCTCAATTTATGAAAGGGAATGTTCAAAAAATAATGTTTTATTATGGGGTCGTAGAAAAAATAGTGTATGCAACTCGCATTTAATGGATATTAAGACACTCGTAATTTTCTTACTCGTGTCTTAATAGCTAGCATTAAATGCTCAATGCATAATATACTATTTTATGTAGAATTGTTTTTTCGTTACATTAGAAATTATGTTTGCCAAAAATTTTGATACGTTGTAAAACGGACTTGGAATACAATACAATAGGCCTAAGAGGTGTATTTTCTTTATGTAATTTGGGTAAGCCGTATATTTTTTGCGGTTGTGCGGTATTTAATTTTAGTGAAGCTGCTGTCTTGGGCGAACTTAAGTGTTTGGTTGCTCATTTTTTAATTAAGTCATTATATTAGCTCTTTGAAATCAAAGTGTTGGGTCGTTGCTAAATTTGGAGTATATGTGTTCATCGTTCATTAACTCCTTCATCTTCTGTTGAATGTTCTATTAATGCAAAGAGAAACAATTCTGTAAACGAGAGAAACGAAGTAGCTTGTCAAAAATCTACTTTATTCCAGTTTTAAATAATCCGCAATGACACACCCTGTGTGTCTCACCATCCTATTTTTGCCGGAGTATCTCTCATAATAAACAAAAAAACAAAAATAATAACATTAAACTTTGACAATGTCAAAGTCATAGTAATGTTTTTAGGTAAGGTTTTCAGGAGCATTTTACTATATTTCTTCGTATTCTTTTGAAAATATGTTATTTTTCTTAGTTGCATTGACAATACAGTCTTTTTTTTATATGTATTTCTATATTTACACAAACTGAGGAAGACAATTTTAAGAATATATTGTCGAAACTTTTTACACAATCATTTTTATTATTATTATCATATCTTAACTAATTGTTAATTCATGTGTTAAATAAAACAGACCGCTAAACCAAGAAATACGTCGCTAAATCACTATATATATATATATGAAACGCAACAATCAGCTTGCTAAATCTTTATAGTTTCCAAGAAATGGAATTTTTAATGCGCCGCTCATTTCAAGCGAGGGAGTAATAATGCACAGATCTCTGCACCGGGACTTATTACAAGACACTGGTTGGAACGAAGCGTACTCAATACGAACCTGGCCTGCGAAAAGACATCCCTACTCTCATTATTTTATTTTATTTGCAAACTATCCCCCCGCACGTCCTACCTCACCGCAGTAACTAGACAGCTCTGCGTAAGCCCCCTTAATTATTCTTTGTAGTGCATTACCGACCAATAATAGTAGCAGTAATATTAGTACTAGTAGCAACGAAGGTGACTCGCTGATAGAATGAAAATTGTGATATTTTTTTTAACTTTATACTTTTAAAATGTTTTTTTTTGTATTATTGCATTTTATATTTTGATGAATAAAAGTTATACTACACTACATAACGTAAGCTATTTGTGTACTCCCGTAACTATGCTACGAGTTTCCACATTAGGAATCAAACGTGATTTTTGATCTTGAACGTTCGTTTTTTTTTAGGTGATTAGAATACATTCCAATTTATTTATATTTAAAAATAATTATGTAGGCAACTAATTTTTTTTTACTGTTGAATATTTTTATCGAAAGAAAAATTAAATGTAGTATTAATTGATCTGGATAATTAGTGTTTATTGAAATTTGATTATTAACGCACGCTTATATTTTTCACGTTAGGTGTTATGTTACTAGAACTAATATCTTCAATGTTCACGTTTACGTTATGTTCATGTTTACGTTAGCTTTAGGATGCGTTCCTGATAGTAATACATCAAATATGCCTATGACAGAAAATGAAAATATCGATTAAGAGTAATGTTTCCAAATTGGCGTCTGTGGGCAGGGGCATACCGCAGGGATCCATTCTCGGCCCTACTCTTTTTTTAATTTATGTCAGTGACTTACAGAATCAAATGAGCTATTGCACTATTACACAGTACGCGGACGACACTTCATGCGTAACAACAGCTAAATGTAAAGAGGAGCTCGTTGTGTTGGCATCGCGTGTGATGCTGATATGCAGTCCTGGTCATTAAAAAACCGTCTCATTCTTAATGCAGATAAGACAAATATTGTCAACTTCTCCAAAACTAAAAATTTGGATTACAGTTTGTGTTTGAGCTTGGGGGGCAAATCATTGACGGAGAGTGAGTCGTCCGTCTTTCTAGGTTTGACGGTGGACAGGTGTCTTCGTTGGGGCGAGCATTGCGTGGGCCTATCCAAAAAATTGAATCCCATGTTGTATGCTATTGGTATGCTGAGTAGGGTTGTCTCTTTGGAGAGCCTGAAATTATTCTATTATGGTTGTATCGAGTCACATTTAAGATATGCGATCATTTTTTGGGGATCATCTACATACTTTAACGACATTTTCATTATTCAGAAACGTATGTTAAGAGCCATGAGGGGTGTTTCCTCACGTAGTAGCTGCAGACATCTGTTCCGGGAAATGAATATAATGACGGTTGCCTCGTTATACAGGGTGTCTCTAAAAGGTCTTTAAACAACTCTACCACGTATTTTTCGGACCAAAATAAACCGATTTAGCAAAACTTGGCTTAGTGAAAGTTGCTTAGTTTGTGCGCAATACGGTCCTGAAGTTGCAGTTGGAAAATTGTTTTTTTGTTATAAATTTGAAACGGCTGGAGCGATTGCGCTAAATTTTGTTACGTTTACATAATTTTATGAGTCAAGAAATTCTGTATCAAAATTGTGATAGTAATCAATCCATAGGCGGAGAACCTGCGTTTATAAATATTAAAACATTTCCATTTTCTACGCCAATGGATAAAAAAGAGTTTGTCTATAAAATTTTAGATTAAGTGTCTTAAGTACAAGAAAAAAGGTACTCTTGGTAAGACTCGAAAAATTGCATCGTTTTCTCAAAAATCGCATTTTAAGAATTGTTAACAATTTTTTTATGATATGTTTTCTTTTTTAATAAATACGGAACGACCAATACCAAATAGGTCAAAACAAATAGGCACTAGTTAATAAAAAAGATATTCTGTTTATTTCGTCAATTAATACAAAGATGCTATTTTTTTAATAATGTTTTTTCATATAAATTCCAATTGTGTTCTAGTTGGTGGACAACAGAGAATTATTAACAATTAAACAATGAAATAATGAAAATGAAACAATGATTTTTTTAAAAAAAAAGAAAGGATATTATAAAAGGTGTTCAAAATGTCTACCATTTTCGTGAATACAAAGGTCTATTCACCGGAAGAAATTAAATTGAACTCTTTGCAAAACTTCTACATCACCTCTGAGATTATTGGTTGCTTCTTGAATACGTTGTCACAATTCTTCTTCATTATTTACAGGTGTATTGTAAACAATGGATTTCTGGTGTCCCCAAAAAAAATAATCCAGAGGATTCAGATCTGGACTTCGAGGTGCCCATTGTACAGGAGCGTCATTACCTCTACCGATCCATCTATTTGGAAAGTGATGGTTTAAGTAGTGTCGTACGTTCATCGAAAAATGTGGTGGTGCACCATCGTGCATAAACCACATATTCCGTCGAATATCTAGCGGTATATCATCTAACAAATCCGGAAGAGTATGTTGTAAAAAAATCAAATAGGCTTCTCCAGTTAATCTTTGCGGTAGTCTGACAGGTCCAATAATAAAATTTCCGATTATTCCAGCCCATACATTCATTTTAAATTCATGTTGAAAATGGTTAAATTTATGGGCATGTGGATTTTCCTCTGCATAAACATGTTCATTATGAAAGTTCGTTATCCCTCTTCTTGTAAAACAAGCTTCGTCGGTAAATAAGATTTTAGTAGTGTAAGACCGCCGGTCCTACTCCCACCTCCGGAGGTGGAGGTCAAAGGTCAAGGGTCAAAGGTCAAAGGTCAAGGGTCAAGGGTCAAAGGTCAAGGGTCAAAGGTCAAGGGGTCAAAGGTCAAGGGGTCAAAGGTCAAGGGTCAAAGGTCGCCGGAGGTGGAGGTCAAAGGTCAAAGGTCGCCGGAGGCGGGGGTCAAGGGTCAAAGGTCAAAGGTCACCGGAGGCGGAGGTGGCGCCCTCTAACGCTCACTAACCCAACTAAGGTGGAGCCCTCTGACGGCCACTAGCCAAACTAAAAATGGCAGATTTCTTGATTACCAACCCAACTAAAATGGCGTCCTCTGACGGTCATTTGCCAAACTAAAAATTGTATCTCATCATTACCAACCCAACTAAGGTGGCGTCCTCTGACGGTCATTTGCCAAACTAAAAATTGTATCTCTCATCATTACCAACCCAACTAAAATGGCGTCCTCTAATGGCCACTAACCCAACTAAGTGGCGCCCTCTAACGCTCACTAACCCAACTAATGTAGCGCCCTCTAACGCTCACAAACCCAACTAAGGTGGCGCCCTCTGACGGTCATTTGCCAAACTAGAAATTAAATAAAAGAACAAATAAAATTATTGATTTTTTATTTATAGATAGTCATATATACATATTTTTTAATATTATAAAATAAAATTATAACACATTATCTTTATCAATCCAAGAATTGTGAGAATTATTGAAACCAAACCATTTTACATAAACTTTCCCACCCTTCCTATATAAAACTTTTTCAATCAGATAGGCATCTCCATGTTTAGTTTTCTGCAATTCATATTCATAAAAACCTCCTAATATTGGTTGTCCATTCATATCTTCCAACATATACGTTGTTGGATTAGTAACTTTAACTTTAACAATCTTAAACAATTCACCACTCCAGTTGCTAACATAGCCTTTCGAAAAAACACCCTTAAATTTACTAATTCTAACGATATCTCCAATTTTAAATTTTCGTTTTCCAATTGTTTGTATATCATTGTAGACAGTAGAAAGCAGGAGCTTTTCATTTTTCTTGGTGACATCACAAGGTCGCATTTTAATGGTTCGATGTTTTGCTTTATTATAGGTGTCAGTTACTGAAGATAAAATATCTATCCACTTATAGCTACCTTTCATAGTAAATTCCTTATATAATTTTCCCTTAAGTGTACGAATAACACGTTCAGCAATAGAAGCCTTCATTGTACTATATGTCGAATAATGATTTATATTATATTGTTTCATGAGATTTTGAAATCGGGTATTATAAAACTCTTTACCATTGTCGGATTGTATATTTTTTGGCTGTCGAGTATCTTGAAGAATGTCTTCCATTGCATTACATACATCTAACCCGGTTTTAGATTTAAGTGGTCGAGTCCATAAGAACTTTGAGAAGCAGTCTATAACCACGAGTATATATCTATACCCGCCATTTTCCCGAGCATGCGGGATAAATTCGGCTAAATCAATCTGCCACAAATCATCAAAACCTCTAATAATGAAGCGACGTCTGGGGAAGAATCTTCGAGTGGGCTTGTGTAACTCATTAACTATATCACGCTTAATACTGCTCATTATTAATGACTGTAATCTAGTGTTTATATATGCGCGAGTGTTTCATATAACAATGGTAATTAATTTTTTAAAAATTCATTCCTGACTGCATTATTTCAAGTCTTTGATTTCTTTTCAAGGTTTTTTCTTATAGCTTCTAGTTTAGCATTGAGTTTAGCTTCAATTCTACTCTCAACATTTTTTTCCATTCGATACAGCTTTTGATTAGTTTCATCTTGTAGAGTATTTGCACTAACGTCGACAATCCCTTTGATTGTATCCAAGTTAACGCCTTTATTTAAATTATTTTTCAATGCAAGTATTTCACCATCCAAATCATTCTTAATTTTTTCAATCTTCTTACTAACTTCAGAATTTGTTGCATAGTTTTTTCTTAAAACATCAAATTTAGCATCAATCTTCTTCTCAACAGTAGCTTGCATCTGGTTTAATTTCCCATTAATCGACTGTTGCACATTATTTACACTAACATTAACAATGCCTTTAAATATATCCAAATTAACAGTTTTATTTAAATTAGTTTTAAATGTGTTCAAGTTCTCATTCAATTCCTTCTTAATTTTACCAATCTTATCACTAACTTCCGCATTTGTTGCAAGGTTGCTTCTTAAATTGTCAAGTTCAACTTCTATTCTATTCTCAACAGCAGTTTGCATCTGATGTATGATATTGCTGACATCCTCACCTACTTTGGAGTTTGAGGTATCTATCTTTATTCGAATATCATTCACTACATGATCAATCCTTAGATCTATTATACCAAGTATTCTAGATAGGTGGCGCTTATTAACAGAATCTTGATCGTGTATAGGATCTGCTACACGACAAATGCGTTTACCGCCAATATCAACATCACCTTCTTCTGTTAATGGTAAAGATGGCTTTTGACGTTTAACGCTAGCTTTACTACTGCTAAGATATCTACCAAATTTGTCTACACTCATTACGATACTGATAAAAAATGTTGAGTGTATTGATTATTTATTCAATTACTCCACATTCTTTAAGCTCTTCAACGATAGATGTAACCTCATTATGATGAATTTCATTACCAGAATCCTGAGAAGCTTTCAAAAGTTTAAGACGATCCACGAGCTCATTTATATCATCCCAATAGACATATTGATATGTTGCATTAGTGTTGGCAACTAACATGTCACCTATACGTCCGCCAGACCATGTTTCTGAAGTCGAAAATCCAATTTTTTTAGCGAGAAGAGGTTTTATTATTTTTCCCCATTTGTACGCTCTAGTTCCTCTCAAATGGTTTTTCAAATAGAATTGTTTGCGATGTACATTGGTTTCTTGTAAAATATCATAGTATTGTAATAGATCATTGTCATTATAGTTATTTGGTCTAGTTTTAAATATTAATTCATAGAGACCATATGAACCAGGAAATCGTTTATTATTGATTATTATATCATTTCCATCTAGATATAATGCACGAGCGCCCAATTTTAATCTATTTGTTTCAGGTTCAAACGTCACACCATACGTCGTATCATATACATTGCTCGTGTCTTCAAAAAAGCCCTGTACGAACTCTCTCGGTAATGGATTAAGATTTTTATAAGACGTGCTAGATGAGTGCGAATTATTTTCTAACAGTGAATTAGATTGTTGATCGAATGGATGCACTTCTGTCAGAGGTTCTTTCACAGCTTCATTCATGTTAATGTTTTGATTGTACATTTGCATATCGGGTACTGTAGAAGTTGACAATTTTTCATTATTTTTCATAGTGGTGGCAAACGTCATTAGCGGTTCTTTAATTGTCTGTGTTTCCTGTTTTATTGTTGTACTTAAACCTTTCAGATTCTCAGTAATTGGTTTAAACATTTTTTGAATTAAATAATCCTCATCTGAACGATTAAGTTTCAACTGCATATACTTATTTTTTATAACTTTACTTGCTTTAATAATATCCCGCTTCATTTTATCATAATTTATGTTTCTACTATTAACTGCTTGTCCTCGCATGATTATTTGTAGACAGACATATATTAAATGAATAATGCGAATACGTATAGTTCTTTATAAAGATTATCTAGATGTAAATGTTTACTAACAGTGAGAAAATACACTCAAAAAATATACAAAAGATGTCACAACATCCCACAAACATATCATCATCAAGTAGTGAGGTGGTATTCATGATTTACTGAAGTCACCTATACGATTCTACATCTATATATTAAATGATATCCATACAATAATTCACAAACATATATAGTGATCGAAACCTTTCCTGTAACGACCATTATGTATATCACTATCCTTATCTATCACCAGGAATCCATATTTATCTATCCAGCATTTACCACAAATCGATTTAAATTGCTCAAATGACATATCAACACCAACATGATCATTGTAAATATGTTGTAGATTTGTATTATCTTGCTTAAACAATACCAACAAATTTGCATTATCTCTAATTAGATGTTTCGGTATACGAGTATAAGTTTGACATAAGTAAAAGCTATCGACACCCTTATGCCTCCCCATACAAAAATATTTTCTAATATTGTTTTGTTTATCGCACGCTACATCGTCAAAAATGAAAACTGAATCTATCTCAGCTTCCGTAGGATCAATTATTTCATCATTTTCCTTACAAGGAAAATATTTAACATCTTTAACGTTGTTTAAAACATTTTCCAACAATTTATATTTTGGCTGATACAGAGACTTAGAATAAATGTAAATATTTTCGAACTTGAGACCATTTTCATCGAATAATAAGGATAGCATGAGATTTGTTTTACCACAGTTTGATGGACCGCAAAGTAGTGCTCTAATGGAATTCGGTAGTAGACTGCTATGTTTCCGAAATTTAGCATTTTCGTCTGTATCCAAATCTAAATTGAGGATTTCAAGAGCATCCTTCTGCTTCACTAATCTCATGATGAATGAATTATATATAAATTGTCGGACGTTTACATAGTTAATTCATTTCAATGTTAACATTTAAAGAAGGTGGAGGTGTTGTGAACTCTCTAATCAACAAGTTACCTATAGAGCTTCACATACCAGGGGGGTATTCTTTCTGTGGACCTGGTACAAAGCTCCAAAAACGCTTAGCGCGAGGCGATCTCGGTATTAATCCATTGGATAGAGCTTGTCGGGAGCACGATATTGCATATTCGCAACATAAAGATTTAAAAGATAGACATAAAGCAGACCTGATACTTCAAGAAAAAGCTTGGAATCGTGTTAAGTCATCAGATGCAAGCGTGGGTGAAAAGACAGCCGCCTGGTTAGTAACTAATACAATGAAAGCTAAAAGAAAATTGGGCATGGGTCTAAAGAAGAAACCGCTTAAAAAGATATCGGGTGCTACTGTTAAGAAGACTCTTAAAAGATTCGGAAGCGATATTAAACAAGGTGCGAAATTATCATTGGAGGCAGCTAAGGTCGCTATCAGAGAAGCTGGAGGTCGAAAACGTATTAAAACCCCCAGAATAATCCCCATACCGAAAGTTGGAGGAGTATTGCCACTCATACCAATATTCGCCGGGCTAAGCGCTCTCGGCTCACTGGCAGGCGGTGTAAGTGGGATAACACAAGCAGTACTCAAAGCTAAGACTGCTCGAAGACAATTACGGGAAGCTGAAAGACATAATAAAACTATGGAAACTATTGCATTAAAAGGTGAAGGTTTATATATGAAGCCATATAAGAAGGGTCTCGGTTTATACTTAAAACCATCAAAAAACTAATAAGTCGACTGCCTCAAAGAGCATTAACCGATCATGATATTTTGAAATATGCTAAATATATTCAACATTTTAGAGGTGTATTTATGTTAGATACTCTACCAAAATCACCCAACAAAAACGAAAGCGCAGTCGTTAATTTGGATAGTATTAAAGGACCTGGAACACATTGGGTCTGTTATAAGAAGAAAGGTTTTAATATATATTATTATGATTCGTTTGGCAATTTAATGCCTCCGCCGGAATTGATAGAATATTTCAATGCAAAAAGTTCTAATAAAATAATGTACAATCATAAACGTTATCAACGTTTCAACACTATTAATTGTGGACACCTATGTTTAGAATTCCTACTAAATGATATATAATCATATATCTATATGCTAGTATATTAGTCATGTCGTACACTTTTACGTTGAAGGGCACAAAGTCTGTGCTTTCTGTTGATTATTATCCGCCTATTGATTTGAATCCTCACTATGAATACGTTCTGGGTCTAATAGGATTCAATAGCTACAATTCGATTCCCAACATTGTTGAGGGCAGTAATAAATTTTATTATGATAATGATAAAGTTATTATAATTCCAACAGGATCTTATGAGATAAGTGATATTGCAGATTTCTTGATGAAATCGATGCCTAAAGACACAATATCACTCAAACCAAACAATAATACAATAAAGTGTGAAATTAAAAGCAAATTTGAAATAAATTTTGAACCTAAAGACTCTATAGCAAACATGTTGGGCTTTAGTAGGAGACTATTACCAGCTAATCAAAATCATGAGTCTGATCTACCTGTTAACATTATAAAAGTTGCAACAATAAGAATTGAGTGTAATATCACAACATCAGCCTACTATGATAGTCGTCTATCTCACACGTTGTACGAATTTTCTCCGCAAGTAGAACCGGGGTATTTAATCAGTATCTCACCGGAACATATAATATATCTACCTATTAATTCTAAACGTATTGACAATATTACATTAACATTGCTCGATCAAGATGGTGATGCAGTAAACTTTCGTGGGGAACAGATCATTGTTAGATTAGAGCTGAAAAGACTTGCATAATGGGTATTTCATTTTATGATCGTCATATAACATCTACAATACCACGACAGAAGATCACTTCACAGTCTAACCTGAAACAGTTAACATCAGCTAATATAATATTTCTACAATCACTAGGCTTTCAAGTGAAAAATGGAGGAAAAGCTGTCCATATTCCAAGACGTGCAATTCGATGAAGTTATAACTAAGGATGAATATCACACATATTATCCGAGAACGCACAATTTCAATTTAAATGATGAAATCCGCATAAGCATTCAAAATCAAGATGTCTATACACTACCTTCCGAGAGTTATATATACATTGAGGGGAAATTTAAACCTGATGATAATGGAATTGGTAAACCTGAATTAACAAATAATGCATACGCTTTTTTGTTTGATCAGATTCGATATGAAATTAATGGTGTAGAAATCGATCGTTCAATGAAACCTGGTATTAGTTCTACGATGAAAGCATTAGTTTCCTATAATGAAGCTGAAAGTCGTATGTTGTCAATAGCTGGGTGGTGTCCCTTCGAACAACAGCCTACAGTTTCCAATAATAAGTTCAATGCATGTCTGCCGCTCAGTATGTATTTCGGCTTTTGTAATGATTACAAGAAGATTATTATTAATGTTAGCCAAGAATTAGTATTAATTAGAAGTAAAACAGATGAAAACTGCTATCAAAATAAGGCAGATGATGGAACAAAAAAGGCTACAATCGAGATTGAAAAGATTGAGTGGCGTGTACCACATATAAGTGTAAATGATGAGACACGTTTAAAGCTCTTAAACAACCTTAAAACCAATAAGCCGATATATTTAACTTTTCGCAAATGGGTATTATACGAACTTCCAGCTTTGCGTGCAACGAAAACTGATATTTGGCCTGTTAAAACTAGCACTAATCTAGAGAAACCACGATACGCTATTATAGCGTTTCAACAAAACAAGAAAGATAATTTTCAAAAAGATGCTTCTAGCTTTGATCATTCTTCAATCACAAACATTAAATTGCATTTAAATTCAGACTATTATCCCTATAGTAATATGAATATAGACATGAGCAAAAAGCTTTATGCCCCAGCATATCTTATGTATACAAAATTTCAATCTAGTTATTATGGTCAGACTCGTGGACCTCTTATGAGCTATAACAGATTTTACGAATCACCACTTTACGTAATAGACTGTTCAAAGCAAAATGAATCTTTAAAAACGTCTACTGTCGATATAAAATTAGAACTAGAGTGCCAGGAGACTTTTAGTGAGAACACTTCCTGTTTATTATTAATTTTACAAGATTGTATTGTTGAATATAGTGCATTAACAGGTACTGTTAAGAAAATTATATAACATTTTAAAAATAAAGATCTATATTCATAATATCTGTTTAGCATACATCTATAAATTCAGGGTGAACATGTTAAAATCCCCTAACAAGTTTTCCTCATATATACTGATTATAAAATAAATTTACATTTAGTCACACTCAAGTTATCATGATGCAAAGAGATACAATTGATGATGGTGAGGCGGTTTATCAGTGTACAGATGAAATCGATAGGAAATCGGATTGTTTCCGTTGTGCTGCTGATAAGCAACGTTTTCGTATAAGAATTCGAAACCTAAATAAAATTTTAACCCAAGTTTTGACTGAAACACATAGAGATAAAATCTACAAACAGCGATTTGAATCGTTCGTCATCATCGATATAGAAGGATTTGCCACACCAAACTTCATACCGAAAGAAATGAGTATAAGCGATGGTCAGAGAAGTCTGCATTTTTTATTTAAACCTGCCGTAAGTTTTCATCTATTACCAAGGAAACATCAAAGGACAGTGAGATGGCTGGAAAGAAATCATTTAAACTTGAATTATTCTCAGGGATATATAGAATTGAAAGAGATTACTCAGATATTAAAAAACATTTCTAGTTCTTACAATAAAATATATGTGAAGGGACATCAAAAATATGATTTTCTTAAGAAATATGTAAAATATATAGATATAGTAAATCTGGAATATTGTAAACAAAATGTACCGAATCTTGTTAAAACTATGTTTCCCTGTCTTTATCATAATAAAGATAATGAAAAATGCATGTGCACACAATATAATGTTATGACTATTTATAAATATTTGCAATCTAAATAAATATATGAAGATATATATAAATAAGTTGTTTTTTATTTTTATTATTTAAGGTTATATAAATATACATACAAATCGTGAAATATCATGTTTTCTCCATAATACAAATTTTTCTAGCAATAATTTAAAATACTAATTAATACTTTCAAAGTTATTTCTGACGTCAGACTTAAAATACACTTTCTAACTAGACAAACACCTCAAGGTATCTAATTAACGCTGTGGAATTTTTTTTCCAATTATACATCAGATATGAAACATTTAAGGAATGTTTCACTTATAACAAATTATACTCGAGAGCTTTCTAACGCAATCATTTTAAAATTTCCACAATATATTTTCTATTTATTGTCATATAGGTGAAAACGTCAACTAATTAGCGTTTTCTATCATTAACTCTATTGATATATATTCACAATAAAGCATACTTGATACCATTCACCGTATACTAATCAAAGTGTGAACACCTCTTTGTGATACGTCTTTACATTTCGCTGTATAATAATCGAATTGTGAATATCTACTGTTTGTGTGTGATACTTCTTTACATTTATAATGTAAGTATATATTTTTAATTTGTTTCTCATAGAATGAGCTGCGCCATATGAGTTTTTTATTGTTTAAACATGTAAATTTGCATATAATTAAGTCGTTTATTTTTATATAACTCTTTAAATATTTTTTTCAATAATTTAAATAATAAGAGTATTTTTAGTTAAATATATGGGTATCATTCATGTATTAAAATATTATTTTTATATATACAGGTCTATAATTAGTATTTTATATTAATTGATATACGAGGAGTTTTCAAAATAAATAGACAGTTTCGATATATTAAAAATTATGTTTCAATAGCTTTTTATTGCATTAAATTTATTATATTAATTCGTTTCTTATAGAATGAGCTGCGTCATATGAGTTTTTTATTGTTTAAACATGTAAATTTGCATATAATTAAGTCGTTTATTTTTATATAACTCTTTAAATATTTTTTTCAATAATTTAAATAATAAGAGTATTTTTAGTTAAATATATGGGTATCATTCATGTATTAAAATATTATTTTTATATATACAGGTCTATAATTAGTATTTTATATTAATTGATATACGAGGAGTTTTCAAAATAAATAGACAGTTTCGATATATTAAAAATTATGTTTCAATAGCTTTTTATTGCATTAAATTTATTATATTAATTCGTTTCTTATAGAATGAGCTGCGCCATATGAGTTTTTTATTGTTTAAACATGTAAATTTGCATATAATTAAGTCGTTTATTTTTATATAACTCTTTAAATATTTTTTTTTCAATAATTTAAATAATAAGAGTATTTTTAGTTAAATATATGAGTATCATTAATGCATTAAAATATTATTTTTTATATATACAGGTCTATAATTAGTATTTTATATCAATTGATATACGAGGAGTTTTCAAATAAATAGACAATTTCGATATATTAAAAATTATGTTTCAATAGCTTTTTATTGCATTAAATTTATTATCTTAATTATGTTTAATTTGTTTCTCATAGAATGAACTGAGTCATATGCGTTTTTAATGTTTAAACCTGTAAATTTGCATAATATTAAGTTGTTTATTTTTATATAACTCTTTAAATATTTTTCTCAATAATTTAAATAATTCTGAATAATAAGAGTATTTTTAGTTAAATATATGGAGATCATTCATGTATTAAAATATTATTTTTATATATACAAGTCTATAATTAGCATTTTATATCAATTGATATACGAGGAGTTTTCAAAATAAATAGACAGTTTCGATATATTAAAAATTATGTTTCAATAGCTTTTTATTGCATTAAATTTATTATATTAATTATTTTTAATTTGTTTCTCATAGAATGAGCTGCGCCATATACGTTTTTAATGTTTTTAATATTCTTGCGGTATTAAACAAAAATATTATGGATTCTTATTTTAAAGTTGTTCATTAAATTATATTTCCGCGTAAATAACACGAATTTATGAATGTAGACCATTTGTTAAAGCAGTGTTGTAATTTTAGATTAAAATGGACTGTGGTAATTGCGGTAAAACTTTTGCACGCACAGATGCTTTTAAAAGACATCCATGTCTAAATAAAGAAGCCTTTACGTGTGAAATATGTCAGTCATCTTTCACGAGGAAGGATAATTTAACTCGTCATTTGAAGAGAACGCATCAGATGATGAATGCTGGGAGCGCTTCCACATCAACAGATACGCCTATCAAAAAGCCTAGAGTAGAAGCACCAAAACCTCAGAAGGCCAGGCAAGATGTTTTGAAACCCCAGGTAAGGTACGAATGCTGTGGTCTGAGCTTCTCTAGTAATTTATTATACAAGGGACATCTCAGGTCACAGCAGCACGTATCTGACACTGCTATTGCTTTGGAGGATGGAGTGTTTGAGATTGCCACCAGTTTTAGACATCGCGTCACGTCTTATAGATTATTTATCAATGAAAATGTAGATATCATATCTACATTGAAAAATTTAAAAAATAAAGCGTGCCAACTGATCATAAATACGATTGAACGGTTAGATTCGAGTGTCAAGGTGCAGATTGAGTTATTTGCTCACTACATTAAACCACAATGTGAGGATCAAATAACCAGTCTAAAATCATTTAACACTCGATACACTGTTATAACGATATCTAGCGATGTACATCATATTTATGATCAGTTGTGTGACATAATCAGAACAAAGTCGGAAGAATTTATGGGGAATCAGTCTGGTTGGAGTCTTGTTTCGGTATCACATTTAGAAATTAATATAAATTTATTTGACCCAATCAGCGGTTCCTCGTATATAGTTCTACCGACTTCAATAAAAAAAAGGAATGCCTGTATTAATATAATGAACTCAGACGATAAATGTCTTGCGTGGTGTATAACTGCAGCACTCCATCCGACTGACAATCATAGTGAAAGAGTAAGTAGCTATCCGCATTATTCTACAATATTAAACTTAAAGGACATTAAATTCCCGGTCAAACTACATGATATCAGTAAAATAGAAATACTGAATAATATTTCTATTAATGTATATGGCCTGGCATTTGATTCCACATGTGACAAGATTAATGTTGTAGGGCCAATTTATTATACTCATAATCGTATGGATGTGCACATTAATTTACTATTAATTGAAAACGGAGAAAAGTCGCATTATGTTTTAATTAAAAGTCTGTCAAAGCTAATTTCATCTCAGATTAGCACTCATGAACATAAAATACACTTGTGTGACGGTTGTTTCAACCGTTTCCAAACTCAAGCCAGCTTGGAACAACATCAAAACTTTGATTGCAATAGGGTATGTACAGTTCTACCTTCAACTAATCTTAAAAAAACTAAAACAGGTGATATGTTGCCTGAAAATAAATTGCGTTTTAATAATTTTGATAAAAAGCTAAAGGCCAACTTTGTAATATATTGTGATTTCGAGTGTTTATTACAACAAGTTCAATCATGTAGCAGTGATCCAAGCGTTTCATACACTCGCGATATACAAAAACATGTTCCATTCAGCTTTGCATATCAGATCGTTTGCGCGCATGATTCAAGTTTAAATAAATTCGTGTCATATGTCGGTTCGGATTGTCCAAAAGTATTTATTTCGCGACTAGTTGAAGATGTCAAATCTATATACAACAAGTATCTAAAAAATGTCGTTCCGATGCTTAAATTAACGTCAAGTGAAAGTATGATATTTAATAATGCAGTGATCTGTCACATTTGTGAAAAATCTCTCGACGGAGATAAGGTGAGAGATCACTGTCACATTACAGGAAAATTTAGAGGTGCAGCTCACTCTGTTTGTAATTTAAATTTCAAGATACCTAAATTCATCCCAATATATACCCATAATCTAAGTGGCTACGATAGTCATCTATTCATTAAAGATTTGGCTGATGACGACCTAGATATTGACGTAATACCAATTAACAAAGAAAAATATATTAGCTTCAGTAAAAACGTGATAGTCGATCAATATACAGATAAAACGGGCGCGAAGAGGAATATATCTCTTAAATTACGTTTTTTAGATTCTTTTAGATTTATGGCAGCTTCACTAGATAAACTAGCTAATAATCTATCTCCTACGGATTTAAATAATGTTAGATCTCACTTTCCCAATGATTTGCAATTTAATTTAGTACGACGAAAAGGTGTTTTCCCTTACGAATATTTAAATACTTTTGAACGTTTGTACGAATCGACTCTACCACCAAAAGACGCCTTTTATAGTTCGTTAGCAGATGAACATATAAGCGATGCTGATTATAAACACGCGCAGACCGTATGGAACATGTTTAACTGTAAAAATTTATTAGATTATTCAAACTTATACTTAAAAACAGACGTTTTATTATTATCAGATATTTTCGAAAATTTCCGACAAATTTGTTATAAAACATACGGTTTGGATCCTGCTCAGTATTATACCAGCCCAGGTTTGTCTTGGGATGCAATGTTGAAGTATACAAAAATCGAGTTGGAACTACTTACGGATATTGATATGCATCACTTTGTAAAGAAAAATATTAGGGGAGGGTTAGCACAAGCTTCATTACGATATGCCAAAGCTAACAATAAATATTCAGGGGATTATGATGCGAGTAGTCCAACGTCATACTTAGTTTACTGGGATGCTAACAACTTGTACGGGTGGGCCATGTCACAATATCTACCATACGGAGACTTTCGTTGGTTGTCAGAAAACGATATTGAAAACTTAGATATAGCTAACATCGCGGACGATTCTGAAATAGGATACTTTTTGGAAGTAGATATCGAGTATCCATCAACACTTCATAGTAGTCATAATGACTTACCTTTTTTGCCCGAAAATATAAAACCCCCCAACTCAAAATTTAACAATAAGAAGCTTATAGCTAATTTGAATGATAAATGTAAATATGTTATACACTACCGAAACTTAAAGCAAGCTTTAAATGCGGGACTCAAAATTATTCAAATTCATCGCGTTTTAGAATTTAAACAGTCCAATTGGCTTCAAAGTTATATTAATTTAAACACCAGCCTCCGTCAGCAGTCGCGCAATGATTTTGAAAAAGATTTTTACAAGTTAATGAATAATTCCGTCTATGGTAAAACCATGGAGAATGTAGACAAGAGAGTTGATGTTAAATTGGTTACACATTGGGATGACAAAGGTAATAGGCGGGGTGCTGGCAGTTTAATTTCAAAATTAAATTTTAAAAATATTAGCATATTTACAGAGAACTTTGTTGCAATCCAGATGGAGAAGCTTAGAGTGGTTTATAATAAACCTATCTACATAGGCTTCTCCGTGCTGGAACTTTCCAAATCACTAATGTACGATTTTTACTATGATTATTTGAAACGCGAATATGCTGAAAAGGTCTGTCTATGCTACATGGATACAGATAGTTTCATATTAAAAATTGAAACAGATGATATATATTGTGATATGAGACTTAATATATCAAAATTTGACACTTCAAATTTTCCGAATGACAATATTTTCAACATTCCACCCCAAAACAAAGCTGTGCTGGGCTTGATGAAAGACGAAAATGCAGGTAAGGTAATGAGGGAATTTGTTGCATTGCGAGCCAAAGTATATGCCCTCGAGGTTGAGGGTAGAACTGTTAAGAAATCTAAAGGCGTTAAAAAAAATGTTGTCAGAGATAAAATTAGCTTTGACGACTATAAAAACTGTTTATTTAACAATCAATGCATATTACGACCTCAAAAGCTCTTTAAATCAAAATTACACACCATCCACACGGTAGAGCAGAATAAATTGGCCATATCACCGTTTGACGATAAAAGATATATTAATGTGGATGGTATACATACTCTTGCCTGGGGTCATCGAGATATCAATGGAGAAAATGATGACGTATTTGAAGGTAATTGCTATTTTTTATATAATTTGCTATTACTAATATTTATTTCTGATTTTATATAGAAACCTCCTAGAAACCGTACACACCAGGAACATCATTCCCCCACCTGCGTTCTATCAAGCGATATCCCCACCAACATTTTTAGTATAATAAAGTTTGAACAAAAAAATATATTAGTATTCTAGTTTTAATTATTCGAGTTGTCACTACAAGTTTCCATCTTTAAAATGAAATCTGGTGAGTAGTATATACAATAATTTTATTAATTTTCTTTTACTAATTTTCCTCATTCTACTGTTGTAGCTATCACAACCGTCGACATTATAAAAGAATCCGATTATAATCAATTCATCGATAATGCTCTGAAGATTAAGGATGCAACGATCGTTCGGGAGAGGCAGCTTGTGGGGCAATCCTCATATTTATTGAACAGAAGTGGTTCTAAATGGCTTATCATCGGACTGAGTCCGGCAGCTGGTTATGCACCTATAATACAAATACGTTCAGTGAATGCTTGCATCTTCTTCACTTTGGAAGAATGGTATGAATTTAATCAAATTGAGGGTTCGAGTTCCAACCATCAAATTGAAGTTGCTACGTATAAAGATATTCAGGTGATCCGTCTGAATAGTAGAAATCAACAGATCGTTCTATCCCAAGATACTTACAACAACATTTACAACCTGAGGGACTTAATTAATAAAAAATTAAGTACGCTCAATAGTACTGAGTTTATTCAATTTTATAAAAGTACGTTGGAAGCTTGCTCACAAATGGAGGGTGATTCATATGAAAATATTAAATCTTTATTGTCTTGTAATGATAATTCCTTAAATACCTTGTACATGCTTGAAGTGTTACATTTACATTATAATACTCTACATTTTGATTTGGAAATGTATAAAATATAAATTTGTATAATTGAATATTATTGTTATTCTTTTTCCTGCATAATAGATCCTCTTCCTGATCTGACAATTCTAGTAAAATTTAGTGATGATCATAATATATCCTAAATCATACTATTGTGAAACACTACTTTTGAAATATACTCTATATTCAATACTGGGAATATTAATTTAGGCTGGTAACCGTCAGAGGGCGTCATTTAGCAATTTTTTAGTTTTGGCAAATGACCGTCAGAGGGCGCTACATTAGTTGGGTTAGTGAGCGTTAGAGGGCGCCACTTAGTTGGGTTAGTGGCCATTAGAGGACGCCATTTTAGTTGGGTTGGTAATGATGAGAGATACAATTTTTAGTTTGGCAAATGACCGTCAGAGGACGCCACCTTAGTTGGGTTGGTAATGATGAGATACAATTTTTAGTTTGGCAAATGACCGTCAGAGGACGCCATTTTAGTTGGGTTGGTAATCAAGAAATCTGCCATTTTTAGTTTGGCTAGTGGCCGTCAGAGGGCTCCACCTTAGTTGGGTTAGTGAGCGTTA
This sequence comes from Amphimallon solstitiale, assembly GCA_963170755.1. Classification (NCBI taxonomy): domain Eukaryota; kingdom Metazoa; phylum Arthropoda; class Insecta; order Coleoptera; family Scarabaeidae; genus Amphimallon; species Amphimallon solstitiale. The sequence goes on from OY720676.1 coordinate 111,592,972, forward strand.
GAGGGCGCCACCTCCGCCTCCGGTGACCTTTGACCTTTGACCCTTGACCTTTGACCCCCGCCTCCGGCGACCTTTGACCTTTGACCTCCACCTCCGGCGACCTTTGACCCTTGACCTTTGACCCCTTGACCTTTGACCCCTTGACCTTTGACCCTTGACCTTTGACCGTTGACCCTTGACCTTTGACCCTTGACCTTTGACCTTTGACCCTTGACCTTTGACCTCCACCTCCGGAGGTGGGAGTAGGACCGGCGGTCTTACACTACTGATTTTTTTGCAAAAGTTTAAATTTCTTGCTCTTTTATGTTCAATAAACCGGCAAAAATTTAGGCGCCTTTCAGGATCTTGAAGTAAGAGGTCTTGAACTCGAATCTTATGGTATGGATGTAATAATTGCTCTCTAATTACTCTATTGACCACATCTTTAGATACTGCAATTCTCTAGCTATTCGTCTAACGCTCAGTTCCGGATCTTCTTGAACACGGTCTAAAATTTCTTCTTCTACTTCAGGTTGCCTCACAAAGCGCTGCGTGCCATAGCTTGCTGTTACAGGAGCTAAGCGACCGGTTTCTCGAAGGCGTCTCTCTACTGCGGCAAACGTTGGATGACTTGGAACACGACGATTTGGAAACCGTTCCGAATATACTCTAACACTCTCGGCACAATTGCCTTGACAATATCCATATACTAATAACATATCGGTATATTCTACGTTGGTGTATTGAACAGCCATGACAAAACGAAAATAAAAGTAATGATGGACAACACTTTTGAAAATCCAGAAAAGTCGTTGTCAAATATTCAAATAGTCATAACTATGGAAACCAACAATAACAACTAAATACAAACATATGTATTTTACAAAACGCAGGGCACAAGTGGAATTCTTAAAACAAAAAAAACATCAAAAAAATAGCATTTTTTGCATCAATTGTCGAGATAAATAGAATATCTTTTTTGTAAACCATATAATACAAACATATGTATTTTACAAAACGCAGGGCACAAGTGGAATTCTTAAAACAAAAAAAAACTTCAAAAAAATAGCATTTTTTGCATCAATTGTCGAGATAAATAGAATATCTTTTTTGTAAACCATATAATACAAACATATGTATTTTACAAAACGCAGGGCACAAGTGGAATTCTTAAAACAAAAAAAAACATAAAAAAAATAGCATTTTTTGCATCAATTGTCGAGATAAATAGAATATCTTTTTTGTAAACCAGTGCCTTTTTGATTTAACCTATCTGGTATTGGCCGTTCTGTATTTTTTAAAAAAGAAAACATTTTACAAAAAAAATTATCAATTCAAAAACGACGTCAAAAGACGTGTACATAGTTTAAAGAGACGTCTAAACGGCCTAAGACACGTGTACACGGCTTAAAGATACATGTACATGGAGCACACAGTATGCGCTGCCGTCCTCTAGTTAATGTTCTCAAATCTTAAAATGCGATTTTTGAGAAAACGATGCAATTTTTCGAGTCTTACCAAGAGTACCTTTTTTCTTGTACTTAAGACACTTAATCTAAATTTTATAGACAAACTCTTTTTTATCCATTGGCGTAGAAAATGGAAATGTTTTAATATTTATAAACGCAGGTTCTCCGCCTATGGATTGATTACTATGGTAGAAAGCACCAAACAATCGACTTTCGTCATCAAAATCCATGATGTACCTAACAGTTGTAGTATGTCAATGTTAGTATTGTGATCGACGAATAAAATTTACGATTTCTGAAGTTTACTTTGAGGTTATATTGACATCAAAATTTGGAATTCTTAAAACAAAAAAAACATCAAAAAAATAGGATTTTTTGCATCAATTGTCGAGATAAATAGAATATCTTTTTTGTAAACCATATAATACAAACATATGTATTTTACAAAACGCAGGGCACAAGTGGAATTCTTAAAACAAAAAAAAACTTCAAAAAAATAGCATTTTTTGCATCAATTGTCGAGATAAATAGAATATCTTTTTTGTAAACCATATAATACAAACATATGTATTTTACAAAACGCAGGGCACAAGTGGAATTCTTAAAACAAAAAAAAAACATAAAAAAATAGCATTTTTTGCATCAATTGTCGAGATAAATAGAATATCTTTTTTGTAAACCAGTGCCTTTTTGTTTTAACCTATCTGGTATTGGCCGTTCTGTATTTTTTAAAAAAGAAAACATTAAAAAAATTATCAATTCAAAAACGACGTCAAAAGACGTGTACATAGTTTAAAGAGACGTCTAAACGGCCTAAGACACGTGTACACGGCTTAAAGATACATGTACATGGAGCACACAGTATGCGCTGCCGTCCTCTAGTTAATGTTCTCAAATCTTAAAATGCGATTTTTGAGAAAACGATGCAATTTTTCGAGTCTTCCAAGAGTACCTTTTTTCTTGTACTTAAGACACTTAATCTAAATTTTATAGACAAACTCTTTTTTATCCATTGGCGTAGAAAATGGAAATGTTTTAATATTTATAAACGCAGGTTCTCCGCCTATGGATTGATTACTATGGTAGAAAGCACCAAACAATCGACTTTCGTCATCAAAATCCATGATGTACCTAACAGTTGTAGTATGTCAATGTTAGTATTGTGATCGACGAATAAAATTTACGATTTCTGAAGTTTACTTTGAGGTTATATTGACATCAAAATTTACCGAATTATCTGAATGTAAATTAAGGACTTTTTGTTAAAAATAAAGTATTCTGTGAGTATAATGAAATAAAACTACATCTTGAATACACCATTTCATTTAATAAAATAGTAAAAATAAAAAACAAAACTCTTCGTACTTTTATTCTGTGTAATTATTTCTTAATACTTAAACAATGGTTATATAATGTGTATATTTTAGGAAGCACGCTCTTTTAATAATTCTTCATTATTTAAAATATCTTCTTAAACCTGACTTTAATTTATATTAATGTCGTACTTTACAATTAACTTGTATCAAAGTATGTTACAGCAACACAAATTAACTCGTCACTTATTCAAATTTGTAATAAATTATTACTAATAACACTCTTCAACTTAGAACATAACAAATCCAACAAAAAGAAAGTTACAAATGCTGCAGGCAAGTAATATAAGGTAGATATTTATTTTTATATTTAGTGTTTTTTCTTAGAATCGATAACATTGAGTACAAAATTTAAATTAGTACACATTTTTAAAATCAGTATATCTAGCCAATTTATTGTCATATATTGTACATTTTCTGTTTATGTATTTATCTTACAAATTTAATTGGTAGTAACAATTATATAAATTAATACATCTTTGACTTGAAACTAAAATTCTAGTGAAAATATGCTCAAAATATTAACATATTCTTATACATTTACGTGACATATTATGAAATATGCCATTCTCTGTCATAAGTAAAGACGAGCACATAAAATAATAAAACTAATGGTAATATGTAACTTTTTTAGTATACCGGATAAAAATAAATAGTAATTTTATATGTTACACAAACAATATATCACATTATACTACATCATTAATAATTACATGTTATGGATAAATACTAAACTAACTCTAAACGTCAATAATTAGATTATTAACGTCTAAAATACACACACTTACTATTGTACAATAACTACATATGGCTAAAATATTTTACTTTTGTAAAAAAAAGACACCTTATGTCTTGTTTATTTCAAGTTATTAATTTTCAATTTTACAAATTAATTGTAGTAATATATAAAAAATTTATCAAAAAAGAATAATAGATTTTACATTCTTGTTTATTATCACTGTTTCTACTGTCTTTAGATTTTGAACATTTATAATAAATGGTATTACTTCTTCTCTGCCAAGCAACAATTCTCGGTCCCATCATTTTTTGATTTCACTGCAGTGTATCTAAGAGTATTTGTCTAAATTTCAGGTATCCTCATTTCTGGGTCTGATTCCACATCTTAACTGCATTTTTCCTCAAAATCCTGCTCTCCCATGTCCTTATTATAATATATTTTGGATATTCCCCAAATATGCTCTATCGGGTTGAATATGTAGTAATATGATGATAGTTGACCAGACGCACACAACTGTGTGCGTCTGGTATATTATGGCTCTTAACCATTCTCTTATTTGACCTTTGTTTCAAGAATTATTAGGAGATTTATCATATAAATGCTATGATAACTTCTAGCGTACACAGCAGTTCATTTTCATACTAATTTAAGAAATTGTTTCTATCTATTTCGTGATGGTAATCAGGATTACAAGTATTTGAAAAAATACTAAAGAGGCACTGTTAATAAAACCATTACATGTACCTGCATAAATGACTATAAACCTAAAACCAAAGCAAAATTTGAAGTACTCGACACGTGTCAATTTTAATGCAGAGTATTATCTTAGCCGTCAACTTTCATACACTCTTATAACTATCATCCTGCCATGATCTGGTTACAGTACCATTTTCAAAAATCCAAGTCTCATTCAAATAGACACATTCCAGTGGACTTTTAGATTGTAAATTATTCATATATTTTTATAGAAAATTAGTTCGAGGAAGAACAACATGTGTTTTTTCCTTAATCTTCTCTATGGACAGTCTTTCTTATATTTGAAACCAATATCTACTAGTACTCTACCAAAAGAATCAACAGAGCCATCAAAGATATGATGGTCCACTGGCAGTGATAATAACGAAGCCCATGTAAAGTGTTGTTCTAAAAAACACCATTAACATTATAATATTCTTTTTATTTTCAATGAGTTGTATAAGCAACATAGCGTTTTTACACATATCGTATTGCATATTGTTGCTTTTATTGCAGGAGTAATCACATACAGTTTCCTGAAACGTTTTTTTAGGACTTCGGTGAGCATCATTTTGTTTACGTGTCTAAAAATACTACTCACAGATTCAATGGAAATATTTAAAGCTTGTGCAATCCTCTAAAATGATAATATTAATATTTATTTGATATCATTACAACAAATATGTATACATACCCCTCGCACACTTGTCAACGGTAATAGTTATTCAATTTACGTTTGTATGTAAGTAATCAAAGAGCTAATGAGCGCCTTTGACTGACTATTGAATGGCTTAAGCATCGTTAGTTTTAAAATGGACTTTGAAAATAATACTACAATACAATAACAAACATAAAGAACAGCAACCAAAACCTATAATACTGTCAAACAATACTGTCAAATGACAGCAAGGAATTCAAAATTCAAAATCACTAGCGACGTGTAAACGATGTTTCATGTAAGCCAACATCCGATATTAATATTTTTTTTAAACTGGCTAAAATAACGTCAACATTATCATTTTTAATTAATATTAATAATTAAAATAATCCTGTAATTATTATTATATACATATAATGTATTCTATACCATTGAAATTCTAAATTTAGTAATATATAAAGTAATTATGTTCGTTGTTATGAAATTGGCAATGCAGACGTCATTATTTTTCCTTTATGACGGAAGTCGATTGATTGCTGCTTTCTAGTATATCACAATTTTGATACAGAATTTTTTGACTCATAAAACTATGTAAACGTGACAAAATTTAGCGCAATCGCTCCAGCCGTTTCAAATTTATAACAAAAAAACAATTTTCTAACTGCAACTTCAGGACCGTATTGCGCACAAACTAAGCAACTTTGACTAAGCCAAGTTTTGCTAAATCGGTTTATTTTGGTCCGAAAAATACGTGGTAGAGTTGTTTAAAGACCTTTTAGAGACACCTTGTATATTTATGAATTGATTACCTTTTTGCTCAAAAATACAGATAAAAACAGACGCAATAATCAGATCTACAATACTATGGTGACGCGTCACAATAGTGATTTTTCTGTCCCGCTACATCACTCCAAATTTTATGAAAGATCTCCGACGTACATGGCGGTAACGGCTTATAATGCGTTGCCGGCTAACTTAAAATCGTTAAGCGGTACAAATCTCAGTGCATTCAAGAAGCAACTAAAACTTTATCTGTTGGAGGGAGCCTCCTACAGCATTAACAATTTTATAGTTTGACTAGCGTTATATATTGGTTCATTACTACCAGGTAATGAGTCTGTGATCTCCAAGACCTGTACCTGATCTGTGTAATTTTTTATATGACAATGTCAATGTTCTATTGAATTTACGACAATAAAGATATTATTATTATTATAAAATTAGAGTAAAATTTGTACATGTAGCTATTTATACTCGTTCACAATTTGGTGGCGATTAAATAATGTCAATTTTTTTATCTAATTTTGAGGTGTGCACGATGTGATATGCTAGTAATTTTTTATAAGATAATTGTTCTAAATTAACAGAGAATATGGGTGTTTATATTCGTTCACAATTTGGTGGCGATTAAATAATTTTAGCTTGTGAACGAGCAAAATTGTGGTTGTAGCTTTATAAACAAAAATTGGTATAAATGTTTACAAATACAGCTATTTTTATGCATTTTCAAGGGAATTATTGAGGTTTTAATGCAAGTTTTTGTACCGTTTATAGACTGTTAAATTGTTAAGCCCCAGAAGTAGTTTTGACCTCCAAAAAGGACAAATAAAGCTAAAATGGTCATTCACAAATTGGCTGTCCAGAACCGGCGTTTTATATACTACTTATATTATTTTTCATAGTTTATTTATTTATAGAATTTTTATTCTGTTATAAAATGTTAGATTAATAAAAATAAAAAAATACGTAATAAAATTAGCAATACTTAAAATTAAGCGGTAGACAACATAATTCTGACATAACAGTGAACGTAGCTTCCATTTTAACGATTCAATTTTCTGTAAACGTTGCTAGATAACAACGAAAATTACCGACTAAGTTTCCCTGAATTTTCGTGATTTCAATCCAATAGTCGATTCATATCGAATCGTATATCGGTTCCGATACTAAGTTGTTACCGATATTCATGATCCCACTGCAGATCATTACTTCTACAGCATCTGATATAATACGCTAACATGTATCAGATCGTTTATTTACATCAATAAAAGAAGTTTGTTTATATTGTGTAACGCCCATATTGAAAGGCCGAAAGCTAGGAAATAACACAAGGATTATCGATTCTTTTCATAATTCGATTTAATTATTTGATGATGAATGATGATATACTGATATGTGTCCTATAGTCACAGACAGACTATGTATACTCGCTGCGTGATACATAACTTTTGCCAGTACAAATAATGGTTATAACATAACGCTACTTGTTAGATGTGTTATGGAAACAAGTTTTTATTTATTTAGTGGAAAATATAACTATATGATTCTGAGTCGTAGGTTTCCACGGCTGTCTTTGATATCTCCTTGGTTTCTGGATTGAACCGCATTATCGTCTGTTTCTTCTGCCGACATTGCGTTCGAAGCCTGAAGATGTCTCTTAGGATAGAGGAAGAAACGTCGGCAGTAGAAGCAGGGACGACGACGCATTATGCACAATATACAGGGTGAGTCATCTTCCTGAGGAAGGCAGGTTATAACTTTATGAGACAAGATATTTCTAAATGTTTTCTTTTCTTATTACGAGTACCGTTTATATTTATTTTGTATTATTCAGAGTGTTCCATAACTTGGTGACCGACCATGGTTATAATTTTTTAATTGGAACAGCCTGTATATTAAAACATGTTTGTATTCTCCGTATAATTCTTAGTCAAAAAGTTATAAGATAGGATAGGACTAAAATTTAAAGTTTACCGATTTTATTATTACCATTTTTTGAAAAATGTAATGTTTTTATAAAATTGTATTTCTCGAAAACGACGTCTCAGATGGGCATAATTTTTGATAGTGTTGTTCATAATAAAAGATCCTAATACAAGACAATAGTAATGGTCACTTTTAAAGTAATAACGTATGTTTTTGGTGCGAAATTTAGTAAGCAATTAAAAAATTAACCGATATACAAATGCTCCATTTGAACAACTTGACTTTTTGACGAAAAAATGTAATTTTAATTCAGTTTTCTGCATAGGCAATTAGTAACTGAAAATAAAATAAGCTTGTATTAGGACCTCTTACAATAAACAACATTACTAAAAATTGGTCCATCTAACACGTCGTTTTTGAGAAATATAATTTTATAAAATCATTGAAGTTTTTCGAAATACCCTAATACGTCGAAATACCCTAATACGTCGAAAACTAAATTTTATTATCTTATTATTTTTTGACTAAGAATTATACGAGGAATACAAAAATGTAATAGTATACAGGCTGTTCCATTTAAAAAAATATAACTATGGTTAGTCACCAAGTTATGGAGCAATCTGAAAAATAAAAAATAAATACCTATAAAAAGTAGGTACTCCTAATGAGTGGCTATCATAAGAAAAACAAAAACCGCTTCAAAATATCTTTTCTCATAAAGTCACAATCTGCCTTCCCCAGAGATATGACTCACCTGTATATTTTGATTTAGATACGAGCGTATATACATAATATACATATTTGCACATTTCTTCAGAAAATATGATTATGACGGTGAAAGGAAGAGTGACATATTTATGACACTGTCAAAGCATATGTATGTGCCCTAATATACGTACTGGGAATAGACTCCTTGTTTGTCCAGCTTCAAATTTGAAATATATAAGAAAATCCAAAAAGGTGTTGACAAATAAGGTAAGTAATGGTTTTCCAAACAATTTGTTGGTTCTGAACGACTGTGAAGAGATAAAACATTTCTTAGTTTAAATAATGTTTGACATATTTTATTATTGTACGTAAGGAAGAGCAGTGTGAATCGTTTGTTGTACCAGAAAGGCCGTAGACTATAGACATGTGACTAAATGTATTTATAAACAAAGCGACAAGTGCCATGGTGAAAATTATTTGTATGTAATCGATAATTAGTTTGAGTGTGATTGTTACATATTTTAAACTTGTTGTTATTTTGATGTGTAACGTCTTATGTAATGGGAAAAGCAAAAAAGGAAATGATAGTTAGAACAAAAATAATGTAAAACAAATAATTTATTAAAGAAGGGGGTTTCCAAAGTGAATTTGCAAGAAATAAAAAGGTTTTATGTCAAACAATAGCAAGAATATTGAAAGGAGATAAAAATTAGTCTTCCACCTCAAATGACTAACTTTAGCTTCCTGGCTTATGCGAAACTTCTCCTGGGAAATATGTACAAAATTACCAAAATATATATTGGGCTATACTTCGGAATAGCTCCCCCACAACATTAAACACCACTTTGACTTTAGACGCTACACGCTAGTACTGACTATATGGCGCGCGGATCGGACTCAATTGCCGAATGGTGGCAATTTGAATTAAATAAACTCGTGTACAACCTTGGTTTTTTTTTATATAAATGTTTATAATCTGTATTAATATAGTAATACATATTATGTATAGTTTTTTTCAATGTTATATAAGGTAGGTAATGGATTTTATGCAGTCACTTATGCAGTACTGAAATAATATTATACCTAAGCTAGGGCAAATGCTCATTGAAATTGTCCGCGAATGTTTTACACTTACAGGTTAATTGGTTTATTTTGGGCAGAAATATTACATTTTAAAGTTCCATTAAAGCACTCATTCAATCAATGTGAGTAAAAATACTTGCCTTGAAAATTATGAGAGAGGATGGGGAGGAGTAGGTACTAGGTATATGAACAAAATAATTGAAGTGTATAAAGGCTTAAATTGAATGAAGAGGCCATTCGCATTTAAATATTACACTTGAAACATGTTTGTACCTGCATTATAATTTTAGTTATTAATGAAAGAACATGTTAAATATATTTTTTTTATTTAGGTATAAAGTATTACACAAATTATACCGTATATCAAAATTATAACTGTTTTTGAAAATCGACTTCATATATGCACCTACCCCTCCTCCACCGTTTCTTATAATTCTCAAGGTAACTATTTTTATTCATATTGATTGAATGACTGCTTTAATGGAAACTTTAAAATGTAATATTTCCTCCCAAAATAAACTAATTAACCTGTAAGTGTAAAACATTCGCGGACAATTTCAATGAGCGTCTGCCTCGTACATCGAGAACACCGCATAACATACAATTTTGCCCTAGCTTAGATATATTATCTCAGTACTACATAAGTAACGGTATAAAATCAATTAAGTACCTTATATAACATTGAAAAAAACTATACATCATATTTATTACTATATTAACACGGATTATAGACATTTATCCACAACTATTAAGTAATATATGTATTAAATACGCGATTTCTATCAAGTAATGCCATGCATTACTAAATACTGTTGAATAATAATGACACTTCGATGGAATAATATTTATTACTCCACCGTTGTGTCAAATTTGACAATTCATAAATATACTTATATATATATGAATTTAAGCAACTGTAATGTAACGATTAATAATTATTATAAAAATTAATTTTTTGTGTATTAGAAACGTCACTATTAATAAATAATGTTGTTCCTTTATCTCTTTATCTTTTGTATTTTTGAACAAACATATATAGTTGTGAATATGCGGTATACATAAATCGCATTTTTTGTTTGCCGTGTCAAAATGTCAACTTCTGACAGTGTTTGTAGAAAGAAATATTGTTCTTTATCTTTCGTATTTTTTGAACAACATTTAAGTTGTGGATAAAGTATAGTATTTAACTCGCGTATAATGGCTATTACCCACTCAGATGTTACAACACTCGCCTGACGGCTCGTGTTGCAATTTCATCTTCGTGGGTAATAGCCATCATTACACGCTTGTTGAATAATATACTATTATATAAAACCAAGGTTGTACACGAGTTTATATTTAATTCAAATTGCCGCCATTCATTCCAGTCAGTACTAGCGTGTAGCGTCTAAAGTCGAAGTGGTTGTTTAATGTTGTGGGGGAGTTATTCCGTAGTCTTACTATATATTGTTCTAAAGGCACAGTTGTGTTTACAATATGATTGCAAGTGGGATGGTGAATAGATTGAAAGAAATGTATAAAGTACCGTGCCTTCAAATACTTTCCTCATTAGAGACGGCCATGCTTTTTTTTAATGGTTGGTGACAGTGCATAATTTTGATAATTTGGTTATGCCATGTAAATAATCTACGAGGAAGGAATGGAACATGAGCGATAATAAAGTGGTGGGGAAATAGGTATTATTTAGACGGAAGTTACCACTTTAAGGCAGGTCAGTTATGTCAATATAGTGTTTATATAATGGTGAATTGTGTGGTTTGTGGCCGTTCTAAAACGAAGAATTTAACTTTTTATCTTCATTGGTAAAGTTAATTTCAAATTAGCATCCAACAAAGGCAATAATAATTTTAAAATGGGTATTTTGAATAACTTGTCATATATCTGACATGTTTGATTATGTGTTCAGTGGCGTAACATATATATCCTAGCCATGTTTTTTGATGTTTTCTTTAATACAGTTAGAATTAACGTTACTATATTAAAAAGTATAAAAGGATTGAAAAAATAATGCACTCATGATATTTCTTTAATTATTATTGGACTAAGAACCTATTTTAAATGATTATCGAGAACATACGAAGTGTACATGTACCCCATACAAAATTTAATGCACGCCCATGCATTGCGGCGGCCATATTGAGTTACCACTTTGGACAAATATTATTTTTAACGAGACTCTCCTGTTCTATTCTTTCCTCGTAGTAAATAATAATAGGCGTCTATAATTTGAATTTATGTGTGACAACTGTCAGAATTTGAAGTTTTCAAAAGCTTAGCATGTCCACCAACATTGATTACTTAAAAAACTAAAAAAACAGCCTACTCTAATGAGGAAAGTATTTGAAGGAACGGTATAGTAAAAGTACTTATGCGTAAGAGTACATTTTCAAGTTTGCTGCAGTAAGTAATATATGCTATTTTTTTATATCAGTCGGAAAACAAGTTATATTTTACGCGTTTTTTCTAAGGGACTATTATTTGGGGATATAACAAACAAATTAAAATTTATGCAAATAGGACTAGGCGATATATTACGTATTTTGCCAAAGTTTTGTATAAAAATTAGATGTGGGCACCACACGAATTTCTTCTATGTATGTGCGTTCCAAACTTTTCGTATAACAGTTGTTCCAAATTAAATTTCAAATACTTTTACCTTCTTAATAAGCCTATGTTACTTATGGTGCGATTTTGAAATTTTTGTATAGGTATTAAAATTCCTACAAATCCAACTCTAAATACTCTTAATATGTTTTTTGGAAATAATTTCCAGCCATGTTTTCTATGCAAATATATTAAGACCATGAAAGTAATTTTGAATAATTTAAGTAAAAAAAAATCAAAATTCGAACTAGAAACACTTTTATTCACAGATTTATTTTATTAAGATAAAGGTAATTAAAACTTAATTTAATTTAACTTTTGTATAAAAAAATCGAAACGCACATACATACCTATAAGGAAGTCGTGTGGTACTCACACCTATTTTATTTCAGCCAAACGTGACGAAAACACAATATAAGTAAATCTGTGATTCGATATTTTTCACTAACGTACTTTGTTACTGATACTAATGGTAATAGATCCTGTATTTGCAAGATCTTTCTTTACTTTGAACGTTTGAAGTAGGTAATATCAAAAGCAAACTCAATAGAGATGTCTTATAATAGCGAGTGTATAATTTACATCAATCTGTATTGCAATTACTTTTCCATTTACATTTGTTTTACGAAGAAATTTCCTTTTATCGTGTTTCTACGTAGGCGAACCAATCCCTTTCTATTTTTATCATTTAATTGCAATTGACAAGGAGGTACCACCACAGCTCGTAAGATTGATTCATTATTATTAGATATAGCGATGCCATTTCGTCGGATACTTGGCGTCATACTGATAATATTGCGTCCAGTTATAAACGCAATTTAGACTAGGTACTATCATCGCTATTGTAATGTATTTGTATACAACTAATATTCATGCTTCCTACTAACAGAAATTACCTTATCAAAATAGAACAGTGTTTCAGTGTCGTTGGTTCGGCGATTGTATGAGAAGTTTGTATTTAATGACGCACACCTAAGAGAAATACTCATTTATACTAAAAACAGAAGTAGGTATATTCTCAGAAGAAGAGATTAAAAAACGGGTCACACTTATTCACATCATTCAGCGGGGAGGAATCCGAGTCCATTAACTCATTCAACTCCACTCAACTGTCGTTTTTTTGATGAATCTCTTTCATTTTTACACTATAGCGTGCATGTCATGATTTTTTCGTTCCAAACAGTCATATATAGTAATCGGAGTAGTTGATGTATTGCTAAATTGAAGCGCTGTTGAGCCAAGCATTCGAAACGAGCATCCGAGGAATTGAAATTTAATGAATAAATAAATTCATGTCCCAGAGCAGATGTGAACCGGAGCCGCCTGGGTGAGGCCAGCACTTAACCATTAGACCAAGGGCGGGAGTCGAAAGCCAGTCTTCATATCGTCTATTTATTTATATACATGCGTCCGAAAATCTCCTTAATAATGCTTGCGGCCGAGGCAAGACAATCTCGAGTACGTTAAAGTTTTTCGCGGTCAAGATATACACACAATTTTTTGTGGGAATTCAATTAACTTCATATTTGAAGTAAGTATGTGTTTATTTGTATAAGAACTATAGACCCTTTTGCAAATTTTACTGAAATAATTAATGTATCATGTATCAGTAGCTAATAATATTTTCGAATCAAGTGAGCAGAAGACATATATGTGTAAACACTTTTCTTATTTAGAATAATTCAGAGTCAAATTTACAAACAGATGGTATATTTCACAAATAAATTTAACTAATGTTATTTTCTGACAGTTATTGGATCACCTAGTACATCAATATAAATATACATGAGTAACTGCATGGGCGCTGACACTTAAATAATTAATGGCCAGTTGTGGAATTTTTGCAAGGACTGTAAAAAATTAATTTGCAAAATTAACATAAAGAGTATTACATAAGACGGTGTTATGAATAAACGATATATTTGTCGTTCAATAACATTAACACAATTTATGTTTCTGTAAGTGATAATGAAATTATTTGTTATCGATTTTGAAACATACCTTAATTGAATTATTAATACTTTGTTATAAAACTTGGATTTGTTTCGAAAACAATATTCTTATCGAATCTATAAAGTTTATGAGAAACATTGTATAAATACGAAGATTGAGAATATTTATGATCGTTGGATGTCACTTAATGTTGAGATCAGTACAAAAGACAGGAAAAAATCAGGACATTCTTATATGTAGTATAATGCTGTACTACTATTATGATGACGAATATTTTCGACTTCGAGATTTTTGCAGATGTTCGCTTTATGTCTCTGATACCAAAAAAGTGGTTTTTGAAAAATGTTTGCCTCTTTCTCTGTATGTATGACCACGATAACGCACGAACTGTTAACGGTATCAATATCACACCGATGATATTTAAGAGTATAATGATCCTGTTAAGAGCTGGTTAGATTTTTAGTGAAATTGGTAGACCAGAAGTAGTAGTTTGCTTCAGAGAAAAATCAAATTTTAATAATATTTAGTCAACTAAGTTAGACAAATTTCTAGGGAATACAAAAGCACTCAAAGTATATTTGAGTTTTCTATTTTAATTTTCTTTTTGAAATTCCTTCCGGAAATGAATGAAACTCAACTCTTTTTTTCTTTGTCAAAAATGAGACAAAAGTTTTTGGGTTATTAATTTCTCTTTGATATTTTTGACCAAAACGTGTTCCGAAAAAAATCACATTCATCTTATTCTTAAAAATAAAAACATTAACCGTTGGTGGTGCTTGTAACCAAGAAAATTATGCATTATTTGGTAAAGCTGCTTCGACAATCACAATACCTCAGTAAACTTTGTTTTATCAAAGTATACTTTCCGCAATTTTCACATACCAAGAACTTATTATTTTTATAAACAGAACACACGGTATTTTATTGTGGCATTTTGTTCTTTATTTTACTCGTGTATCTTTTGTAATTTCTGAGATAATTACTATACGAGCAATCATATACCGTAGTCGACAAATTTTAATTTCTGATACGAAAGTAAGATAAACATATAGCGAGGCTGCCAAGTACACTCGGCAAACGTTTCCTATGAAATGTGAGGATCCCCCGACACTGTCTTGCTTCTCCCACCACTGTTAGCAAGCAGGCATCGCTGCATATTATAAGGTCATCTTCTGCATGGGATAGAAGTATAAGCAGAAATTAAAATTTGTCGACTACGGTATAAAAAACTACGAGTGCTGTTGCTCTATGCATCCAACTATTCGTTCAACCAATAGATACCCTAGATTGGGGCCTGACTGTCTGAGTCAAATAAAGTAAAGGTTCAATCCCACTATCCCAAAAGAGATAATGTTATAGAGTGAAGCGTCCCATTGGCAAAAATGTAAGCTAGTATGAATATCTTTTTCATCTACCTCGTGTATTAATTGAATATGATATGGATTAATTTGGTGTATCTAATCATTCTGGATACTCAAGTTTGACGTAATTCTAACAGACGACTCATTTTCTTAGTACTAGTAATGGGGGTCTCCGACTACACTCGCAAGTACTATAAACTATTTGTCCACATCAGTTATTGGTTTTGTCCGCTCTTTTTGGCATATTTAATACTTGCTCCTATAGTAATTATCTTAGAAATTACAAAAGAGAGGTATAAGAAACTGTCTCCTGAAAAAGAATAAAAACAGGAATATACTGTCACAATCAAATAAAGGGTGTTATATTTAAAAAAAATATTTGTATGTGAACATTTGGGGAAGAAGACTTTGAAAAAACACCCTTTCGAGATACTGTCGAGTGCAATTTGTACCAAATGATGCAGAATAAATCTCGGTTAGACGCAACACCAAAATTAATGTTTTTACTTTTCAAAACAAGCAAATATGATTTTTTTTCGGACCACGTGTTTTGATCAGAAATATCCAAAAAAAAAAAACTTTTGGCTCAATTTTGAAAAAGAAAAAACAGTTGAATAGGCAATTTGAGGCAGTACTAGAAAATCCAAAAATGTATAGAATGTGGCATTTAAAAAAATAAGCTTCATGCATTTCCGGTGAAACCGGAAGTGTCTCAGAACTGAGAGTATTTTAGAATATGAGCCCCAAGCAACCATGAATCATACATTAATTGTTTTTTCTCTTATTTAAAACACAAAATAGCTAACGCAGACGCGGATATTAATGACTCCCTGTATATTGCAAGACCAGAGCAGCTATTACATCTCATGAGAAACGACAAAAAACTTAATGAATATTTATTCATTGACTATTATTGTTGGTCACACCAAAAAATGATAATTTATCCAAGATAAACATTTTTATATACAATGTACAATTTACTCCAGTGACATAATTGTTTTCTAATAACAGTTTTAAGCCAATTTACTAGAGCCATACGAGAACTCGGTGACTGAAGTAATGTACCCTTTATAAACTAATGAAAGTAATGGTTAACTTGATATTAGCAAATCATGATTTTCGCAGTGAAGAAAATCTGGAAAGGATACACAAATCTGCTGTGTGTTGATTTCAAACAAGCTTTGAATAATTTTTTTTTAAATAGGATTGTCCGTATAAGTTGTGCGGTGCTCACACAAATTTATTCTTTTCAAATAATTCATAAATAACGGAAAGTAGTTGGTATATGAAAATATAAACAGATAAGTAGCACTTCAAAAATTCTTTCTTATGCGTCACAGTCTGTTATTATGATATGTGCTTGTGTCATATTTCGAAGAGTGAAACGAAATATCCCATATACGAGGCTAATTTCGCTCATTTTTAAGAAAGCACAACAGTTCAACAAATATACAAATATTTTATTTATGCATATAAACGGAAAAAATTGTCGATATTTCTTTACAATTAAAAACAAATGATAAATTGTACCTGCATATTTTCGACAATGCGCTCTTTTTTTTAATTACTGATGCAATATGACAGTATTTTATACGCATATTTTTTATCGACGATCACCTGTGCCTGTCACAAAATAGTATTTTCTCAGACAAGTGGTACTGCCAAGAAAGCAAGGCTAAGGTCAGGATAAAATTAATACCCACATCAAGAACAATACTGCTTCATTCTTAAAAGAACTAGATTTCATTAAGAAAATGTACGTTAAACCATTATGCGGTGTGTTAAAAGATAGTTTAAATGATGAACATGAATCAGCGATGGATTGGAAAAGAAAACTATGAATGAAAAATCTTATCTTTTGGAATGTATATAATATTAAGTAACATCGGACATAATTATTATCATGATACTAATTCTAAAGCACATATAATCACATGCAGTGATAAAACACAAACAAATAAATTATTTCAGGTAAAATCAATAACTTACATCATTTCGACTCCTGAGTGTCGACCGCTTCGGTCGTAAGAGAACATCTTTAAAATCCAATTTAATTTCGTTGATAATGTTGGGCATTTTCGGATACTTATCTAACGTTTATTTACTAGGCGATTTTTTTCTCTCAGTAAAATAAAGAATACGACCGTCCGTGAACACTAGTCGTGCAAAAATAACTTTTCAGCTGCTCCAGATACTGCTATTGACGTAGAATTTCCCCCCACAGTACTTGCTACTTAAAAGCAGCTGACTAGTTGTGCACGTATTGTAGGTATATGAAGCGGGAGTTTCAGTCTAATTTACAAAAAAAATTATTTTGTCTAGTCACCTTGATGTACTCAATTTATCACACTTTACGTAAATGCATATACCTATATATATAACGTGTCTAGAATTTTTTTTTTTCCCAGAGAACAATTGTTTTATTCAATGATAAGGAATGAGATAACACAGGAATATTGTTGCATTTTTTGATGTTTCCGCATATTATGAAAATCCTATTGGACATAATTATACCAGTGTATGAATGCTGATGTCTAGAGATAGGCAGTTTTGCTATACATCAGACTGCAACATTTAAACTTCTATCTCGCTCTCTCTCTCTTTACAAATATTAAGATATATGTCATTTTTATTTCTCTTGAATTATAAGAATTCAAACCACGGGACTGAAGTCATATGTCAAAATTGTCAAAACAACCGCGTGTATAGTGGCTGCTGGTGAGTGCGTTTTGGCGGGACAGTTACGTGAACGGGAATGGTTCGTTTGTTGTCGGTGATATGCTTGGCATCTGGGAGTATATCGCCGATAATGGACGAGTTTGTGTGGTTGCTCCGCCGCGGCCTGCTCACCAGAATTAATAGATGTTTATCCGACAAGTACACAAAATTATGTCTAGAACACTTTCTTATTGTTTATGTTTCCTTAAATGCACAAGATCTTTTGTTTGTAAAACAAAACACTAAATAAAATATACAATAATTTTTCATACAAAATCAATTTCCTTTATGTATTACATATCGGTAGGTATAGCATTAAATATCTTATTTAAATTTGGGAAATGTTAGTTTTTTAGATCATTCAAATATTTTCAAATAACAATAATATACAGTCACTTCCTTATGTTCTTAAAGGATTTTATAAAAATATAATGTTGTTATAATTCAATAAATTGCAAATAGCATGAATAAAACACTTGGTATTATTTCACAAATTCTTAAAGAATTTGTGGAATAATGTTAAGAATTTGTAAAATAATGCTATTTGCAATTTATTGTTAAAAATTTCACCAAGAGAAATCCCTCACTTATCGTTTAATTATTTAGTTATGATTCTAATAACTGATACTTTTGAATTTAATACATGATTACAAACGTGAGTGTCTCATTTTATCTTGTTAAAAGTTTAATAAACTGTCCCTCTCCAATGTTGTCACAACTATAAAGCATTTTTTGCAAAGCTAAGTCTATTAGCACAGATAAGTATACAGGGTGAGTCATTAGTAGCCGCATCTTCGCTTGCTCTTTTGTGTTTTAAATAAAAGAAAAAACAATTAGTGGAATATGCATGGTTGCTTGTGGCGCATATTGTAAAAATACTTTAAGCTCTGACGCACTACTGGTTTCACCGGAAATGCTCGGAACTTAATTTTTTTAAACGACTCACCCTATATATTTTTGGATCTTCTTGTACTGCTTTATGTTGTGTTCAACTGTTTTTTCCTTTTCAAAATTGAGCCAATAGTTTTTGAGTTATTAATTTTTCTTGAAAATATTTGACCAAAACACGTGTTCAGAAAAAAATCATTTTCACATTGTTTTTAAAAGTAAAAACATTAACTTTGGTGGTGCTTGTAGCCAAGAAAATTCTGCATCATTTGGTTTAAGTTCCACTCGACAATACCTCAAAAAACTTTGTTTCTTCATAGCCTACTTCCTGAAATTTTCACATACCAAAAACTTAATTTTTCTTTACTGGAACACCCAGTATTTTATTGAGGTATTTTGTTCCTTTTTTTATTCTCTTTCTTTTTTGTTAACAATATCCTATACCTATATTTTGTAATTTCAGAGATAATCACTATATGAGCAATTAGCGATCAATTAAAGAACTACGAGCGCTGTTATTCTATGCACCAAAATATTCGTTCAACCAATGGAAGGCAGGAATGGCGCTCGACTTCCTTAGTCAACTGTTAAACAAAGTCAATGTTAAACCAACCATCCCAAAACTAATAATTTTACAGAATGAAGAGCATCGCATTTCAATATTTTAATTCCGGCAATGTCCAGTTGCAGTATTTCATTTTTGACACTGTTGGTTAATTAACATCGAAATAAAATAAAGGTTATGTTTACTGACATATTTGAAGATGTCTTCAAAAAGTTTTGCAAATCCGTCCGTACATAGCAAAGATTCTCTCCTCCATTAACATTTTCATCAAAGAAATAAGGTCCAATTATAACTACCCACTATTCCTCCCCACAGTTTTAATGACCAACGATTTTGAAAGTTTTGCAGGCGTGATAAAGTGGGGGTTTTTATGTGTTATAATAACGGAAACTTTGACAATGAACATACATATTTACTTTAATAGAAGGTGGCTTCGTTGGTAAACAACAAAAAATTGAGAAAGCCAGGATAATTTATCTTGTGCCAATTGACAAAAATGTTAGCGATTCTGAAAATTTATTTTATCTAACCCTGTGTATGAATATGCTACGGGTGAATTTCATATTTCCTAATTATTCTGGATTCTCAAATTTGACTTACATCTAACTGACGATTAATTTTCGTTGTACTAGTATGGGGGTGCTCGACTACACTCGCAATTACCATAAACGTCTTATCCTCACCGGTTAGTACTTTTTCCGCTCTTTCTTTCATATTGAATACTTTCTGTTCACTCAAACCGTCCATTTTATACTTTCGAAGGTTTCTGGCTTCGGTTGACTTCCACCAGGGATCGCTGTGCAGAAAGTTTGGATGCTAGCAAAGAGATTCACCCAAAACGGCAATCATATCTATTAACTCTTCATAAGAATAATTCATTTCGATGATAACTAATAGTGATGCTTTTATAAGTTTGACATAAATGTATACCGTCTTTCTTTAACAGTTGGCTCAGGCAGTCAGCCTTTTATTGGACGAATATTTGGGTGCACAGAACAGCGCCAGTAGGTCTTTAATTGATCGCTAGTTGCTCCTATAGTGATTATCTCCAAAATTGCAAAAGATAGGTATAGGAAATTGTTAACAAAAACGAAAGAGAATAAAAAAAAGGATCAAAATGCCTCAATAAAATACTGGGTGTTCCATTTAAGAAGAATAAGTTTTTGGTATGTGAAAATTTCAGGAAGTAGGCTTTGAAAAAACAAAGTTGTTTGAGGAATTGTCGAGTGCAACTTTACCAAATGATGCAGAATTTTCTTGGCTACAAGCACCACCAAAGTTAATGTTTTTACTTTTAAAAACAATGTGAAAATGATTTTTTTCTGAACGTGTTTTGGTCAAATATTTTCAAAAAAAAATTAATAACTCAAAAACAATTGGCTCAATTTTGAAAAAGAAAAATAGTTGAACAGACAATTTAAAGCAGTAAGTGCAAGAAAATCCAAAAATATATATAGGGTGAGTCATTTAAAAAAATAAGTTTCGTGCATTTCTGGTGAAACCGGAAGTGCGCCAGAGCTTAAAGTTTTTTTACAATATGCGCCACAAGCAACCATGCATCTTCCACTAATTCTTTTTTCTCTTATTTAAAACACAAAAGGGCAATCGAAGAAGCGGCTACTAATGACTCACCCTGTACAGTGTGTAAATAAAGTAAGGAATAATATTCATATTTTGTTTATTATCGCTGTTTGGGAAAAAAGTTCGGACAGGTCAATTTTATTTTCTTCCTCCGGATTTTATGGATGTCTATTTTTTTCTTTGTTACTGCTCTGGGACCTATCATGTCATCGACTTCTTTTTCAAATGGAACCTTCTAATTTTTTTGCTAGAAATAAAGAGTACATTTTTTTCTGAATTCAGCAATACAGCATATGTGGTATTTAAAATTAGTAGTTTAATATCGTCTGGTTCTGTTTATATATCCCAACTATCGAAGGTAAAACCGATAAATTATGTTGACTACTCCGGAAAAAATGCGCGCGATAAGTTTGTTCTACAATGGATTGCTGTTGCTCGAGAATTAAACGTTCGCCATACATTTATAAATAAATTGCTGCGTAATTGGGGCCGTTGAGAATACAATTCGATGGCAACCAGGATCAGGTAG
Source organism: Amphimallon solstitiale (assembly GCA_963170755.1). Classification (NCBI taxonomy): domain Eukaryota; kingdom Metazoa; phylum Arthropoda; class Insecta; order Coleoptera; family Scarabaeidae; genus Amphimallon; species Amphimallon solstitiale. Next base: position 111,614,621 of record OY720676.1, read on the forward strand.
ACAAAGAGCTACCACAGATGAAAAGGATAGAACTTTATCACAATATGTTCGGGAGTATCCATTTACCAGCTTCTGTCCGGCGGTCAACAGAAGCTGGTAAACAGTTAATCCTGAGAGAGGTCGAAGACATGATCCAAGATATATTTGTGAACGTTCAATTAGTGGCCGGTTTTCTGTAGGCGCCTTGGGATGGATGTCCTTTGATGGGCAATATATGGATATACCGATAGGTCCAGCTCGGAACGGGCCATACATAGGCAACAATATACGTATGGACGTAATGCTATGTGTGCTGACTATGGCCCGTTCCGAGCTGGCCCTATCGGTATATACTAGCTAATGTCATGTTGCCTAGTCTTACTGTACTGCGTGACAACTTCCTGTTTCAACAAGATAACTCACCGACACTTAAATCCAGAGTGGTTCAGCGGTTGATCGAAACTGCAAATATTGAAACCCTGGCCCCCTAAAAATCCAGATTTAAGTCCTCTGGAAAATCTCTGGGGATTTATGAAAAAGAGAAACTCTGATAATGTATATACAACAATTCAAATCAATTATGGAATCGTATTGAAACTACCTGGAAAATCTGACCGTCGACCATTACCAGAAACTTGTCGACAGTATGCCGTCTCGTTTAGCAGAAGTAATAGAAAATAACTGAGGGTGGACACACTATCAATTAATTTCTATATTTTAAACTTTAAATTTATTATTGCTTTACATTATTTTTCTTTACTTTTTATTATCTTTTGTTTTGTTATATTATTTTTTATTTAATTATCTCATTTTCTAATAATTTCCAAAAATATAAAATGCGCTACGTATGCAAAAATATCACCCAAACAGTAAATCAAGAAAAGGAAATATAAATTCTCTTATATATGTGTATATCAATCTCAAATTAGAAATTCATATGAAACTAAACACCTAAAACACAATATCCACATTATTCAATATGTTTGGAGGTATTATTCATGAAAATTAGAGATGGGTAGGAATTTAATCGGACTGAATTTTTTGTGGAAACCTTCTTTTGTTACTAAGTGAACGTCACAAATCACAACTGAAAGCACCCTGTGTAAGAGTGAATATTGCACAACGTTATGTAGATGGCCTTCTAGATATCGCAACCAGGCATAATTTGACTAAACCCCCTATTGTTTAGCGCATCACATCATATTAGCGCAGTGTCGTTAGGAAACAACTATTCCTACAGCAAGATCACAGGCACCGGAATTGTAAACGGCTCTTGATTTGTTAACTTACATTCATACAATTAAATTCTTTGCAGCATCCAGCACCCATTACCAATGCAAACCGATTCCTATTGCCTACTTTCTTCTTCCAGTGCAATTCAACTGTTTGTCAATAAGAGGTATGCAAATCGACAATTTCTATAAGATCGGCACAAGCAATCAAACAAAGGACGAACAGTCTCACCTTTCGACTTCACTGCTACCAGAACACGAAAGTAATAGTTAAATTCAAATGCTGATTATGCTAGACGAGGAATTTTATCTAATGGACGTATGTCACAAAATGATCAATTTAAAAAAAAGAGCAAGTATACAGTATAGCTGTAACCACAAAAGAAGTTATGAGGGAACATATTCGACAAATATTTAGAATATAAGTACTCAGCGCCTTATTAATGTCAATATATCATTTAGGAAGCATGTTCAAAAACGTTTAAAATTGGGTTTGAACACTTTTAATTTTTCCCTATTTTAATGTTCATCTTTACTGTTATTTTATAATTTTTGTTCCACTAATTACTCATCCATTCAAGTAACAGTTCCTGTTTCTAGACTTACTAAAATCAAGTTATTAATTTGTTTGATTTTAAAGTTTGTTTATTGTATCATATTCTACTTATTTCTTGAATTATATTACTGGTATAGAGTGTATTGTAAATAAGATATATGCATTTATTGTCATTACCCTATTACATACAAAAATCATATTTCTAGGCTCATTTTTAGAAAAATTCATTATAAAATCATTCTTGTCAACTGAGAAGCAACTTATTAAACGTCATACATTCAATTGTCAGTACCGCCGAAAATATCATGGCTCACTATACCGTATTCAAATAGAAAACATAAAGTTTGCAAAATTATATCAGAAAGCTACAGTAGCTCATTAATGGTTATTTTAAAATAATAACGTCTTACATGTCTTTGGTGCGAAATTTAGTAATTCAAATTCAAAAATAAACCGAGATACAGGTGTTCCATTTGAGAAAAATCACTTTTAGACAAAAATGTGTCATGTAAATTTAATCCAGTTTTCCGCAAATTCAGTTAGTAATTGTAAAAAATAAAATATTCTTGTATTAGGACCTTTTATTTTGAACAACGTTACCAAAAACTGTGTCCAACTGATTCGTCGTTTTCGGGAAATATAATTTTATAAAAACATTGAATTTTTCAGTCGCCTTAAATTTTAGACCTATACTATCTTATAGGGAGTAATATTTTGACTAAGAATTATACGGCGAATACAAAACTGTAATAATATACAAGCTGTTCCATTTTAAAACTATAATTATAGTCAGTCATCACGTTATGGAACACTCTCTATAATATAAAATAATTTTGAAACGTGCTCCTAATAGGTGGCATCATAGGAAAAACCGCTTCGAAATATCACAATCTGCCATCCCCGCGGATTTGACACAGCCTGTATATACTATGCTGGTTTATAAAAGAAAATACATCAAGCATATTCAAGCAAATATATTTTAAAATGTGTTTATTTATGATTTATAGCATAATAACATTGAGTTATTAAAAAAAATTTTTTTTTGTGGTTTTCACCCTTTTGGTTAACAGAATGCCCTTTATTTTGTAATTATTTTAATGATATTTGCGAGAGTGAATTAGATATTAATTTTTTTCTGGGATAAATATATGTTAGTATTATTATTATCATTATTAAATTTTACAACTTGCTACTTACTATATTTCGCAGTGTTTTATGGACAACTAAAATATGACAAAAACAATTCTGTATTGTAACAGTAACAGTCAAGCTGATGTTGATTTATTGAACATTACTTATATTCTTCCTAATCGATATGTACTGATAGTGTTAATTAGCGAAACGTTTGAAAAGGTTTTGGTAGCAGAAAAATTTGCCAAATAATAGCAATCGGTAGAAGCAGAGACGACGCTCTCAAAAAGTATACTTCTATAACCATTGCATATAATTTTTTTGAATTTTTATTTGTAACACATACTATACATAAATTTTATCCTTCTGCACTCCTTATCCATATGAACTTTAACTATGCCAGAGTATAAAGCTTTTTCGTGTTATATTAATATATACCTAGACAGTTCTATTATTTATTCATTTCAATTTTATTAGGATTTCACATAATGAAATAGTATGCTAGTTTTCATATAAAAACTAAAAGAATATATTTTGTCATATTAAGATGACTATCTCAACAATCTCAATTACATTGCAAACATGCTGCTAACATATCGCACCACGTTAGTAAGCAACAAAGCGATCCAAAAAATTGTTGGCATAATCCGCAAACTTATCTCCAACTAAAGTTTGTCCGAATAATATGCAAAAAATTGTTAAAAAACAGGACGTTTTTGTACTAAAAATGTGCTTACTTCGAATATATAAATAATTGTAAGATATTAGTAAGAAAGAGAAATAAATTCTCTTTCTTTTGATGCTTAATCCAAAGCAATTAAGAGTATTCCTTAGCTGCCTTTTACATCTAAGTGTCTCCATCCAGCATTGCGATTTAACAAGGAATGGTTTTAGCAGAAAAGCAGATTCTGTCTCTCACATCCTGGATAATTCCGCTAGTGTCCGATATAATATAAAAAATAACTCATGTGATCTCACTATTTCCTCTAATTTATTTTAATTAATTCTATAGGAAAAGGTAATCAAAGAATTTCCAAATTTTTCCAATTTTTATTAAGGAAACGCTAAGAAAAAAATAATGAAGAATTATCATTACACCTCTGTCAGAACATTCTGTAAAACACAACAATATAGAGATCAGGGCATAGATTTACAAAATACATATAAATATGCACAAGAAATATTAAAAAAAATTGTAAATGAGATACACATTAACATGTATTCGCAAATTTAACCCAATATTGTCGAGACTTATTTTAGGTAATTTTTATTTCATAAATAAAATTCCTTTTTTACTTTCTTATACCTACGTAGTAAAAGGAAGTATTTGGATGACAAAAATATTTGACCTCGAGATTTTGCAGATATCCACGTTTATAAAAAAGTCTCTCGCGCTCTCTCCCTCCCTCTGTCTCTCTTTGTGACCACGATAGCGGCCAAACGGTAAAATCCATCAATACCGAACTGTATATTTAGGAATATAATCTCTCTCGGAAATCTAATTAGATTTTCAGTGAAATCGATAAATCGGGAGTAGTACTTTATTTCAGTAAAGAAATCAAACAATAGCAATATCTTGTCAACTACTAATTTTAGAATCTAAAGTATACCAAAGCGATCAAGAGTAAATTAGAAAACAATTTTTTAAAAAAATATTTTTTGAAATTCCTACCGGAAGTAGGTACTCTTATCGTAAAACAGGTTTTTGCGAATATATCGCAAGTCATGCATTCTAGACAGATATATCATGGGTGTGGACATATTTAAAGCTCGATTTTGAATAATTTTTGTATAAAAAAATTTCCAAAATTCGGACTGAAATAAATAATAAAATTCCTTTTTACTTTCTTATACGTAGTCTAAGGAAGTATTGTAATGATGAAAATTTTCGACCTCGAGATTTTTGCTGACGTCCACGTTTTGAAGTCCCCTGATACCGAAAAAGAGGCGTTTAAAAAATGTCTGTCTCACTCTCTCTCTGTGTGTGTATGTGTGACCACGATACCGGTCAAACCGCTACAGCGATCAATTCCAAATTTTGTATTTACTAGTATAATCTCCCTCCTGAGATCTGATTAGATTTTCAGTAAAATCGGCAGACTGGAAGTAGTAGTTTACTTCAGTAAAAAAATCGAATTTAGGCAATAATTCGTCAACTACTAAGTTTAAACAATCTTAAAAGGAATTCATATGTACTCAAAATAAAATTTGAAAAGATTTTATTAAAAAAGTTTTTCGAAATTCCTACCGGGAGGTCTTTTATTCTTATCGAAAATTAGCTTTTTGCGAATATCTCGCAAGTCGTGCTTTCTAGGCAGATACAATACGAGTATAAAAGTATTTGAAACATAATTTTAAATATCCTTTGTATAAAAACAATTTCAAAATTCGGATCGGAAGTAGCATTTTTACATTTATCAAATAGCGATTTTTTGCAAATATATTGTTAATTATGTATTCTATACCGGGTGTCAACGAGATCATGTATCAGCCCGCCATTTATTTATTAGTTAAAGTAAAACTTTGAAATTCGGACCGTATATATGAGTGGCTTCTTCAGGTACACTAAGTTTTTCTATAGCACTTCCGGTCAAACCGGACGTTAATTTTGAATTTTTAAATACAACATTTATTATTTCTGTTCATATTCTGTTTCTTCTAAAAATTTGCCATCTAGTGCAGGTTAACTTTTGACATTTCTGTCAAAGATGGTGGTATCTGTTAAATTTATCCATTACAGTGAAACTGCATCGCAACAATTGTCGAAATGTAACAACCATCAAAGTTAGCTTTGAAAACAATTAAGAAACGTATTTTTCACAGTTACACGCATTGGCGAAGGAAACATGTATTTCACGTTGAAATTACTAAAGAAAATAAGATTTTTTTTTTTATTTTCAAATGGCAGGTACTCGTTTTTATTAAATAGTAACACCTATTTTTTATTACAGTGCCATATTGGCATAATTTTTAGCTTTCAAGTGATATAAGATATGCTGTGGTTTAGTGGTAGACAGGTAGCACAAAATATAAAATGTTTTAAAAGTAGTCTAATTCCAAAGCAACAGAGCACTACTGGAGACTACTGCCAATATGACACTGTAATAAAAAATAGGTGTTACTATTTAAAAAAACGAGTACCTGTCATTTGAAAATGAAAAAAAATTATTATTTTCTTTAGTAATTTCAACGTGAAATACATGTTACCTTCGCCAATGCGTGTAAATGTGAAAAATACGTGTCTTAATTGTTTTCAAAGCTAACTTTAATGGTTGTTTCATTTCCACAATTGTTGCGAAGCAGTTTCACTTTAATGGATAAGTTTAACAGATACCGCCATCTTTGACAGAAATGTCAAAAGTTAACCTGCACTAGATGGCAAATTTTCAAAAGAAACAGAATATGAACAGAAATAATAAATGTTGTATCTAAAAATTCAAAGTTTACGTCACTTCCAGTTTGACCGGAAGTGCTATAGAAAAACTGATCACTCATATATACGGTCCGAATTTCAAAGTTTTATTTTAACTAATAAATAAATAGCGGGCTGATACATGATCTCGTTGACACCCGGTATATATTTATCAAGAGTACAAAAGTATTTAGAGCTGGATTTGCAATGTCTTTTGGATACATGAAATTTCAAAATTCGAACCGGAAGTAACACGTGTAGTCCTATCGAGTAGCACTTTTTTTCGAATATCTTGCAAAGTATGCATTCTGTAGAGATTTATTAAGAAAATAAAAGTATTTTTAATAGGATTTTGAATAATTTTTGTATAAAAGAATTCTATAATTTGAAACACTCATGGGTCATTTTCAATAACCTTTAACTTTACATATACCCTATAACTACAATCCCATCTAAAATGATATTAGGACGTACTAATTTCTTTTAGGTATAATACGTTATGGTGTCAATTTAAAGAAAAATAATAACCTAAAATTGCTATCTCCTTTTATTTTTAAACTTTAAATATTCCATTTTACATTACCGTCACGTTATACTTTTTCAGTTTTTCAAATTTGGCTTTATATAGCCAAGTGGATGTTGCGAGTCCGTGTTTTACAAAAATAACTGCCGTTATACAGGTTTTTTTTCTATAAAAAGGGTAAGTTTTAGGCAGCGTATTTTTTCTCTGAACATTACCGTCCCATGGGACAATTTACTTCTAATAGTAGCCATCGTTATCATCACATTTGCCCAATATTTTAAACCACTGCTAGTTTCATATTTCCTAACCTCAAGTCTTTCTTTCTAGATGTAACATTTCTAACACTGTTTTACTACTGTTCAAACATTACCGTCACATTCGCAAAACAGCCATGATTATAATGACAAAAAAGTGAATTTCGATTTACAAGTTAATAATTAGTTTCTAAACATTTGAAATATCTCTACAAAAAGTATACCTAACAATATAATCGGTAAAAGTATATTTTTTGAAAGTAATATAAGCCACAAGTTAAAGGTTATTGAAAATGACCCAGATACGTATAAGAAGGTCGTGTGGTGGCCACACCTCATTTTTTATTTTTGGTTTGATCGGCATCAAACTTCAGGTACAGGTACACGCTCCAGACTATGCTAGAGTTTTCCTGAAAATTTCATTAAAATCGGTTCAGCGGTTTCGGAGTCTAAATGGAAATTAAATCCGAAAGTATTTTCACATTGGTCTTTAATTTGAAACACTTTGTACATGATCACCAAAACATAAATATTTTTTGTAAAATATTTTCGATAGATATATTACTAAATAAGAATCCGAGACGCATCAGTTCTATTTTCGGCTTTTTGTAATTGAGGAGCAAATAATAAGAAATATCCATGAAAATTTGTTTGAATTGTACAATTAGTATTATCAGTTCAATTTCATGTTATTTGTATATATGCGATTTTTTTCTTTATAGGTTACTCTTTTGGTGCCTGACAGAAAGACATATATAACGTAATTATATGACTGAGTAAGCTATATAATAAGTTTGTCCACACTATATTTGCAGTAATTAATTATAAAGAAAAACTCGTTTCACAAAAATATATATGATTTATTTCATAAACTATATGTACATTTCGTTTGCCAAGCAAACATCATCGGTAGTATACAGATTCATTCGTGTTTTTACATTATATGTATGTTCGAACGTTTGCAGTGACAAACCCTCTCATTGTAGTAATAGCTATAAAACTAACCGTACTTTTATTACAGTAATATTGTAAAACTATGGTGGGTGTTTACGGAATGTGTAAGGGTGGTATGAATTCTAGGAAACACTGACTAAGTGGAGAAACATCTGTGTTTAATAAATTGTTTTTAAATTTCTTCATATAAATACTTTCCCACATATTTAAATTCTTACATCTAGTTCTTTTGATAACTTGTACATTATCGATTGAAAATGTATGTCCTGTGTTTACAAAATGATACGCTAAAGCTGATTTATCACTATTGTGATTTTTCAAATGATACAAATGTTCTGATACCCTAATTTCTGCGTTTCTTTTTGTTTGTCCAATATACACTTTATTGCAATTATTACAATCAATTTTGTATATTCATATATATTGACATATACCGAAAAACTACACATACAGATAATTATATTCATAACACTTCGTACACGTCCTTCAGACATAAACAAACTACATTCTTTTTTCTTCTCAACAGATTACAGAACACCCCACTTTCTAAAATAAATTATAATAAAGAGTTATCATACATATACAAAGTAGCCGCTGAGAACGGGTACGAGAAAGATACAATAGATCGAATAAAACGTAAATTAGAAAGGAAAAAATTAATTACCAACAGAACTACATTAGAATCCATTAAATTAGAAAACAAAAAAGTTTTTTGTAAATTTTGTTTAAATAAAAGATGGGAATATCAAATTTCGAACTTGTGTAAAAGATACAATATAATTCCTTCATTTGTCAATGAACAGAATACTAAGAGTTTATTACATAACAACATTGAAAAGTGAGACCCGTTAAAATACTCAGGAATATACAAAATTGATTGTAATAATTGCAATAAAGTGTATATTGGACAAACAAAAAGAAACGCAGAAATTAGGGTATCAGAACATTTGTATCATTTGAAAAATCACAATAGTGATAAATCAGCTTTAGCGTATCATTTTGTAAACACAGGACATACATTTTCAATCGATAATGTACAAGTTATCAAAAGAACTAGATGTAAGAATTTAAATATGTGGGAAAGTATTTATATGAAGAAATTTAAAAACAATTTATTAAACACAGATGTTTCTCCACTTAGTCAGTGTTTCCTAGAATTCATACCACCCTTACACATTCCGTAAACACCCACCATAGTTTTACAATATTACTGTAATAAAAGTACGGTTAGTTTTATAGCTATTACTACAATGAGAGGGTTTGTCACTGCAAACGTTCGAACATACATATAATGTAAAAACACGAATGAATCTGTATACTACCGATGATGTTTGCTTGGCAAACGAAATGTACATATAGTTTATGAAATAAATCATATATATTTTTGTGAAACGAGTTTTTCTTTATAATTAATTGTTTAATATTCACAAGTGCTCAATTATCAAGATTAATATTTGCAGTAGACATTAAAATTTTGCTACATTCAACTAGAGAGCGCCCCGTGTATTCTTAAAAACTAATATTATTGTTGGCAGCGCCCTCTGTTTAAGAATTACTGTACCCATCACCCTGATTATGATATATGGAATGTACTTTTCTCATTAAATATGTCTAGATATATATTGTTAAATCCGAGTCAATCGGAATGCCGTGTGAAAACAATTAAAAACACAAGACAGCTATAAAATAAGCTTAATTGCTTTGTATCAACATCAAAAGAAGGAGAATTTATTTCTCCAGGGTCTAAGCTACCTAATATCTTGCAATTATCTATATATTTCAAGTAATTAGGAAATAAAGTAGCAGATTTTTGGTATAAAAACTTCCTATTTTTTAACATTGTTTTCCACATTGATCGATATTAAATTATTATTAAAACTACCCAGTCCCCTGGAGATAAGTTTGTAGATTATGCTCGTATTTTTTTATTGTCATTTTGTTGCTTACTGACGGATTCTGGTGCGATATGTTCGCAACATGTTTGCAATGTAATTGAGATGGGCGAGATAGCCACCATAAGCCACTGCACCATTTGCATTTTAGCGATTTTTAAATTTTACAATTTCAACCACTGTGTGAACTTAATTGTCCAATTTAATATTGAGTCCCATACGCGCAGTTTATATGTTTTTTTGCATTGACTTTGAAAATTATCGGCATAAACTAATGAACTTTAACATAATATGAATTCGAAATAATAATAATAATAAGCTTTATTGCCCAACAGTTACTACCAATTACAGGACAATTTATTGGAACATTACAATAATGAAGTATGTACATTCAAGTTATACAATAGAATAACGAAAGAAGAAAGGAAAAATTAAATATTAAATATTATAGCGCATGTAGTGACAGCATCGGGTTTGTGAGGGCAGTAATCGCGGAACACTACAACAAATGTTATTGACATTCGTTGAAGTGTTCCGCGATTACTGCCCTCACAAACCCGATGCTGGAGCAATTGATATCGCAGTGTACGCTGATTTCATTAAAATTAGAAAACATGAAATAAAGAGGTGATCTGACCGCGACATTAGTTTCCGGGAAAGGCAAATTAAAAGTAAGGGAATGGCGCGACGCATGACGGGGTACAGCAAACCTTATTTGCTGGAGTAATGCAGGAGAATCAACTACGTTGTGAAACAACTTAAACAAAAAGCATATACCCGTGGCAATACTCCTGAAATGGAGAGATGTTAATTCGAAACGGGCTAACAATAGACAGTGGTCAGCATCCTACACGGATAAACTCCGTCAACTCGACTCCATAAAAATTTAACAAACTTGCGCTGAACCAATTCAAGCTGCCGCATATGACAGTGATAAAGTGGATACCATATCACACAAGCATACTCAAGACGTGACCTAACCAACGAGAAGTATAACGCCTTTAATGATTCAGGATTGGTAAAAGATTTGCAATTGCGGACGATGAATCCCAGCATTCTCAAAGCAGTAGAAGTTATATTGTTTATGTGGTCAACGAACGTGAGTCCCACGTCAAAAATCACACCCAAGTCCCTCATTGTCGGAACCCGTTCCAAATCCACGCCATTTAAACTATAGATAAAAGTATATAGTTCCGAGCGCGAGAAAGACATAGACTTACACTTCGATACATTTAGTGGTAAGTTATTCGTAGTACACCAATGGAAGATGTTATCCAGGTCAGCCTGAATGCGAATACAGTCTGAAATCGAAGAGATACTACAAAAAATCTTTAAATCATCCGCGAAGTTGTGATAAGCTACTTATCACAACTGATCACGGAAGTGACATCATTAATAAACATATTGAATATTAAGGGACCCAAATTAGAACCCTGTGGGATCCCAGACGTAGCGGTATACGTGAAATAAGATGATGCATTGTAAAAAATGTACTGAGAACGACTACTTGCATACATCAGAAGGCTAACAAGAGCATCACTGAGGCCGAAGGCTCTGAGCTTGATGGCAAGAATAGTGTGATCCAAACGATCAAAGGCCTTGGCAAAATCAGTATACACCACATCAACCTGCCCCCTGCCATCCAAGCTATCCGAAATGAATTCCGTGACATGGCAGAGATTGGTAACGGTGGATCTCGCATCCAGAAAACCATGCTGATACGGTGACAAATTCCGCCTAACAAATAGATAAAGACCTGAATGAATACAGAGTTCAAAAATTTTCGAAAAATTTGAAAGGATTGCAATGGGCCTGTCGTTTGTGATAACTGTCTGATCACCAGTCTTGAAGATGGGCGTAATTCTGGCAATTTTCTAGACGTCAAGAAGAGGAACTCAAAGAGAGTTGAAATATTTTGAGTAGCGGCCTCACGAAGACAAACTTGCAGTCCTTAATTAAGAAGACAGGAATACGGTCATGTCCACAGGTGAAATCATTTTTCAAGCTCTTAATAGCACTGATAATAGTATCTTCCGAGAAGCAATCAAAATGAATATTGCAGTTGCAATTCTGCACAGTGGGAAGGTCTGCAACAGAAGAGGGGGTACCAAAGACACTGCTGAAGTAGGCCGCAAATCCATTAAGTATGTCCTACGGCGTATCGCAATTGTTGCCATTATAAGACATACGACCAGGTAATACGGCTGTGTTTCCTTTTGTCTTTCATGAATGACCAAAATTCCTTTGGGTTATGAGAAACTTTACGCTGAACCCGACTCAAGTATGCATTGTAAGCGTCGCGAGATTGTCTCTTTAGTAATAGACGGAGATTTTTGAAATTGACAACAAGAAGAGGCAGTTGTAACGTTTGAATTGCTTGAAAAAGTAATATTTCAACTTAATATTGGCTATTAAATCAGATGAATACCACCTCGGATAGCTTCTCGAGTGGCTAGTACAATTTAGCACATGTAAGTCAAGTGCCGCATAAAGCGTATTATAAAATATTTCACAAGCCCCATTAACATCATTACACACACCCAGCATAGTCCAGTCCACATTCAAGAGATACAAGTAAAGTTCATTGAAATCACATTTACCGAAATTGTAAGATCTAGAGTCAATTCTAGGAAAACCAGCGCAGCCGCTACTTCCAGCATCGAGTTGTATTAAAAGGGCCGGATGGTGATCATCCTCTGCAACAAATGCAGAATCATCCCGCATAACTACGCATTGAATGTCAGACACAAGATCCAGCAGACGATCGTTGACATTACACACAGAATTGAATTGCTTAAAATTAGTAAAATTAAGAAAATTGTTAAGTACTTGAGATTTGAAATCATTTACAGAGCTAGATGCAAAGAGCACAATTGAAGTCGCCAATCACGACCACATTGGAAAAGTTACTAATAAGGTGTTCAAACATGTCAAAAAAGGATTGAAAATTAATTGGTTGAATGTCTGGCGGTATATATAATACGAATATAGTAACACTCCCGGAGTGAGATGCGAATTTGTAAGCAACGATGTCGATGGAAAGAAATTCCTCATGGATACCCGATAGATCCAGTCCCGATCCAACTAAACAGTTGCTGGCAGCAAAGAGAACTCCACCCCCACGCGATCGTCCGATTTCTTCAAACTTTCTGTCAGATCTACAGACAGAGTAAGTAACAGGGAAGTATTCAGTACTCCTAACCTCTTCGGATAACCAAGTTTCAGTCAGGCAAATGATGTACACAGTTGAACAAGCAGATACATAAAACTCATCGACTTTTGTACGCAAGCCACGGACATTCTGGTAGTAGATGGTGATAGTGTTACTGTTGGGACTGCTACTTTTTATTATATTTATATAATTATAGGTTGTTAATGCTATTTTAACATATTGGCAATGTTACAGTTGAATATAACCTATTCAAATTACTTTGTAAACCAGGTTTTAATAAACTATCCCTAGGTATATTAAAATAGGAAAGGGTAATTAGTGAAACAATATTTGTATTGTTTCTTACTTTATTGATATATAATATGTAAAAACATAACATATATTTTACAGAAAGCCTTTTAAAAGATATAACTAAACCATATAAAAATAATCGATACTTTCAATAGTGATCATCCTTCAAAAGGACCCTGTTTACAACGTTTCACTCTATTAATAAAAAATAAAGCTACAAAAATTAATAATAACACGAAAAACAAATACAATATTCACTTAACATAAGTAAATCAGTTGAATACTATATCAATACAAGTATGTGTTAGTATTGTCCAACAAAACATGTTATTTACAATATATTATGTAATATACATCAGTTTTTTTTCTAATTCGAATTTTTATAACTAACGTCTAATATGTTTTATTTGATCTTATCACTTAATAATATGTATTTAACAAAAGTAAGCTTTATTGAATGACACTTTAGCGTTAATGTGTGCTCCTTATGTAGGTATTTATTAACAATTATCACTCCAACAAAAAAGGAATAACGTAGTTTATAAATATACCGGTTATGTCAAATAGCATTAGCCATAGAAAATCAATGTATACGTATATACGATGTAAACGCCGCCGGCAGTAGGTACCCTGTTGGCATACATATACATACGTATACATCGTACATACGTATGCATGAGACTCCCTATGGCTAATGCTTCTTGACACAACCGGTATACTGTATAGTCTAGAAATATATTAAAACTTTTCAATAATAGACAATAAAACGGTTGAGTATAATAAAGATAAATATAATAAATAAATGCGAATATACAGTGAGTTAAGATAATTAAGAAATTCCATTTCAAAGAAGTTTAGTTCTGTAGATATGAAGACAACTCAAGTGCAACTTACATTTTCATCGATGGATTTGCAGTATTTGTGCTAATTGTTGAAATATAAATTAACTACCTTAACTCACTTATTAAAAATAACAACAAAAGTTAAGGCATTATACTCAGATGAGCGTCTCGTTCTTTAGATAAGTTTAAGTTATTTACAGGGGTGTTTGTAGCAATAGTAATTGTTTGAAATTACAAATTTAATATCATACCAATATTTATTTAAGTAGGGAAACATTAAATTATTTATATAATACGTTATTATAGAATAAACTATAGTATAAGATAAACCAATCCTATCGAATTACGATGTTTTTATTTATACGAGACTAGTACAGTTGATTTTCCATCGAACAAGAAAACATCCTTAAAAGACAGTTAAAGCTACATTTTTAATTTAATATAATTTGCAATAAATTTTGCTGCCGACGAATAATCAATACATAGGATAATATATAATATTGCAATAAAGTATAGTAGAGTAAACGAAAAGTCAGAATAATACAAACCAAGACCCGTATGTTAAGTTACGTTTTGATCAAAACTTGTCAAATCTGTATCTAGATTTTCGAAATAACGAAAAAATACGTTGGTATTTTCAGGCCCCGATCATGTACTTCTTTACATTACGAACCTATGACGTAAAGTCTTTTTAAATAGGACAACCATATTTAAAGCTTCAAATTGATAGTTTCTTCACAAACTAATTCATTTATACAATTGCATTTACTTTTATATTCAGAATGTCATATGGGTTGGTGTAACCCATTTATTGTATCTAGTCTATTCAGGATGAACCGTACTGATAATCCTAGTCAAAAGTTAGTCAATCTTTAATAAATCTGTAGGCTTAGAAATAATGTATAAGCCCCGGAAATACCGTGGCAACTTTTTCTCGAAAAGTGGATTTTGAGATATACTGCATATCACTATGTGCAGCAAATAATTAATGAAATAATCATACTTTGCAAAAATGTAGTATTTTATATGAAAATAATTATAATACGCCATGGAGAATATTTTATTATTAGTTTGTTATTACTGCAATTAAACACATAAAATTCGCATAGGCTTTTAGTACTCAACAGTATGTAGCTATAAGTTCATATTTTGCATCTACACTTCTTATAATCTCTACTATTAACCCTACAAATTTCAGCTGCTACTTTTTGCTCGTTTCTGAGAAAACGACATCTGATGAAGTTCGTAATATACGTCTATTTTTGGTCGCGAATATATTTCTGAAATTTTACATGAATTTTTTCAAAAAAATGTAAGAGAATTTTTGAGGTTTCGCTAATTTTAAATGTAACTACAGTTCATACTTAACATAAACTATTTAAAAAATATTTCGATTAGGTCATAGGTTCGCAAATATCTGATCAAACTGTAACGCGATTAATAAATAAATACCGGGCACCATCTGATCTATCAGGACTCATCAAATCGTGCATGCACGCCGAACTTGATCTGACGACTACGGAAATAGCGGAGACCAACGGCACTACATGTCTTCCCAAGAACGGTGGAAACGTTTATAAATGAAAATTTACAAATGTGGCCGGCAATAGATTCCGATACCTATAGGTTGACAAGCCAGTGTACAACCACTATATCAAATCTTCTACGCGATAAGATCATAATTTGAAATTACTGATTGATATGCATTTGCAGTTTTTCGAGAAACCTAGCGGAACACAAGTTAGTTTTTTTCGGATATAGCCTATATATGTATAACGGTATAACGAAACTACCTATAGGTAAAATTATTTGCATTTTTATTGATAAACATAGTGTATAGTGTACTTAAGTTCCGAAATCTAAATCGACGAGCTACTATCGGTTTTATTTCTTCAGAATGAACTTCACAGTTCCTAATAGTGTTCATTAGTTATTTTCACCAGTACACAATATACTTTTAATATATCTCAAGTCATGTACATACAATCCGTTAATGAATGTTTGAAAAGCGCCTCAACTTCTCACTAACTAGAATATTTTTAAAGTTGGTATTGCTTACAATTTACGTTCTGCACACATGGAAAAATATAAAACACAAATATTCACCTGGAGTAATTTATTAAAAAGTTAAATATATAGCTGCACAAGTAAATAATAAAAGCCTTCTATTTATTTATAATAAACTTATATAAAAATAGTACGATACTGTATTTATAAAATTTAGGTCAGAAAGATTATTCGTTGCGTCGATTCAAATAGGTACCTGTCAATTGTTTATTAACGTACTGTTATAATCTATACCTGCTCATATTTATTTTTCTAGTATTATTAACATTTATTAGATTTTCAGATACGGATCATCATGGAAACTCTTTATCAAATAACCTTGTGCTAACTCTGGCTTGCTCTATCCATCTACGTAGAATACAATATATTTTGTAGCTTTTAATGGTCAGCATATACAGTGGAATGTAAATGCTCACATCCGTTCCATGGAAATGTTGAAGTTAGTAACTTGGCATCTTCTAGGTTTCATTATGTCTTCCATATATATCAATGAGAATTCGAATTAAAATTAGTCATAATAAACAGAAACATAGCCAAGAAGTTTAATGACAACATTTGATCAATACTTATTACTTCAAGTCATTACGATTTTATGTCGAAGTACACAATAGGTATCTCGGTACATGACGGTATCGGAACACATAAATATTTGGTTCTCGTACGCATTTAATACACGCATTTGGGCACTCGGCGGAACTCGACACTTTATCAAGAAGAAACAGTTGGACGCTTTTTCGTTTCATGGAATACTATTCTTTTTGTGCTTTCTGTGCACTTTAAGCGATAATCATGTGCCCCACAATCAGGAAACTTTAGCAATACGCTCAAAAGGTAATTAATGAGAGTTACGAAGTGAAAAACGAGATCGTAACTAAGTATGACGATGGTATGAATCCGCTAAAATCGCTATATATAACTACGACAATGACGATCTCGGCAGTGGTAAAAAAATAGGAAGCCATTAAAGTAGCAAGTGTTGGTGAAAGTCTAAAGTCTGTGCTTAAACAGCGGGCGCAAACCCTGAAAGAGGTGGAGAAATGGTTGTACATATGAAGTAACGAGCGAATTACACAAGTAATGAATGCACCAAGGTGTTTAAAGGCAGTCAGGTATAGATGGTTCGATAAATTTAAAAAGAGCGCGGATTTTCCGATTAGGCACGGAGAAACAGCCACTGCTAACAAGAATTCTGTCGAAGGTTTTGATCTAAAGCAAGTTTCTAATGTGAGTTTATTTTGAAAAAAAAATACCCAACAGAACTTACATCACACAAGAGAAAAGGTATTGTCAGGATATAACCCAACGAAAGATAGGCTAACAATGCTGTTGTGTGTAAATGCCAGTAGGGTTAAATTAAGCCATTACTACACCTTTTCCAACAGTATTTGCGAAATTATCATTTTAATTTTTGAAAGCGTCAATTGTATTTTAGTCTTAGCAAATGAATTGTAGAAGATATCATTTGTATTCTGTAACAGTGAATTAGATTTGCGAACCAGTCAAATGTATTTTAGCCTAATCAAATGGATTGTGGAAAGCATCAGATGCATTTTATCCTTATCATATGGATTTTGGATAACGTCAAATGTATTTTCGAACTATCAATTGAATTTTATAAAGCATCAAATGAATTTTCGAAAGCATGATTTGTATTTTCGATGGCATTATGTTATTTCGATATTCTATGTACTTATATTCTTTTGAATGTCTTAGTTTTTTTTTGCTCACGAATTAATTGCCGGATAAGCGTCGGGCGCGCACCAGGTATACAATATGTATGTCTGGTAGGACGCCCGACGTTCATCCGACAATTAATGTGAACCCGCTCCAGGCTGTAGCTATCTTAGGCAATGTAATATATATTATAATTTTCTGTACAGGGTTATTGTGCTAATACCAGTTAGTACAGTGTTTTCTGACAAATAAATAAATAAAATACATATCACCTTTTCGAAACTACATATGATTAAGCTGAAATACACATGATTATTTCTAAAATTAAATTTACTAATCGAAACTACTTTTGACGAAGTCTCATAATCATTTGACTATTCTCATTTACAATAATTGACGATATCGATAATTAAATTAATAGCTCTAAACTACATATGATATTATCTAAAATCCTTTTTTTATTTCTAAAATTCAATTGATACATTCCCAAATACTAATAACATTTCGAAACTACATTTGACGTTTTCGAATATACTGTTGGAAAACGTGTAGTGCATTATAGTGAAAATCTACGAGGTTTTATGGACAATGTTCCATCTTACCCTCCCGGCTAGGAGAAAAACTTACTGGGACAGTTTAGTTTTATAACCATTAAGTTTCAACACTTCTAAAAAAAACTAAAAAATATATATATACGAAATACGTATTCCAGAGGAGTTTTCTAGCCACTGCGGGTATACAGTAGACTCTAAAAGAGTTTTGGAAGAATTATTTATTTTATCATTTATTATATTACTCTCATAGTTAATGGATGGCGCAAAGTCTCTTACAAGACCAAGAAATCTGCCTTGTGGCTAGAAGCTGACTCAATATCTTTGGAATTTGAGGATGATTCTACAAAATTCAGTAGTGGAAGATAATAAAAAAAAAAATAAAGACTGGGGTCGGTCCTGATTATAAAGAAGAATGAGTGAAGGAATATAGAGAAGAATTTGACACTGCTGAGTTGCATGAACTCCAAAGGAAGGAGGTAGAAGTGAGGACGGAGAAATTAGTTCAGGTGGAGATCAAGGTAGTGCGAAAGTTCCTGCTGTACTTGTAAAATAAATGTGCTTTAAATGGGATCACATGCAAAATGTGGAAAAGTAGTTCAGACAAAGCTTTAGCAGCTCGTATTTATCCAATGATCTAACAATGTCACATTTTAAAAATATTTGGAAAAAGACAAAAACACAAGTTTGTCTAGATACGTATTTAGTAGAACTCTCTAAATATGTATGAATCTTAACCAAAATTCAGTACAGATAAACAACAAAAAGCAGAACAAACACCCGTTAGAATTAGTCTGAAATTGCGCTAACTCGTATTAAACTATGATAAATAAAAGCGGTGTTTTAAAAGGTTTCAAATGATATTTACTAAAACGCACATAAATCTTAGGGATAAGAATTTTTAGTCACGCGATTCCTTATTTATAAAAGCAGCGTTAATCAAACGCGAACTAACTCAAAATGCATATACAGGTAAACTATTTTCTACATGATACATACATGTATAAAACAGGTTAACTATGTATGTACATACATATATGAAATATCTAAGACAACTTAAGCCCGTTTTACATTTGACGATTTACTGATAGACTTAGTTGCATTGGTTATTAAATTGGTCGATTTACTAATTGATTGTATTGCTATTAAAGTAATACAGCAACATTTATGGCATCTATTTTGAGCAATAAATGGTGAGATTTAAAAGAGACTTTAGGATTAAATACTGACAAGTGTTTTAATACTTTTTAAAACTCTTTGTCGCTTCCTGTTTGCTTTTAAGAAATTATCAGGTGATTCAAGCCATACAAATACATATGTTGATCAATAACAGGTTCTGATCTAACTCCGTTGTCTATGTACCGATTTCAATCGATAAAACAAACAAATAAAATCTCACCAATGCTACAAACCTGTGTAAACGGTAGTATTTCGTTTTTAATTTTTTGCGGATAAGCTGAATTTTTATTTAATTTTGTATAACTATGTATTGAATATTATGGCAATCATGTTGACATGATATTTTAATTACCACACCGAAGCAAACTGACAATCTGTTAAATGGACAGATATCATCCAAACTGAAAATGAAGTAATTGCAGTCGATATTGTTGAACTAAGGTCGTAAATAAGTGAGTGAGTGAGTTAGGCAATTAATGGGCAATATTTCAACATTCTGAAGTGAGCAAAAATAATTGATTTCGTTTCGTAATATTCCAAATCCAAAAAAAGAATTGGCCATATATAAAAATTGAGTATGTTATGACGACGTTCAGCTTCCAGTACAAGAAACATGTCATTTCAAAAAAAAAAAAAAAAATAGCAATTTTTATGAACATTTTGTTTAACTTAAAAGGAATACTTTGCTTTCGAATGTGTACACCTCAGATTGGAATTTTAAAATAAAATGGTTTTCTTGTTCACACAATTTTCATTGATAAGTAAAGTATTATCAACCCCTGCAATAAGCAATTCATCTTTGAGATCCTGTTCAGACAAACGCAACACTTGAGGTGGCGATTGCCTCAGAATAGAAAACTAAGCCAATGTTTATTGGCTTATTTATGGTAATAAACTAAATGCGCATGATCATTATTTCATAATTTTTATTTAATACTTGTTTGAGGTACATTGCTTTACTTTTTATGAAACACTATTTAAATGGTTAATACTTTTCATGAAATATTCTTATTTATTTAAATTAAAGAAACTTCATCAACAACGAGCTACATAGAGTAATGCACTGGTTTAGTTAAATATTCAGATCCTTCTAAATATTGAAAATACCTTATTTTAGTAATTTATTTTAATGACTTGATTAAATACAGTAGTTCCCATAATTTGTTCAAAATGTTGTTCTTGGTTTTGTAATTGTTAGTGTTTTTGTTTATGTTCTGCAAGGTGGAGGAGTAGGAATATTTCTGGAATCTGGTAGATTAAGCGGTGTTCGCATTTTCAACAGTCATATTCGTAAAATTTGACATTTCTTACTTAAGGCATTATTTATATTTCGTATACTTTTAATTACGTTGAGAAATAGGCAAACACATTTCTTACAGTGGTGTTTCTGTTTTATTTTGGGAACCACCTGTTCTGGTCTACATTTCTATTTCTATTGTTTTGTCTTAATATTCTGCCATTATTCTAATTCAAATAAATATTGAAGTCACCCATTATTATACATTCTCTATTGTGTGGAAGTTCATAAATAAATGTAAAATCTACATTGACGGGGTAGGTCACATGTTTTGATCATTTGTTCACAGATAAATATAAGATTCTTTTTCAAGTCTGTAATAGACTTTGACGTTGGTTTAACATATACCTTAATTTTGTTATTTCCCGTTTTTAATTCACATTAAATATTAGCCTAAAATAAATTCAAATTTACTCAAGTGCTTTGAATATTTTTTAAGATAATACAAGTGCACCTGGCAAAATTTTTGGTTGAACAGGTTTTAATGTGAGTTTTAGATGTATAAATTTTCATTTTATGTCTACTTTACTCATCTTCGAATATTAAAAATAAAAGGACATCATAACAGAGTCAGAGTACTGCAAGCTTTCAAATAAATTTTATTTTAAGTTGGTCCTGGACCTAAAATCGTAGGTCTCAACTATATTCACAATTATCAACTTGATTGTAACATACATATATAACCTCAATAGAGCAAATGTAATAAATACTGTTCCTGTTCGTTACACGACATTTAAATAATGTTTTAACTTATAAAATATTCAATACTTTAAGAATTTTTTTGAACGCTCGTTTTATATACACATCATTATACAAGTTACTTTTCCAATAAAATTATGTACGTGTCAACAGGCAGTGTAATCTAAACATCTACAGTATTACTCTGTCATTATTTAATAACTAGATGATGATTTAGTATATATTTGTTTACTGTACATTATTCTACAATGGACAAAATTAAACGTCGATATTAAACTCTAGCTGCCTTTTTGTACATTATTTTTCTTACAGCATACTATATCCTAATGATAATTATACAATAATACAGGTTCGTTTAAAAGATGAACAAAGAAAACAAATTTACATCCCAAATTATGGTCATAAACATTGTAATCTATTATATACAGATGAACCAAAGAAAGTAATGATGTACGTATGTATGCTTTCATCATTAATTGCTGTACTTAAGATTCTTTACAGTTTTTATTGATCATGTCTGTATCAAAAGCGCATTTAATATAGGAACATTACATGAGTAATTATTACCCAATAATTTATTCAGTTCATTGCAATATTCAAAGTCGCACTCATTGAGTATTAACTTCATTATAACTGAAAACTGAATTCATGAAATAATTCTAATGCTTTTTTAACTCAATCATTTGATTTAAAGAAAACTAGTATGAAGGATATCGCTTTGAGCAAAATTGTAAAAAAAAATAGATTTTTAGGATTTGTAGAAATATATAAAGATAAAAAACTGAAACATCCTAGTAAAAGTTTCTTCAAATTATTTGAAAAGCTATTTGTTTTTTCTTTTCATTTTTTAAACTTGCCTTTCGAAATGGCAATTTAATGAAATAAATGTTTGTTTGAATTTGATCATTTATAAATTCTAGTACGGATTTTAAATATACAAGTAGCTTTAATCTATTCACTAGTTAGTAACACGCATATTTTCGGAGTAAAAAATGATCAGAAAAGCATTTAAAGGACTAATACTTAAAAAACCCTTAAATATAGACGTTTAGATTCAATGTTAACATGAACTGATTTTCTCTCCTATGTAATTTTAAACATATTTTTTATGAAAATAAATTAAATAATCGTATCATATAAATTCCTAAAATAAATATTTAAGAATATATTCGTATACCAGGAGAAATAATTTTGCGTACACTTTGCAGAGATGTAAGTTGGTATGGACGTGTTTATTATGCATCGGTATACGGCGAATACACGCCTATACCACGAACTTATACGGAAAATTAGTTCTCTTTGTGTACATATTATTGCTAAATTAAATCACAAGCTTGTCTTATAAATTTTGATATATAATAATATAATAGAGATGTTTCATGACCTTCATCATTCTGTTGTTTGTTACATACATGACTAGTGAACTTAAAGTTTTGCCACAGTATAGTAACTGAGCCATAGGTTCACTCCTCGACGACCCCTTTGATATTCGCGCGTCAAGTTTTATTTTTTTAGGACGACTGCCTGTAAGTTAACGGACAGAAATGAGATGAATATACAATAGCAAACAATCACTCATGTAAGTGAACCAGAAAATTGCACTATAGTTGTGCTATACAGCGCATAAGCTGACGGACATGTACTTTACAGAGGAGATAAAAAAACGCTTCTGGAGGGAGTGAAATTACTGACCTAGTTACTATGCAGTGGTTCCGGAGTGACATAACGAAATTATAAATTTTTATAAAATTTCATATTATTGCAAATGTTTACAAACCTTCCCAAAAGTATTATGGATATTAATTATATTAAAAAAAAAATGAATCAATTCAATTTACGGGTAAAGTGGTAATGTGTCAACGATTTCCTAAACAATTCCATTCCAAATAGGAATATATCGCGCATCAGCTGTTGGCTTCTACTTATAACCGGCTAACAAAAATCCGGACTGTAAAAAGCTTTCATATTCGTTTATATAAATTATAACGATACATTTTATTTTAAATGCATGTTTTTGTTATATATATATATGTTGTTTTTTGAACCATAGCAGGCAATGGTTGTCTCATCATAGCGTACTATAGTTTTCATTAATAAACAGAGAAATCATGGATAATCGGAACGGAGGACATAAATTATTCTATTGCCTGGAACTAAATATTCACTAGAAACCAGAATATCACGTCGCAGGAGTTTCATACTAGTAAAGGGGTAAGGCAGGGTGGGATACTGATTCCGTTATTATTTATAATAGTCATGGATGAATTATCACACAGTGTTGAAAATGAATTGAAAGAAATAGAAGTGAGAAAATTACAGCCAATGATAATAAGAGAACTCATGTATGCTGATGATATGGTGTTATGGCGGAAAATGAGGACACAGAAATTGATAAGCGAGTGGAATAAAGTTTTTAAGAAAATCGGATCAAATGTGAATGTTAATAAAACGAAGGTAATGATTGTATCAAAAATTAAAATAGAATTAAGTATAAATATCGATGGAAATAGGTTAAAACAAGTAGATTTGTTTAAATACCTGGGATCAAAAATTAGCTGTGAAGACACGTAAGAGTACGAAATTATCAGCTGTATAAGTAGTGTTTCAAGGGCTTATTACGCATCAGGGAAATCTATTTTCGGGAAGGAGATTTCAAAGGAAACAAAAGTGAGAGTCTTTAAGTCCGTAATAGTTCCCATTCTGAAGTACGGAAGTCAGGCATGGATACTCACCGAGCAGCTTAAAAGCAAATTACAGGTACTTGAAATTAGGGTACTCAGAAGAATAGAAGGTTTGACGCGTAGGGACTGTATCAGAAACGAAAAAATTAGAAGACGTTTATCAGTGAGGTCAGTTAATGAAACAATAGAAAATAATCAGTTGCGCTGGTTCTGCCACTTAGTACGTATGCCTAGAAACAGAATAGTTAAGAAAGTGTGGGAAAAAGTGGGTGTTTGCGGGAAGAGATCGCGAGGTCGTCCGAAAGCCACGTGGAATGAAAGTGTAGCTAGAACTTTAAATGCTAAAGGACTTACATGGAAGGAAGCAACAAACGCAGCTTTAGACAGGAAGAAATGGTAGAAAGTGTACGGAGGAGAGGAGTCATCTGGAAGACTTCGGGCCTCAACACCCTAGGGGTTCAAGAGGTGAAGATTAAGTTAAGTTAAGTTAGAAATCAGAAGATTAAGTCTAAAAATACTCATATAACTTCACAATGGTAAATGTAAACCGATAACTGTAATTTGTTACAACACATTGAAGGTAGAAATATTATATAATATTCCTTTGTAGACATTCGTAATTCGAACTTTTTATTGGTTCCTTCATCAAACAGATTTGACTAAAAAGAGATAGAATGACAAGAAACTGCAGTGGCATGGGAATATAGTAAATTACAGTTGTTCTGGTGCTTGACTGAGTATTGGGAAATAAAAGACGCTGACACAATGAGCTCAGCAGACATCATAATTTGAGTTTGGAATATTGCTGTAGCACTGAATCAGGAAATGAGTACTTAATGATAATTTCATTGTTCCAAGACCATAAATAATGTAAAAGCTTAGTAATATACAAACACTGAAAAGTGTACTATATTCATATAGTACACTCTTCCTCCTCCACTCTATTTAGTATATGTCTGAACTTTTATAGTCAGAGCAATTAACATAGACCATGTTCCGATATATCAATCTTACGACAATTTTGCCACACATTATTCTAGTACGAATAATTTGGTAGGAAGTTTGTCAAAATAGTATGTCATTTGTAAGTGAGTATTGTTATCGTTTCATGTTTTTTAAACATTCTTTCTTTCCTTCCTTCATTCTCATGTATTTAATAATTCAAAAGCTGCCTGTTGTGACAATAAAAATTACTTAACAATGTTACTGCAGGTTAATTTTCGTGTGATTAATTACTCAAAAATATCATTCACATTTTTACTTAATTTTTCATCTACAAGACTGTTTAACAACAGTCTTGTTGATGATAATATATTGAACAGTATCTTGTTCTCAAATGAGACTGGTACACAAAATTATCGACACTGGTCATCTGTATATCCATTTTTTATGCGGTAACTAATATGTATTCAATTTAAAGTGGTCACATAGTGTACAATGTCATGAAGACTAATAATAGGCACAATTTTCATCCACTAAACAATTAATGCACAATTATACAGAACTATTATTTTGGGACCATTTATTGGACAACTAAATAATAATTTAATACAATTTGGATACTTCAAACAAGATGGTGCTACTGTTTACACTGTGCATAATACAATTCAGTTTCTTCAAGGAATATTTCATGATTGATTGATTATCAGAAATAGATAACATCCCTGGTCACCTGACTTGATCTGTTTGAATGATTTTTGTAAATCAGTAAATTATTATCCACTTAAAACTATTTAAAATATACGCCATATTATCAAATTATAGTTTCACAAATTATATAAAAAATATTTTATAATTATGTGTGACAAATTTATAGATTTTAATGATTATGATATAAGAAAAAAAATAGAAGTAGTTTGAATATAAATATTAGATGTCGCACGCATAGAATACGAGGGGAACTATTTATATTTCGGGAATTGGCAACACTAATGTCAATAGCTAAAATCTGACAACACCATAATAAAGTTTGACATTTTTTAGCATAAAAGTACTCACAACGTTTTGATGTACAAGTGCTATTTGTTTTGTTTACAGTGAGTTCAGAAAATCAATTTGATAAAATAATGGAAATTTCAAGAGAAGGTTTTCGTTGGATTATTTTTCACAACTTTCGACGTGGATTATCTCAACAAGAATGTGTCGATGAACTCAGTTCTTTGTATGGCGATAAAGCACCATCAAAAACCACAGTATATCGCTGGTATAGTGAATTCAATCGTGGTCGTAGTTTCGTCGCCGACGAATTCCGTGAAGGTCGTCCAAAATCGGTTGTTGTGCCACAAAACATCGATGCAGTGCGTGAACTGATAATGCAAGATCGTAATGTGACATTGATGATGTGAGATAGAGGCATCCTTGCACATTAGTTCCACTTCAATACATTCGATTTTGCATGAACACTTAGTTGTAAAAAAAATTTGTTCTCGTTGGATACCCCATAATTTATCAATCGCTCAAAAAAAGGCACGCGTCAAGTGGTGGAAGGAAATGATGAAAAAGTTCAACCGTGGCGCTTCAAAAGACGTATATAAAATCGTGACAGGTGACGAATCATGGATATATGCTGATGAGCCGGAAACAAAACAGCAATCGACCGTGTGGGTATTCCAAGACGAGCTAAATCCAACAAAAGTTGTTTGTGGAAGAAGCACAGCGAAGCAAATGGTCGCCTGTTTCTTCGGCCGAATGGGTCATGTGGCCACTATTCCGCTTGAGCAACGTAAAACTGTCAATTCCGAGTGCTACACGACCATTTGTTTGCCGGAAGTCTTCGGAGAAATTCGTAAAACTAACCCCCGAAGACGAATCATTCTACATCATGACAATGCGAACTCTCACACATCTCGTCAAACAAGTGAATTTTTGAACAGTCAAAACATCGAATTGATGACTCATCCTCCGTTCAGTCCTGACTTGGCACCCAATGACTTCTTCTTGTTCCCGAATATCAAAGGTAAACTGCGTGGTCAACGATTTACGAGCGCCGAAGAAGCAGTTGAAGCGTTCAAAAACCATGTTTTAAAGGTGTTTCAAGAGGAATGAAAAAACTGCTATGACAAATGGTTTGAACGAATGCAAAAGTGTATTGATCATCAAGGGGAATATTTCGAAAAACAATAAAGCCATTTTCATTTAAAAATGTTTGTTATTATTGCTATTCCCGAAATATAAATAGTAGCCCTCGTATGACGTGTTGCAATTACACTACTTCAATAAAGCGAGACGGTGAATGTTATTTGATCTCACTGTATGTAATTGTTTTTGCATTAGAAGAGGTAAGGGCAGAGTTCTTCTATTGGAACCACACATATGACATGTCAAACAGGTAATGCTAATAACAAGACTAAAATGATGTTAGCGATATATCTACATGTATTACAGTAGGAAGTACGCAACATATTATGGCCTGTCCAATAAATGTATATATTATAAAACAATACCTATTGCAATAAAAGCACATGTATAAAAAATTAAACTGGCATCAAAAAAGATATCTTAATATATCAATTAAATTTAAAAGAATCTACATATGTACACATGTGGTGAAAATATGAAGAGTATTTTATTTGTAATAGAAAATTGCTGGAAGCATCATACATAGTAGTTTTATATATTATTTCCCTTTAAAATAGAATTAATATTCACGAAATCAAACTGGTATTGATTCACATATAATGAACAATAATAACTTCGTTAACACTCTAGATATTTATTGTTACTAACCAGCTTTTGAATACTACATTTTTAACTCAAGGTCTTGAGTTTAAACAATTTCAAAACTACTACGAAAATATTAACGCTTATTTCTTTCGGGAAAGGTTGTATTACACTTGCATGTGTTCATTCTAAACTTACATGAATTGGCAAATATTCCAATAATAAGTAATAATACTCAATAAACGTTCAATATTTGATTGGATGACCAACAATATAGGGTTGGTTCAACTTGCACAATTTAATAAATTTAATTAACCTTGTATGTGAATGATTTCCTCTTTTTCCCAAAGTATTTTTAAATAAATTAGCAATAATGATTATCTAATGCTAATTTGTACATAATAACTGCTTATTTTATGTTATTGTATAACATTTAGAAGTACACTTCTATATAAAAAATGAGAAAAACTTGATATGTTTGTATTTTTTAAAAATGTGTATCTCCTTAATCCATACTAGAGGTATTTAGAAAAAAATTCAAATTCCAAACTATGGCATCACTCCATATGTTCCTACAATTGCCTACAGTTATACCCAAGTAGGAATCAATTGAATAAAATATCATTGAAGATGGCAATTGTAAAAATACTTAATCTCATATCGCACAGGTAAACTAAAATAAATAAGTACTGAAATAAATAATTTCGTGGAAACACCGATAAGACAAGGTAATTAGTAGGTGAAGTTCTTCACATATTTAAACACATTCATTCTTATATTAATGCAGCGATATTAACCAATACGTCAATCTATTTTGCAATATTACCAACAGCCTGGGCATATATTAAAATTTCGCGGTCTATATATGGATAGATACAACCATCGGTCAAATGATAATAAGAGCTAAACGTATACTGATACGTTGTTTGGAAAGCTATTATAAATAAAGAGTATATATTACACTGCATGTTAGCAATAATGCAAAATATTTACTCTATGTACGTCATACATACATATATATATAGATGCAATAAAATACGTCCATATTGCATTAATGTTATGGATGTCTGTAATTCCGAGCAGTCTTCTTTCACGTTTGCAGAGCAGTGGTGATTTCGTCGTGTATAGTTGCCAAGTCTTGAATTCTACTGGCTAGCTGTTGATTTAAAGTTAGTAAAACTTGTTTTTGAGATTCGTGCGCTCCGTGTGCAATATCTAGTTCACTTTGTGCTAGTTTAATATTCGCTTGTAATTCCTGGTTATCCTTTTGTAAATTCTGAAAGAAAATAGGTGTTGTGATAGAATAAGCTTCTAATATGTATAATAATAAAAAATCACATTCAAATTTATTTCAACAATTACAGTGCACTTGCACATGATTGAAACCTATATGGGTGCATGTGTAATAAGACAGTAGGTTCAAATCACCAGGCCAGCAAATTGCACAAGAATCTGTTCCCTCGGAAATAGGTACCTATTTCCGTTAGCTATTCAGAATCAACAATTTTATTCTCTAACAGTGTCGATGTGAACTAAGCCAATAACGCTTGATAACACATTAATTGCATTACACTGTTCACGTAATCTTGACGCGCATTGGGCTGCACTACAAATAACAAGCTCTAAATAATTTTACTATATTTTGCAGATATTGATTGCTTTTTCCCTCTGTACATAAATAATATCGTAATATTTAATAGTATATATTTAATGCATATAATAACTGTCGTGATAAATGTGAAGTGTTGATTTATTGTAATGGAATTGTGCGAAAACAAGTGACAATTGTAAATTTTTGTTGTCAAGTTGCTGATATTTACTGACCAAATTTGTTTCGTATTCACATCCACACTCAAGACAACAAACAAAAAGTTGAAGCCCAATGAAGTTATTGAAGTGAGAAGGAAATGGTAAATTATAACAGGCGATGAAATGTGGATCTACCACTAGATCCACCGACAAAACATGATTTCAGAACAGAGAGCTCACCGCCAAAAAAAGACACGAACGCAGAATTTATCCGCAAAGCTTAAGGCGACGGTGTTTTGGGAAATTTACCAAACAATGTAATAATCGTTATGGATAATGCACCCTACCATTCAGTACAAATAAATAGGCCTCCTGCTACATGAACATACCATACCAGCCACATATGTTAAAATACGAACTGCTAGACATCGTTAAGAGGTACAGACCAATGCCACAATATGAAATTGATGAATATGCGAAATGCAAGGGTCATACTGTATTACGCCTTCCTCCGTATCACTGTGATTTGAATCCAATAGAGCTAATTTGGAGTATGGTGAAGAGAAAAATAGCCTCACACAATAATGGAACAACAAATTTGGCCAATCTCATTCACGAGGCAGTAAATGAAATAACTCCGGAATTCTGGAGAGCAGAATGTAACCACATCGACAAAATTAGAAAACAATATATGACAAAAGATCAGCCGTTCGACAATGAAGAAGAGAGTTTTATTATTCATGTAGGTGAATCAGACAGTGATACCTCATTCGTCAGTGATTCTGATTAAAACAATGTTTAAAAAAATTATGTTTTTCTTTGATATATGATTTGTTTAATACTTAAAATGCACGCATATATTTTATATCGTAATGTAATCAATAAATGTGTAAAGAGAGTATAATATTTTTATTTTAATCTTCATAATGGTTACTACTTTTGTTTATGTAGACAACATATGTATGTCAACCTATTATTTTAAGATATATAAAATATATATAAAACCAAATATTAACAACTAAATAAAAAGCCTTTATTTTATAACTTAAAAACCAAGTCATAACCTCGAATTCACCATTGTCTACATTATTAATATAAATGTCAAACTTTTGAATTATGCGCCATAATACTTTTTCTCCAAGTGTACCTTACAAAACGATCGTGCTGCTTGACCGGCCACATTGAATTGGTTGCACAATATCTATCTACAGTATTTCCGTATCTAAAGGTGGCTATGCACATGCAACAAAACATCGCCACACAACACCGTCGCGTATCAAGTGTGGACCAGTGGCGGTGCTGCAGGGAGAGCAACGGGGCACTGCCCCTCGTGACAAATTTCCCCGTAACAAATTTCTTTTAACAGATAAATTAATTATAAATACCTAATTTGTATGTAATTTTTCTGATTTGTTTGATAACAAATAATATGTTTTCGGAAGTAACAGTCCGTCTTTTCAGCGCGTTTAAAAATCGCAGTCTGACGTAAGCTCCGGGGCATCTCGCGCGACTGCCCCGTCTGCATTAGAAATCGAGCGATGAAACTGGCGCGGGTAGCGCGCGTATACAGTGCGTTCGTAAATGCCTGAGATGAAATTCAAATTAACCGCCCAAAATTTAAAATTTAAGTTGGTAAAAAAATAAATTGCCCTACCTTTATGTCATATGGCTTATATCTATTGTGTTCATTTTCTGTTAAACTTTATATTTTGATCCGAATCCGTTTCTTCTTGTTATATTGCGTAATTTGAGAACCTGTACAGCTATAACTTAATTGTAATTCGACCAGGTAATATAATAAAGTAATGTATACATCATGTTTCAACAACATTATACGTTTACTTTTTAGTTTTAAAATGGTCTTCACTTCTGTGGAAGATGCCTTCATTTTAATGGCCTGCTATCGTAGTGGAACTCAAAATCCAGATGGATCTTGGGCATACAACTTGGAGGCTTGTATTCATCAATTTAGACAGCAGTTTCCCCGATATGATTTTAATCGTCATAATTTTGTGAATCATAAAAACAATATTATTAAGTAATTTCAAGAAAAAAATTGCATTTGTATGGGGAAGACTTCTGGAAGACCAACAGAATTAACACAACCAGTAATGGATGATATTGAGCAACATATGACAATTAGTCAAAAAAATCATTAAGAAAACTATCAGCTGAGACAGGTATTAAGCATTTACTATAATATGTTTATTTATTGTAATTGTAATGTTACACACACAGACAGTAGGAGTGTGGGTTTCTATTTCTCGAAGACGAATAATAGGACCTGCAGTTTTTCATGAAACTTACGGCAGAAAGATACAGGCGTAATATTTTACAAGAATTTTTAACACAAGTTCATGATGATGAATTAAATAATGGTTACTTCCAAAAAGATAATGCACCAGCACATACAGCAAGAGAAACAATAACATTTCTTCAGGAATTTTATAATAATAGGCTCATTAGTCAATGCCTATGGCCTCCGAGATCCCCTGATCTTACACCGCTTGATTTTTATTTGTTTGGTCGACTAAAAAATATTGTTTTTAAGAACAGACTCCATAATTTGGAAGAACTTCAAGAAGCAATTAGACAACAAATGGCGGCAGAAGAACTACAAAGAGTGTTCGAAAATATGAAAAGAAGGATTAACATATGCATACAAAATGTAGGACATTGCTTTCAACATTTAATGTGAATGTTCTATTTTTTATTGTGAATATTATAATTATTATACTTGTGTTACCATCTCATTTTTGATAAACTTTTTATGTAGAGTACCCGCTTTTTAATCCAAACAAATATTTGACAGAGTATAATCATATTTAGGGTTTTTTTTATTGGAAGCTACCAATCTGTATATTTGGTTGCCTATGGTTCTCATCTCAATCATTTACGAACAGAGTGTATATGTAGGCGGCGGGGCACTACTCTATGGTGCCGGGTCCGGGTGGCGGTCCAGTATGTAATATACAGCGGTGAGTATGTTGTAATTTCTATCGGTGCAAATGCAACTATGAATTGCGTTAGTAACATTAAGACAGAATTAAAATATTCAGGTCTCCCTAGACCAGACTTATTGATTAAACTAGAAGATCACAATTTGAAAACTAATAAAACCGTGACGAGAAAATTCAACAGAAGCTCTTACAGTTTATCAGACTGGTTGTGTGGGTGTAATGTGCAAAATGCTTTTTTCTATTTCGGTGCTAAGTTCACTTTACGACATTCGTTTTGGTTTCAAAAGTATTTCTTTATCGCACGCTAATTTTGTTGTTTTGACGTTGGTAACAAAAAAAAAATGGAACCAAATTATATTTAAATGTCAAAATGTAAGCCTTTAATGTAACAAACATGTGCAATAGAAGTTGTACAAACAAAAAAAGCATACATGCTAACATTTTATTTACTAATTAACAATATAAATTGTTAAGCAGAGTTGGATGATAAGTTTTCTGATGCTACTATTGTAATTTACTTCCAAGGTTGAATAGTACAACTGTTATAAAAGTTTGTTTTTGATAGTATGTCCAGACTATGTTGGCGAAAGATTTTGTAAATTGCCTTCTGCTATTTTACGAATCTCTGGGGGCAAAATAGAAAAAATCAAGTGAACGGTGTTTTTCTACTTTGAAGAGAATAAAAACATTTTCTAGAAATACCATGCAGGAAAGCAGACTATGTGCCTTAGCAATGAGTTCCATTGAAAAACAATTACTGACATCAATATCAAACTTCAATGAATGAGTTAATCATTTTGCTGATCGTAAGGAACGGCGGATGGATTTTATTTTCAAACAAGTTAATTAAATAGCATATTGAGTTTATTTTTTGTCTGTACTTAATTTTTGATATTAAACACTCAGACCCCCGGTGCCCTCCCGTCCCAAAAAATCACGGGCCGCCACTGGTGTGGACGTAACATAACAGCGGATGTCGGTTTTTCGCCGTCACTTCAAAGAAATGTTACGCGTCCACGTTGCGCCCGTCCAGATATGCGGACATATCTGGACGTGCGTGGCTGATTATGGGAGAATGGGACGGACGGCATTATGTTTGCGTTGAAGTTACGCGACGATGATCTGTATTAAAAAAAAAAACAGAATACAATTTTATCATTCCTTAAATAATTTTATAGTAACAGTATAACATGCCTATTAATTCAAAGAACAATTTGTTAAAGACGCAAAGATCAGAAATTAAAACACCAGATGTAAATTGTTCCAACTAATATCCAAGGAAGCCCGAATCAACCGCGTCGCTTCGTTCACTGCACATGTGAATATTAAATTTAATTGGTGGAACCTTTGCAGCCCGCACTCTTTGTTCCCCGCGACAGTTCGATGTTCCAGTGCTCATGAAATCTGTGCACTGAAACATCATTTCTATACCTCCCCGTTGCATTAATCGAGAGTGAGATTCGTCTGAATACATTCAGATTTGATAATATGACGTTCAGGAAAAAAGACGTGTATGAAAATTATTCGGACTGCATGAAGTAGTTTTTATTATTTTTTTTAAACTACTATGTTCTCGAGAATGGCGAGGGTTTATCTAAAAGAAGCAATGTCTAATATAGACAAAAAAATATACCTGTAGTACAAGTAAAATATTTAAAATTGTTAAATAAGTAGTAAGATGTATACTCTGCTTTAAGTTCCCTCTTTCTCTTACTTAACCCAAATTTCTCATAAATTTTAACATGAGATACATAATTTTAAAAATAATTAGATTTCCATATGTGCAAGGGTAGGATAAATAAATTATAAGTAAACTAAAATGAGATTTCCAATAGGAGTGCTTCTGTATAGTTGAAATATTCAAAAACACGTAACATACTGTTGTATTTTGGTAGAAAGTAATAATAATAATTAAGATTTTTTCCCTCTTGATTTCATATTAATCTTTGTTTTATGTATAGTTATATAAATTCTTAATTTTAATGAATTGGTCATTGAGAATTTATCTCAAAAATAGAGAGACGAATTAATTTTCAATACAAACGTGTTTGTGAAATATATTATTATATTACATTTCACGTATTTCAGGGAGGATCCTTTGGTTATAGAGTACAGACAACAAGAAATAAGAACTGGGGAGGATGTGAAATTTCTGGGGCTGAAGGTGGATTAATTATGCTTTAAGAGTGATAACAACTTCAGTAAATGAGCAGCCAAATCTCTCTGCGTATTATGCGTATGTTGAGTCCGGAATGCGCTATGGTACTGTTTATTGGGGGGCATCTGCGGATGTGTCCAGAATTTTCATTCTCCAGAAGTCATGTATTAGAAACATTTTTAAAATGGGAAGAACTGATTCTTGTAGGGAAGTTTTTAAAGAAAAAAAGATACTCACCTTGACATATCTGTATGTGATGGAATGTGCCCTGTTTGTTAAGGAAAATTACGAATTATTTAAGAAGCAAGCACAGGTTTCGCTTGTACCAGCACGAACTTCCAAAAGTGTGTTGTGCAGAAGAATGCAACTACACAATTAGTAAAAATATATAATCACTTACCATATGATTTAAAAAAGTTACCAAGGAATTTTTTTAAGAAAAGACTTAACACAATTCTAATTAACTGTACTTTTTACAGATTCCAAGATTTTTTCATGTATAAGTTCGAGTTTGTGCCGTAACTTTATTGCTTTTAATACTGTTATACTTTTTCTACTCTTCTGACGTATTCAGACATTATATATGTAAACTGAATTGAATAAAGTTATTATTATTATATTATAAAAACTATTATACATTTATCTATAAAAACAATTGTTTGGAGAGGCCAAGGTACTCGGCGAGGTAAATTACTAAATTTCTAATTTTTTAATAAGTTCGTTTAATTTCTACGATTTGATATCTCAAAAAAAATATTTCTGGGCGTTTCATCAGACTGTAACTTCGTCGCGCCAGAAGGAATGTTATGTGGCAGAGTTGCGGTACGATTCTGCTGCATGTGTGTAGCCATCTTAACGGCTTGTAGTAGAAATGTTAGTATATAGGTATATTTTAAAAGTGAATTTTACTGATATACAGCTGTATTAAGTCATTTTAAAATAAAGGCAAATATCTGTGCTATCCAGAATCTGAAAATAGGAACAATGCAATAGGAAATAAAGACAAAATTATTAGTGTTATTATTATATGTGTTGTTCCTTTTACTTTGGTACCAAAAAAACACATGCTGGTTCATTTTCCACTGAGGACAATCGACATTATAAATGATTGTATTCTAGCGTTTCTATTTAATGTTGGACATTGGAGGCTGCTAATACTTTCAGAAGATAAAAATGTGTTGTAAAGATGATGATTACTGATTATGAAACAAGAAGAAATTGTGAACATATTGAAAATGGAAAGTGAACAAACTAATTCTTTTGTATCTCGAAATAGGTATAATTTTCTTGCCTATACAGGTGAGTCATCTCCGCGGGGAAGGCAGATTGTGACTTTATGAGAAAAGATATTTCGAAGTAGTATTCTTCCAATGATAGCCACTTATTCGGAGCACCTTTTAAAATTATTTAGTATTATACAAAGTGTTCCATAACTTGGTGGCTGACCATAGTTATAGTTTTTTAAATGGAACACCATGTATATTATTACATGTTTGTAATCCCCGCACAATTCTTAGTCAAAAGTGATAATATAGTATAGGCCTAAAATTTAAAGTTTGCGACGTATTACCATTTTGCTGAAGAATCGAATGTTTTTATAAAATTATATTTCTCGAAAACGGCGTATTAGATGGACACAATTTTTGGTGGCGCTGTTCATAGTAAAAGTTCCTCATGAAAACATATTTTAATTTTTTTGCAATTACTAATAGGATTTGCAGAAAACTGGATTAAAGTTACATGACACATTTTTGTCTGCAAGTGAATTTTATCAAATGGACCATCCTGCATATCGGTTTATTTTTGAATTGCTTAGTAAATATCCCACCAAAAACATGTAAGAAGTAATTATTTTAAAAGTGATCATTGAGCTATTGTCATTTTTTGATATAGATTTTTATGTTTTCTTTTATTTGAATACGGTAAGTGAGATATTTGTCGCGAAATTGACAATTGAAAGGATGACATTTAATAAGGTGCTTCTCAGTTGACAAGCATGATTTTATAATGAATTTTTCTAAAAATGAACATAGAGATATGATTTTTGTATTGGGGTAATGACAAAAAAATTGGATATATCTTATTTACAATACCAACAATATAATTCAAAAAATATGTAGAATGCGGCACAATAAAGAAAATTTAAAACCAAACAAATTAATAACTTAATTTTAGTAGGTGTAGAAAGAGGAACTGTTACGTGAATGGATGAGTAATTAGTGGAACAGAAATTATAAAATAACAATAAATATGAACACTAAAATAGAGAAAAATTAAGTGTTCAAATTCACTCGTTTTTTTGAACATGCTTACGAAATAATAAATCAACATTAATAAGGCGTTAAGTACTTATATTTCTAAATATTTGTCGAATATGTTCCTTCATAACTTCTTTCGTGGTTACAGGTATACTGTATATTTGATCTTCCACGGATCCCTATAGAAACAAACTAATTTTGTGATGTCTGAAGACCCAGCAGGCTAATCAATAATAATAACCTCCACGGGCTAGCCACTTCCTGGAAACATTTAATTTAAAATATTTCGTGTCTGTAGCACAGAATGTGGCGATCCGCCGTCTTGTTGCATCTACATTTCTTCGTAAATTTAACAGAATATCTTCCAATAATTCCACTAAATTGCTTGATAGAAATTACTCATAAGCTTCTCCATTAATATCACCTTCAAAGAAATACGGGTCTATCATTCAATCACCAATAATGCCTCCCCATATATTTATGCTCCCCCTATGCGGATGATCTATTTATTAGTGAAGTCAGGGTTTTCTTTTTAATAGTAATGAACATTTCTTTTGTTACCTATTCCATTACTATGGAAACCAGCTTCAGCCACAAATAACACACTATCAAAAAGAATTGCCCGGGCATTTATTTTTGTTATTGCTCGTTGGCAGAACTTCTTCTAGCTTTAAAATGATGGGTACGTTAATCAATATTTAAATGTATTAATTACGTATGACATATATTTTATTTTAAAGTCATTGCAACTATGGTTTATCTAATATCCTGCAAAAGATAAACCATCATGGGTACTGACGTGTGGATTTTCTGTTGTTGTCATAAGAATTCTTAATTGATTTTC
The DNA here is from genome assembly GCA_963170755.1 of Amphimallon solstitiale. NCBI lineage: Eukaryota > Metazoa > Arthropoda > Insecta > Coleoptera > Scarabaeidae > Amphimallon > Amphimallon solstitiale. The sequence goes on from OY720676.1 coordinate 111,652,636, forward strand.
ATCATTTACCACATATTTGGGTTTCCTTTGTTTTGAATTAGCAATACTACCACAAGTAGTAATGAATGTATCCATTACTCTTCTAAAGGTCATCTGGGTCATCTTCTGTTTGGGTAACGCTGCTGGTAAACATTTTGGGCTAATAATTTCTTTGACATTCCTTCAGTACAAAAGTACCGTATTAAAATAAAAAAACATAAACTTGGCAAAATTATATCAAAAAACGACAATAGCTCAGTAATGGCCACCTTTAAAATAAAGTCTTACAGTTTTAGGCGCGAAATTTAGTAAGTAATTCAAAAATGAACCGATATATACAGGTGTTCCATTTGAAAAAAGTCACTTTCAGACAAAAATGTGTCATGCAACTTTACTTTTCTTATAAAGTCACAATATGCCTTCCCCGCGGAGATGACTCACCCCACGTTGTGTATGTGTTACATACATACACTAAAATGTGAACATCACTATATCGACTGTTATAATTAATTGCAAAAATTACCTTTTTATTTTGGACGGTTCATTTAAATCTACTTTTTATGGAAGATGTAGCGCACTACATAATTTTAAAAGGTTTAATAACATCGAGATTAATGATAGGTAGGTACTTCCACAATTTACAATACAGCACGTTGTAGACATATTTTCCTACAAAACACTTAGAATAGAAACAAAATAAGAGAAAACACGTTTATTTATGACATCCAAGTAAACCACAATCAACTATATTAATATTCACGTTATTGTAGAATAGAAATATTACTAAAAAGTAGATCAATAAATAAAGTGCATTTATTAGTGCATTTATAGCATTTATTATTTATGATAGTTCTGTAATGGCTTTTTTAGGTTATTTGACATAAAATCTTGTAACATCTTGAGTTTTTAATTTATTGGCACATGTCGGTTGCCTAAGTGATTCAACTACAGCAAGTACGAGGAAGCGTTTATAAGTTCGCGTAATGTGATAAAACCTTAATACATTTAGGAACTTGATAACGGCACGATACTCGATTTTCTCCATACTTCACACTTTCTTTCCGATTAAGTTGCTTGGTCGAAGATAGTTTAAAGACTACTGACGCGATTGTGTTAAAACTGTATACTTATACAAATAATGAATATGTTATAACACGAAAGAGCTCTCTACTATCCAACCCGTCCATTTAGCGAACTTAAAAACGCTTCCTCCCTAGTATTTATATAAATAGTATAATAAAGTCATCTTAATCTATGTTTAAAATAAAAATATGTACTAACCTGTACAATATCAGAACATTTTAATTGCTTAACTTCGTTGATTTTAATTTCCAATTCAGACTCCAGATGCTCTATCCTCTGCCGTAATGCTTGACTGTCTTTTCTTATTTCGTCTGTTAGATCTGCACCTCCTAGCGGAATGAAATAACATCTTCAAAATTAAACTTACTATTTTCTAAAATGTTTCAAATAAAATTTGTAGGAAATCGCATACTTCGTACTTCAAAATTACTATTACTGTAAATTACTGTTACTGTTCCATTTCGTGTGCCGTACCTAAACTCGAATTTTAGGGTCAGTTTGAACAGTTGGTCTATGCGAGACCGTTTCAAAGTTATTTTACGTTCTTCCAAATGTTGTCAACGATTTATAGAGCAGTATTGAGAAATGTATGTAAATTGTTTCATTTCCGCTACGATCGTGGAAGACATCTAAAAGCGATTTAAATGTGTTGCTCAAAATGGACAGTATTTTATATAGTAAATGTCTAACAATATTATTCAAAACTATGCACGTTCTGTATCGCTTGTTAGTTTGTTCAAAGTGGCATTATAGTAGTTGTTACCATTTCGAAATGTCAATAACTTTACTTACAGCAATCCGAATTATGTAAAAAAAATGCGATTGATAAGAGGTGTGGTTAATTTAGAATACGTAACTCGTGAGTTATTTTCCTTTTGAAGCGATAAAATCCGAATTCGGATAATCTTCTATATAGCAATCTGGAGAATTGGTTGTTCTGTTTCACAACTCATATTTCGGAGATCATGTACGAAATGTTCTAAGACCCGTTCAGCTCCTCTTTCAAGGTAGTGCAATTGCAAGTCTCCACATGGTCATTTGGTAATAACTATTTTATTATTACCAAATGACCATGTTGAGACTGAAAACATTTTATGTTTCGTATGTAAAAGAAGAAAGAGATACGACAAAGATATGTGTTTTACAGCAGTTAAAGTGTTAATAAAGATAAAGATAAGAAACAGTGAACCACTTTACAGACACTATATAACTCCAGTGATTATTGACAAGCTGATAAAGCCAAAGCTTTACAAGTTTTACAGAAGGAAAAGAATTGCAATATAAATATTCATATATATGTAATCGTGTACAATCGACTGGAGAAATTTTACCGTAGGAAACAAAAATTAATTGGCTTCATTAACGCTTATTTATGTAAACGTCATATTTTAATTAGAAACCTTATTTATGCGATAGTGTTTCCCTTTTTGAATATGTATAATTCGATAAAGAAAAAAATATTTTATTACATCTAAAAGTAAATTACTCATCTGTCGCGTGTCTATTACAAGATCGTTCCACTTTCGTTTTTGTTTAATTAATTACTGTCTTTCATGTCAATATGTATGCTAATATTTGGATATCCGCGAGTTTCAATAAGTGCATTAATTGTAAGCAGCTATTTCTACCTACATAAATAAATATGCAATATAATATAGGGTAATACCTTTAATACGTATGCATTAAATCGTATTTACCACATGTTAACTGTTACACAATTATGTTTTAAGTGGTTTCTATATCCTTTTTAACGATTATTTCGTAATATAGACTAATTGTAACGGATGTACATAAAACAGTACTGTACTGTCGTGCCTTACCTTTACTGTTCTCGAGATCCAACTGATACTTCGCCTTCATTCGTAAATTCTCTTCCTTATATGTGTGCAATTGTCTTTTCCATTCTTCCACATTTGCAGTACTTTCCTGTAGTGCGCTGGTCAACCGTGCATTGTTGCTCTTCAATGTCGCCAATTCGATTTCCCATTTCTTTGCATTCGCAGAACTGAAAATTCATAAATTTTTTTATTAACATATTATGTAAAACAGCGAGGTGTTCACTACATACTTGCATTTCAGTATAAATTCATTACATTTAAAAAGCAATTATGCAAAAAAGTAACATATATGATATCGCAGGGCACACTTAGGGCCGGTTTTTCCAAAAACGATTAAAATGCACGGTTAACTAATCATTGATTAAGCCTAATCACTGATTATCTCTAAACGGCGTTTTTCAATGCAAAGAAATACACTGGTTATCTAAACAGTGTTTAAAGATTTATTGTACAAAATTGGTAACATATTTGCTACTTCTTTTGATCTAAATTTGTACATTTTGCTCTAATATTATTGGCGCAATTTTCTACATTTGAATGTTCTTTGTTCTTTTTGCCCTTATTTTATTTTTTGAAGATTTTATTTTATATAATTAGAAATTTCATTTCATTTAATAAACTGTAGGCATTTATTTTGTGAATACTGCATATGAGAATTTCTACCTACATAGCACATATTTATTTACATTATGAAATAAATAATAAGGTGCAACAAACATGAGTGATATTGTAACAAATTTATTGATTACTTACTGCTATTTAAAAATACAAAAATGTTGTGAAAATGCGAAAACTAATACAATATACATATAAGTTTATTTCATATTATAATGCTTTTATTGCACCACCTTCTGTGACAATAATTATTATACTCGATCTCCTTATTGAACGGGTACGGTTTACCTATTTGCAACGTATTAGGTAGTTATTGCCGCAGGTGGTGCAATAAAAGCATTAGAGCCGTTCAGCGTTATATTCTTATAATTTGAAATAAACTATACATATATTCCTATGAAATTAACAGTTGCCGAAAATATGTAAAATATATGACTTGTAACAAAATCATACAAATAGGAATAGTTTGTTAAAAAAGAAGTCTCCATCCAGGGTCTTAAGCTGGATTATCAATCACATTCTAATGGTATAAGATATTACACTTTTCATTGCCATATCTGAGACGAATTAACTTACACCAAATTCCTGTAGGATGAATAAAGCACCATACTTTTACTGAAAGATCATATATCAGCGGTTTATTAAAAACAATACATTCACTAACTTTATGTCCTCTAAACAAAGAAGGGTGATTGAGAAAACCTTGTTTCCAAATTGGTTTACACGATTTCAACTTAAAAAATGTTATATTCTGGAGGAATCAGTGTGAATTCAATAATAATTATTAGTGTAGAATTTAAGTGCTCGTCAACTTTGTAAGCATGCATAAAGTTCAGCCAGAACGTATTTAAAGTATCTGCATTAGCTCTCAACGTGAACTTGTCAGCTTCTGTAGAATTTCTTCCATCCAAACACCGGTAAATTAAGGACGTACTTAATTAATATTAGGTCTAACCGGTGTTGGAAAAACGCAAATTTGTACTAACCGGTGTTTTAATCAATGATTACGCCAAGCGGCGCGGCGTTTTAATCGGAGTTGGAAAAACCGGCCCTTAAAGTGATACGGACGTCAACATACGGGAAAGCTAGACTATAATTTTAAAATAGAATCAGGTAAATCTAATAGTATTAAACAAATTTTCTCCAAATAACCAAATTACCATCTACGTTGCCAAAACGTAATGTGTTGCATTTCCGCGATTTCGGTATCTTACGGAAGTATTATGACACCATCTATGTGACGTCATTTTAATCTTACCAAAATTAGTAGGTAACAAATAAGTTTTCGCTGGTGAATAATAAATAGGTTATATTCAGTAAGTACAATTATTTGTATTAAAATAACATAAAAATAAGAATACACTGTTAACGAGCAATAGTAATAGCAAATACATACCGCATGTTTCAAATACCATTAGGTATAGGGATTCAATGTTTACGTGCGATCTATACGTATGAATATAATACGTGGCAACGTGTTACCCCTACTGTCCGTCACCAATGCCGACAACAACCGACATCACAACGATATTCTCCGATCCCGACCCAGATTTTGCATTCAATGTTTAGGTGGGGACACGTTGTGGTCCCTGGCCGTCTTATTACTGGAACGGGTAACATCAAATGGCCACCGCGATCTACTGATCTCTCTCCAAATGATTTTTTTTGTGGGGATATTTAAAAAATATTGTTTATACCCATGAAGCTGGTAGAACAGAAAACATAGTTGCCTTGAGAGAAAAAATAATTGAGGCTGCTAATTGAGTAACTGCTCACATGTTAGAAAACGTAAGAGTAAATTTCTACGACCGCCTAGGGTAATGTCTTGCTGTGCAGGGAGGAATCCTTTTTTATTTATTTTATTAGGGTTATTTTTTAATTTTATTAGAATTACGCTTTTGTTTGTGTTACGCAGCGTGAACGTAGCTTAATAATTCTCTGCATTTACTGAAAGGAAAAAGAAAAACAAATCCTTGCAACTCGTAAATATTATTTCTGAACGCATTAGAAACACACGGGTCGGTGGTCCAATGGTTACTGCTAAGTGCTAACTTGTATTTGCGAGCATGTGTCGGTTGTCGCGTCGCTGGTATTGGGAAGGAGAGTAGGGATACCACGTTGCAACATATTGCATGGATTGATCGCCTATGGCTAATGAAAATTGACACATACGGTATATGTTTTCAATAGCTATCTACGTGACAGTAGGTCTGTAGTTGTCATTTAGATTTTCATTTCAATAATAAACTTCGTGTGATTGTCGCATGGAACAATTTAAATTTGATTTGACATATTTGGAGCTGAAATGCAATGTAATGCAACAGATATCATAGCATACAATTTATATAACATAAAATAAATATGAAACTCACAAAAAGAACAAATTCAAAACTGCAACCAAACAGTAATAAATTATTCATGATAAATATACTTTATTCTTTAAGTATTCCCAATAAAGTAACAATAGGACATAAAACGCGTGCGAACGCGCACTGGCCTTTTAAAAGTGCATTTCGTCTAGTCCATCTTTCTCGAAATTTTTCATTTAAATAATTTTTCGTGCACTATACTTAGGGGGCCAAAAGGTTCTTCTAATATCCAAACGGTTCTTCTAATATCTAGTGTCAATTCTTCCACTTCATTATAGAGGTTTCTTGGCCGAAATTCCAAATATCATTTAATGACGCTTGAAAACAATACGGAGCAACATGTAAAATTCCTTATCAAACATATTTTACGAATATTGATTCTCACACAAAATGTTTAAATTTGGATTATCAGACGACCACCATCACATAACACCATTAGTAGAAAATGTTGCCTACCACTAAACAATTTGATAAATGATTTTTGCGTTCAATTTCACCTTAAACATTCAAAGAAAACTCTAGCATAATGTTGTTCAGTGAAGGCAACGGGGCATTGCCCCCCCCCCCTTGACAAATTTCTTTTTTTTCTGATTTGTTTGATAACAAATAATATGTTTTCGACAGAAGCAGTCCGTTTCCTCAGCGCTGAGTTTAAAAATCGCAGTCTGAGTAGGCTCCGGGGCATCTCGCTCGACTGCACCGTGTGTAGCGATGAGAGCGGGTATATGTCAGCGAGAGGACACTTCTCTGCGGTGCCGGTGACGCAAGTCCAGTATGTAATATACAGCGGTGAGTGTATGTTGTAATTTCTATCGTTGCAAATACAACTATGAATTGCGTTAGTAACATAATCGAAATGATAGAAAATAACACACTGAGCTATGACATTAAGATAAAATTAAAAAATCTAGGTCCCCCTAGACCAGATTTATTCATTAAACTAGAAGGTTACAATTCGAAAACTAATAAAACGGTAACGAGAAAATTCAACAGAAGCTCTTACCGTTTATCAGACTGGTTGTGTGGGTGTAATGTGCAAAATGCTTTTTCTTTTGTTATGTGTGCTTAATTAGGATTTCCCCACAAAGCGACTCTGCCTGGACTTGTAAAGGTATTAGGGATTTAAAACACTTTGGTGAAAAAGTAAAAAGACATAAAGTAATTGAAAATCATCTTAGTAACATGATAAAATATTCAGTTTTGGGGAAGGTAAATATAATGTGCCAGCTGAACACTGCATATAGATTAAATATAATTTAGCACAATGAAAACGTCAGTAAAAACAGACATATTCCTGGAAAATTAATAAACTGCATTAAGTTTTGTGGCATGTTTGAAATTGCTTTAAGGGGCCATGACGAAACACAAGACAGTGCAAATCCGGAGATTTTTCGTGGATTGGTTAATTTATTGGCAGGAATTGACAGCACCCTCAAGGACCACATCAACAAGTCTAATAATAGACTTTTATGGGTTTGTGAAAGACCAAAATGAATTGCTGGACAGTATCTACGAAGTTTCTTGCACTTTGATTCTAGACGAAATTAACAAAGCCCACTATATCGCTATACATGCAGACGAGACGACAGATTCGGTTACATTTTCCCAGTTAGCTTTTATAGTTCGATATGAGTTGAACGCAAATATACAAGAACGATTTCTGTATTTTCTGCAACCAGAGAATCATGCTGCTGATGGCATTAGCAAATGTTTATTGGAAGAAACTTCATTTTAATAATTCATACATCACATACTTGGGAAACATTTCAAATAAAGTAGGGACTATTATTAAGAAAGCGAATAATGAATCAATCTCTTTCAAAATGAATAACTCAATACAAAGAAGTCTTAACAATAAGAAAGATGAAACAAACAAAAAATTGAACTCAGGAGTTTATAAGTTAACATGTGAAGATTGTGATAAAGTTTACATCGGGCAGACAGGGAGGACTTTTAAAGCCAGGATAAAAGAACATGAAAGAAGCTATGTAACGATATGAAAACAGATTCGACCTTTGCTAACCACTGCCTGGAATTGAATCATAAATTTAACAAACAATTTGAAATTTTACATATTCAAGAAAAAAGTAAAAAACTTAACTTACTGGAAAGTCAAATAAATAAATTTAGTAAAATAGGTATAATACGAGTATTAAACGATCAGTTGGACCTCCCCCCTACTAAATTTAAAACTGTAATTGAACACCCCTACCTAACAACAATAATTGTGTCATCTATTTTCTGTATTTATAAGTGACATTGTAACAGAAATTGAATTTGTATATTTTCATCACATGATGAAGCCACAGTGTGGTGAAGCATATGTAGTGTCATGTCATTAAATATCTTTGAGACTTTATTGGAAGAACTTAGGAAAATTAAATTGGCCCAAACGCCTGCAAAATTAATATCCCAAAGCTACGATGGCGCCTCAGTAATGAGTGGTAAAAACAACGACGTTCAGGCAAAAATTACAGATATTTACAAAAATGCAAATTATATTCACTGTTACGCGCACCAGTTAAATCTGATAGTTGACCGGGCTGCCTCACATAACAAACAAGTGAAAGTTTCTACATTTATTACTAGATCCCCAAAGCGTACTGCTATACAGGACGAGGTTGTAAAAAGTCGACTTCCGCGGGCTGCACCAACCAGATGGAACTTTAAATCAAGATGTGTTGTGAGTGTCTTCAGATATAAAAAAGAATACACATGTCTGACACGGATCATAGATGATGAATCTAGTGACTAGTCAACAATAAGGAAAGCTGTAGGCTTGAAAAACATTTTAAATGATTATGATTTCAATTACTGGTTATATTTTTTTAATAAAATCATGCCGCATTGCGAAATTCTCTACAATTAATTACGACATCGTCAAATTGACAGTATTATAATACAGTCAATACAGTATTTGAACCACTTATCATTGTTTAACAATATTGTAAGAAAGCAACCACTTATTTTAAAAGGGACCAATTAACACCCAAAAAAGGAAACTATATTCTTTGGCAAAAGAATATTTAAATGTTGCTAGGTAATTGGAACTGAGAAATTTTTCAAATGCTAAACGCTTGAAGACAGTCATTGATATGACCGAATCTGGAGAAATTTTTAATTCTAAGGTTAATAAAACAACTCTGAACTTTATTCAGTGTCAATTAAAGCAACAGAGGAAAAAGAGTAGAGGACGACGTTATACCTTAGAGGATAAATGCTGGGCTTGTTGCAGTTGAAGCAAAGTCCCAAGGGGTATACACTATTGCAAAAAATATTTGCATTGCCTTCCCGAAAAATTTTAATGGCGTTACTGAAAAAAGTTCCTTTTGGCTGTGGTGTTAACCAAGCCATATTAAATAGCCTTAAAAAAATTGTAGCCAACTTAAACCATATTATATTATTATTGGATGAAATATCATTACTCCTACTTTATTTCATAACTCCTCTGAGGACTATATTGATGGATATGAAGATAATGGTGAAGTTCGTACCAATCGAACTGCAGACCACGCAATGGTCTTCACGCTCAAAGGAGTTGACAAAAAGTGGAAGCAGCCTATTGCATACTACTTCTCAGAAAATGGGTACTGCTGTAAGAACATGAGAGGTTTTGCGCAAATTCAAATGGGATGTGTTTCAACATCCTCCCTACAGCCCGGACTTGGCTCCTTCTGATTATCATCTGTTCACTGCAATGAAGAAGTGGATTGGGGGACAGCATTTCGCTGACAATGAGGAACTTACAAACGCTGTGACACATTGGTTTACATCGCAGGCGGCCGCTTTTTATGCAAACGGAATTGGTAAATTGGTAAAACGGTATGACAAGTGCTTGAATAATTGGGGAGACTATGTTGAAAAATAGAGGAGAGTTGTACCTTTGATATGTAAATAATTTTTTCCCTTCTGTGCTGGTTTGTTTTTTACAGCGATTCGGAGGTTACTTTCCAAATTTCCCTCGTATATTGTATTAGTTTTTACATTTTTCACAATATTTTTGTATTTCTCGATAGCATTAAACAATTTGTTTCAGTATTACTTCAGTTTGTCGCACTTTCTTATTTATTTCATAATAGAAATTTTAACCAAAATAGTTAGGATCGAAACGTCATTAGTACAAATTCTATTTTTCCCGCATCTGCCTTTCTTCATCATACAAAAAATATTAAGCTACCAGTCCCCAGAATTCCAAATAATAATGACAAAAAAAGGCAATTATCTAGAAATTAAATACGAATATGCATATTACCTGAGTTGCGCTTTTTGAATGAGCGGATGTTACATATTGTAAAATATTAAAATTATAAATAATTTGGTCTCATTTCATGCGTTAAGTAAAAGTTGTTAATGTATTACTATGAGAATTGTAGAGTATCGTTTAGTGCTAAGTAAATTACTGCAGAATATTGCTATTTAATACAAAATAAATTACACAAGGATTAAATTTTTAAGTCACACTTCACATAGTTCGATTTACTTTGTAATTATTTATAAATAACATGCAATTCGTGTTTCAAAACTAATTTCATGAGAGTTAAGTATTGGCACACGAGTCGTATCTTCAGTGTATTTCAGATTAAGAACATAATTGCTCTAGTAAACAAAATTATTTCTCGCCACGCCAATACAATTACGGTAATTTTTGTACTAGCAACTATAACCTCCCTCAACTACGAATTTCGACATGCACACCTTAAACGATGAGCAACTGTAACGAATCGATTGCACAAAATTATAATTTTTTTGTCTACTTCACTGAACGGATTTTACATTAAAACAATCCTTTCCAAGTCAAAGGAATTACAAAAACCGCCATAATTACGTAAATCTGTATTCGCGAAGTTTACGCTGAAAGAATCATAGGTACTATATACACGGCTTCCTGTTATTGTCCTAATGTAAAATGATTACATTTACAAGAATCTACGTAAATATTACATACGATCTGTTTAAAGATACTTTATAATTAGGATAATTACAAAAACAATAAAACTCTTTTATTAATTAACCTATGTAATTTGAGAATATCTTGTATTTGCAGTAATAGATATTTTCAAGTTAATATGAAGCTTGTTGTTGCAATGAGTATTAAGTAAAACTTGTCTTATAATACAAAAAAAATATACATTTTCTCCAAGTTTACTATGAATTTTATTGATCATGTGCTATTAGTAATTTTCGTTTTGGGATTCCATTTTCGGCTGCTTATGTAGTCGTGACAAGGTGTGCGGGATATTATAGATAGCATGCTTAAAGTATTTTGAATATTTGTAAAAGCACGATGGAAATATAATAAATTTTAAAATAATTCTTGAAATAACATTTTATGTATCATAATGTATTGTCCATTAAGGGGCCCACACACTGCGGTTTTGTTCGACAGTTTTGTTCGACGAACAAGTCTGTCGAACAAAACCGTCGAACAAATCTGAAGTGTGTGGGTCGAAAACCATCGTTGATGTTGGCGTACAAAGCTGCTGAAAATATCTGGTTCGGCCTGTTTTTATAGGGGCCCACACACTGCGGTTTTGTTCGACAGACTTGTTCGACGAACAAGTCTGTCGAACAAAACCGCAGTGTGTGGGCCCCTCTATAGCCCTAACAAAATTACACTTTCCAGATTTTTAGGCAGTACAGAATTTAGTTTTTTTTCGACTTCATTTGAAAGGGTTTCGAAATTCTTTATTGATGAAAGTTGAATTTGAAGTTGAATATCTGTCTCCCCAACTGTCTTTAGGATTTTTTCAAAACTAAATTTGTCGTTTTTATCACCCTTCTTCAAAAACCCGATTTAGAGAAACTGTCCAACAAAATGCCATCTTTGCAATAGTTGACTACAAAAAACATTTATCTAATTTTTCAGACTACGTCGTCGCAGGATTTCAGAAAAGTAAAATTTTAATGAAATCACTTAGAATAAACCAATATGTTCAAACAAGCCTACATCGTTTACAAGGTCAGAAACGCATGTACCTAAATTTTCACTATTTTTTGGTCTAATCAGCACTGCTCAAATCCGCATTGTCCTCACAAGTTACTTGGATCGCCACCTGGTGACTACGACCGTCGAAGCTTATCCTGATGTTTCTGATTGCAGGATCTCGACAATGTAGGCATCGCACAGCAGAACATGACCCTTAGTGCTTCACTAAGTGGCACTCGACAAAAAAGTATGCATAAGGGCATACATATCAGGTTTGAAAACGTATGAGACCATAGAAGGTCGAAAACGTATACACTGACGTGCGATAATAGTTTCCCTTACCTGAACCGCCTCGATAACGTGTGTTCACATATACCGTATGTGTCAATTTTCATTAGGTATAGGGATTCAATGTTAACGTGCGATTTATACGTATACAAGTAATGCGTGGCAACATGGCACGCCTACTGTCCGTCACCAATCCCGGCAACAATCGACATCACAACGATTTTCTCCGATCTTCCCACTTCTCTCCACCAGATTTTACATTCAATGTTTAGCTGCGAACACGTTGCGATCTAGTCTGCAATAAAAGCCGTCTTATTACTGGAACGGGAAACATCAAATGGCCGCCGCGATCTCCTGATCTAGTAGTTTATTATTATGTTCAGAATCCTTTTTTATTTACCTTATTTTTAATTTTATTAGAATTACGCTTTTGTTTGGGTCATGCAGCGTGAACGCAGCTTAATAATTCTCTGCATTTACTGAAAGGAAAAAGAAAAACAAATCCTTGCAACTCGTAAATATTATTTCTGAACGCATTACAAACACCCAAGCCGGTGGTCGAATAGTTACTGCTAACCACGCTAAGTTGTACATATTTACGAGCATGCATCGGTCGTGCTGGCATTGGAAAGGAAAGAAGGGGTACTATGTTGCCACGTACTGTATGGATTAATCGCCTACGGCTAATGAAAATTGACACATGCTGTATGCCATGAGTGCATTTACTTCCACATATTTTATAGTAGTGTTGCCACAGTAATTATGTTGATTTTATAGTGTATTTTTTAAAATAACATCCTCGTCAATACTAATTTGGAAAATGAATTTTGCTGAAGTAGTTTGCCCGAAAATTGACTTGCTACAAGTTTCTACAATCGCGTTGAGTTGTAAAAATACCTGACCCAGAAAATTATTATATCAAAATATATTTTTCCTACAATCACAAAATAAAGTAGATTATTCAACTTATTAGTATTAAAATAAAAAAAAATATATCATGTTCGTAAAACCGGTGAGTAGGTCTGTGAGTTCGTGTTACAGATAAGGTTCATTCTGAAACGGGAAAACATCTATAAAAGTGGATTTCTTTCCGGCCTCTCAGGAAAAGATAAACACAAGAAAAAAGGTAAACTATGAGCAATTTGAAACGCTTCACCAACCGCTAAAACTATGTATCAACATTACGTAATCGCAATACATCGGTTAAATCAATTGCTGTTGGTATCGAAACGAGAACGTGCTATTAACATCGTTTGATTTACAAACTTCTGTTAATACGCTTCGCTGAGTTTATAGATGCGTAGAATATGTTATCCATATACTCTCTTTTCTATTTATATGTATACAGTTCTTAAAGTAAGTATAATGATTAACTGAGGTATATTGGCATAGGAATCAATTCATGTAAATAATACATTATGAAAGTCGATGATAAATTTGAATGGGTAAGAGTAAATAGATAATAGCTTTTCTTACAGCGTGGAAATTAACTAAGTATTTACTTTCATGTAAACATTTTACTGAATTAAAAATAGACTAAAATGATTAACCAAAAAACGTATATTAACCAGTGGCGGCTGCTGCAGGGAGGGCAACGGGGCACTGCCCCTCTGTGACAAATTTCCCCATGACAAATTTCTTTTAATAGATAAATTAATTGTAAATACCTAATTTGTATGTAATTTTTCTGATTTGTTTGATAACAAATAATATGTTTTCGGAAATAACAGTCCGTCTTTTCAGCGCGTTTAAAAATAGCAGTCTGACGTACGCTCCGGGGCATCTCGCGCGACTGCCCCGTGAGACCCCGTCTGTATTGGAAATCGAGCGATGAAACTGGCGCGGGTAGTGCGCAGATATACGTCAGCGGTGGGGCACTCTTCGATGATGCCGCGTGGCTCAGTATGTAATATATAGCGGTGAGTGTATGTTGTAATTTCTATTGATGCAAATGCAACTATGAATTGCGTTAGTAACACAATACAATTGAAATGATAGAAAATAACACACTGAGCTATGGCATTAAGATAGAAAACTAATAAAACCGTGACGAGAAAATTCAACAGAAGCTCTTACAGTTTATCAGTGGGTGTAATGTGCAAAATGCTTTTTGCTATTTCGGTGCTATAAAGTTCACTTTACGACACCCGGTTCGGTTGCAAAACTATTACTTTATCGCACGCTAATTTTGTTGTTTTGACGTTGGTAAAAAAAAAAAAATGGAACCAAATTATATTTAAATGTCAAAATGTAAGCCTTTAATGTAACAAACATGTGCAATAGAAGTTGTATAAAGAATAAAAAAGCACACATGCTAACATTTTATTTACTAATTAACAATATAAATTGTTGATGATAAGATTTCTGATGCTACTATTGAAATTTACTTCCCATGTTGAATAGTACAACTATTATAAAAGTTTGTTTTTGATAATATGTCGAGATTATGTTGGCGAAAGATTTTGTAAATTGTCTTCTGCTATTTTGCGAATCTCTAGGGGTGTGCAATTATTTATTTCGACCTTTTTGTTGATAATTTGAAATAATTTATTGCATAAGTCAGTCTGAATTTTAATCAAGGCAAGGCCTTCACCGATATTCCGAAGACGTCCGAACACAAACGAAGTTTGCCGAAGCCAAGGCAAGGCCTTCACCGACATTCCGAAGACGTCCGAACCCATACGAAGTTGGCCGAAGTCAAAGCAAGGCCACCACTGACATTCCGAAGACATCCAAACTCGTACGAAGTTACAGTTTCCCCTATATTCAAATATTTAAAATGTTCGAACGAAACATGTCTCTCATTTTAAGCTTTTTTGAACTTTTAATAACCAAAATAGAAAAAATAGTATAAAATACACGTTTCATAACACATTTTGCACACTTGTTCTTGTTCTTAACTTAAACGCGTGCGCAAAAATCGTGTGTTATGAAACTTGTAGTTTAATATACTATTTTTTGTTATGTGTGCTTAATTAGGAATTCTCCACAAAGCGACCCTGTCTGGACTTCTAACGGTAGTAGGGATTTAAAACACTTTGGTGAGAAAGTAAAAAGACATAAAGTAAGTGGAAAACATCTTAGTAACGTGATAGAATATTCAGTTTTGGGAAAGGTAAATACCTATAATGTGCCAGCTGAACACTGTATATAGATAGATTAAATATAATTCAGCACAATGAAAACGTCAGTAAAAACAGACATACTCTTGGAAAATTAATAGACTGCATTAAGTTTTGTGTCATGTTTGAAATCGCTTTAATGGGCCATGACGAAGCACAGTGCGAATCCGGGGATTTTTTGTGGATTGGTTATTTATTGGTAGGAATTGACAGCACCCACAAGTCTAATAAGAGAGTTTTTATGGGTTTGTCAAAAACCATTCAAAATGAATTGCTGGACAGTATCTACGAAGTTTCTCGCACTTTGATTCTAGACGAAATTAACAAAGCCCATTATATCGCTATACAAGCAGACGAGACGACAGATTCGGCTACATTTTCCCAGTTAGCTTTTATAGTTCGATACGAATTGGTAATTTTGTATAATAGACCAGATTTTGGAACAGCTTCATCTGCTCTAACATTACTGTAATGTTTCTATGAAAATAATTTAACAACTACATTTGCCGAATCTGTGAAGCTATTGAAAATAATTTGCACCATACCAATGACAACAGCTGAAAGTGAACGGTGTTTTTCTGCTTTGAAGAGAATAAAAACATTTTCTAGAAATACCATGCGGTAAAGCAGATTATGTGCCTTAGCAATGTGTTCCAAACTTCAATGAATTAGTTATTAATCATTTTGCTGATCGTAAGGAACGGCGGATAGATTTCATTTTCAAACAAGTTAATTAACTAGCATATTGAGTTTATTTTTTGTCTGCACTTAATTTTTGATATTAAACACTCAGACCCCCCGGTGCCCCCCCCCCCCGTTCCAAAAAATCACGAGCCGCCACTGATATTAACATCAAACACAAAAAGACATAATTAAGTTAGCAAAATAAAAATAATTAAGTACCTACCATTTATTTATTTTATTGGTATAAATGGAAACAGAATAATATGAAACACAAAAATAAGAATAGTAATAAGAGTTATGAAACTACATCGACAATAACTAAAGGGAAATAAAAGTTTTTTTTATTGTAAATAGTTTGAGGTTGGTTAAGATCTTCTACATTGGGTTGATTATTGCACACTCGCCATACAAAAAGTCTAGTAGGGTTAAATCCTTAGATTTAGCCCGGCCCTTCCATCGGACCACTTCTTCGTGTACATCTTTCTTGGAAGACTTGGTCAGCGACCAACATTAATTGATGAGCCCTATTACGTTGTAACTAGTAAATCATATTATTACAGGTATCAAATCAAATTTCTTGCGAAAATTGATCTAGAATTTTCACAATTACAATGGAGATTTATCGTAGTTTATCGACCGATTCAATAAAAAAGAAGTCTCCTTCATTGGAAAACGATCATCACAGAATTCTTGCCTGTTATCAAACATATTTTTTGCCAACTCATGAAAAAAATGCAGCTTAGATAGGTGGAATAGTACTCAACTTCTATTAGCACATGAAATTATACTTCTTCAAATGACTCAGACGTCAAATTTTTGGAAGATTTTTTACACGGCCATTTCGGAACACGAAATTTAGTTTCAATCCTATTTGTTAACTGAGTTACACTCTAAAAAGTTAAAACTATTCAGATGTTTCTATTTCTTTCGCCATAATCATTATCAAGACAGACAAGTCCAAAGTAAATATTGTTAAAAAAAAAACCTTAAACAGTTCTAACGATATATGTATTACCATTGTTTAGCGTCGAAGCATACGACATGCTGAGACGACCCATATAGGTAGAAACGCGTCCAGGTTTCGCTAAACAATCGTAATATGTTATCAAATTAATTTAATGGCATTAGTCATCACTCGAAAAAATCATCACTCTGCAGATAAATTAGTACGTTATGATTTGTATAATTAAGGATATTTCGAATTACTCTCATACACACAAGTATACCAGTGCAAAGAATGCTATTGTAAAATAAATGCAAAAGAGTGTGAATATTTAAAAAAAACATATTTGAGTTTTTTTATAACAAAATTTCCTAAATTTGGACAGTTACACTTTTACTTTTATTCAACAGCATTTTTTCTGCAAATATCCCTACAATTATACATTCAGCACACATTCCGCAGATATAAGTATTAACCCATTACTTGCCAAAGGTGCGTAAACGCAACCTTTTAAAAACATTTTTTTTGGCATCAAAAATATTTTTTTTATACATTATGTCGCAAGGGTTGCTTTTTTAACAGGCTAAAATCTTATGTTTAATTATGATCCAATAAAAAGTTAAATTTTTTAATTTTTTTTAAATTAAAAAAATCTGTATTTTTTGGTTTTTGTGCACACCTTCAAATAATTATTTTTTTTGGGTACTAATTATTTTTTTGTTATATATTTCTTCTCGCAGTGTATATTTAAAATATGTCTTCTTTGATATATACACATCTTTATATCTATAGTTTGAAAACGACAGCTAGAATGACAGGTATTTTGTAACGGATGCGTATACGCACCTTTGGCTAATACATAGGAAAAAGTGCGCGCCCGGTGCCAAGCTGCTCGACCGCACTGGTTACTGCAGCATGGCATCAAAAGTTGTATTAGAGCTTCTTTCTGTTGTAGAAAAGCCGCAACAGCACAAAATATTTTTTGATAATTTTTTCACATCATATTCTCTTTTTGAAAACTTAGGTGAAAAAGGTTCTTCGCGACTGGAACGGTAAGAGACAACCGTACTGCAAAATGTCCACTTGAAGATAACAAAATCATGTCAAAAAAGGAAAGAGGCTCTTTCACTCCCGCTTTTGATTCGAACTTGAAAGTTCTAGTTACTCGGTGGAATGACAACTCTGTAGTTACTGTTATGACGAATTTCTGTAGTGTCTTACCATTCACTCAAGCCAAACGTTACAACCGCAAAGAGCGTAAAGAAATGCTTATCAATCAACCAAAAGTGATTCATGAGTACAACCAACACATGGTATTGCCAATTATCGCATTGGTATTAGAGGTAAAAAGTGGTGGTGGCCATTATTCACCAATGTTGTTGATACTATGGTTGTAAACAGTTGGAAAATATTCAATATCGCAAATGAAACCAAAATTTCCCAACTGGAATTTCGTTCGTTCAAGTTTAGCCCTGTCTCTGCTGAAATACGAAGGACAAAAAGAAGACACCCACAATGAGGCTTCCACTTCAGCAAAATCCAACTCGTCTTATGGAAGACCTTCTAAATCAGCTTTACCAGGTGACATAAGATTTGACAATATCGGGCACATTATAATTCGAAATGCTAAGAGTGCAAGAAAGCAGTGTCGACTTTGCAAAAGTAATACAATTTACTTGTGCAAGAAATGTAATGTGCATTTGCATCCTGATTGCTCTGATATTTTTCATACAAGAGACTTGTATTTTATTTTATAATAACCAGCTTTTCGCCAAAGGTGCATACATGCACCCATATATTTTTTTGTTAAACATAATACCTAATTTTCTTGTACCAAAAATGTATCTTAATTACTGTGTTCTGAGTTTACTTTAATAAAAAAAAAATGTTTAAAATGGTTTTTTCTTGTCTTGGCCAGTAATGGGTTAAGAGAGCATAAAGGTTTTAAAACTTACTTTGTACTAACTTTTGTATAAAAAATGATGTGTAGCCACCACACGACTTTCTTATACCTACGTGTGTTTCAATTTATACAAAAGTTGTTCTAAATTTTTTTTTATCTTCTAAAAAAATAATTTCCAAACTTTCTTTGTATTAAAATTTACGTCAACTTTATGCGTTCCAGCTTACCGGTTGTTATTAAAAATATTAAAACGAAGTGTTTTATTTCAACTTAACAATAATAATTATATGAATGTAGTAAGTCTCACTTCTTTTAGTATTTTAGGATGACAATATAAGTCACTGAATTCTTTTACAAAATAATATTTTGCTATAAAATGAATGGTTGTAATACTAATAACTTGCGTTTAATTATCATGAAGACATTCAGAATTGCCACTAAAATGACGAAGCGTATATTTATTTTATTCCTATTTTAAAATTATGAATTGTGTAGTAGTAATATTTATTAAATGAAAAATCAAGACACGTTTAGGATTCTTAAAACTGCATTTTATGCCGTTACCTTTGATTTGGATAAACACTGCTATGACGATTCGAGTTTCTATTTATTGGTGCTAGTAACTAGACGATATTTATTATTATCAAGCCATAGGCTGTGACATGAGGAAAATACATTTAGAAAATTCTCCTGTTGAACGTTTTCTAATCTTGGACTCGGAAATGTCGTTGAATGGCGAAATAATTGTGATTAGCGATACTCTTATCAGAAAGTTCTTAATCCAAACAATCAGCTTCAATTCCATTTTAATAGAATTTGTGTAAAATTTGGATACGGGAAAAGGAATTTACTAATATGCAGATTGGTAGGGGCAAGCTAACCATTAGTGGTAGATATTTCACAGACCGTATTGTAATTTGTGGTAATTATTGAAAAGCAATATTTTTCCGATTCTTGTTTTATTAAAACGAAGGCATTTAAGAAATACTTATTTCTTAAATTTATAACATTTATAAACGAAAGAGTATTCGATAATAACCATTACTTTCTTAAAATCATTGATCCAGATATCTCGTATTGTTATTTTCATTGAAATATGCGAATTCCATCATGTTAACCTCTCCTACCTCTGTATAAGCAAAATTCTTCAGAGAAAATGTCAATGTTTAGTATTAGAAATAATAAAAGTCAACCGTAAACAAAATCGTGTCTTCTGACAATTTCAGCTATGACAAGCATTTTCAAAGAGATTTTCAATCTATAAGGCCAACTAGTAAATGTGCTAAAAATAATTATGAAAAGGGCAGTTTTTTATTGTATAAAAATATATACAAGTGATTTCAATTATCTACACCAATCAACGACATCAATATCAAAACATCTGGTCAGCTTACTATTCTTAACGACAGTAATAACTGATTAAAGAGTATTTATACAGGGTGAATCATCTCCCTGGGGAAGGCAGATTGTGGCTTTATGAGGAAAGTTATTTCGCAGCGGGTTATTTCCTATGATAGCCACTCATTAGGACAACCTTATAAATTTATTTTGTATTATACAACGTGTTCTATAACTTGGTAGCTGGCCATAGTTAGAGGTTTTTAAATGGAACACCCATGCATATTATTACATTTTTCTATAATTCTTAGTCAAAAAGTAATAAGATAGTATAGGCCTGAAATTTAAAGTTTTCGACTTATTTTTCTGAAAAATGCAATGTTTTCATAAAATTATATTTATCGAAAACGACGTATTAGATGGACACAGTTTTTAGTTTTTTGGTTCAATTATTAATTGCATGTTATTGTATTTACTTATTATTTAAAGTTAGATGACACATTTTTGTCTAAAAGACAATCTTTCAAATGGAACAGCCTGTATATCAGTTCTTTTTTGAATTGCTTACTAAATTTCGCACCAAAAACATGTAAAATGTTATTACTTTAAAAGTGAGCTATTGTCAATTTCTTTGCTATAATTTTGCCAACTTTACGTTTTTTAATTGATTACGGTACTGGAGGAATGTCAAAGAAATTACTTATTAGCCCAGAGAGTCAGAGAGTTTACCAGCAGCGTTACTCTGGCAGAAGATGTCCCAGAACTGATGCCTTTAGAAGAGTAAGGATACTTCCATTACTACTGGTAGTATTGCATATTCAAAACCACGGAAACCTAAATCTGTGATAAATGATGAAAATCAATTACGAATTCTTATGGCAACAACAGAAATCCGAATGTCAGTACCAGTGATATACGTAATTTGCTGGACATTAACCAAACCATCCTTGCAAGGACCTTAAAATAAAATAGATGTCATCCGTAATGAATATATTTAAATATTTTAAATCTGCCTTCCCCTGGGATATGACTTACCCTGTATACTAGTGTATACCAAAACAAACAGCTATGGTAGTCGAACTAGTGCTTTCTAATATTCATTAAAAAAAAATCCTCTTAGTAGGAAAGCTTTGAAGTTAAAAATAGTATATATTCTTATTATATCTATACTTCCGCTTAATATTAATTTAAAAAATGAGGTGTGGCCACCACACGACTTTCTTATACGTATGAGCGTTTCATATTATAGATTTTTTTTATACAAAAATTCTTCAAAATCCTATTATAAATACTTCTATTCTCTTAATAAATTCTATAGAATGCATACTTTGCAAGATATTCGAAAAAAAGTGCTCCTAGATAAGAGTAAAAGTGTTACTTCCGGTCTGAATTTTGAAATTATTTTTATACAAAAGATATTTAAAATTATGTTTTAAATACTTTTATACTCGCAATGTACCTGCCTAGAAAGCATGACTTGCGAGATATTCGCAAAAAACTGATTTTCAATAAGAGTAGGAATTTCGAAAAACTTTTTTTAATACAATTTTTCTCAAATTTAATTTTGAGTACATCTGAATTCTTTATAAATTTGTTTAAACTTAGCAATTGAAGAAATATTGGCAAAATTAAAATTTTTCACTGAAGTAAACTACTACTTCAGGTCTACCGATTTTACTGAAAAACTAATCAGATCTCAAGAGGGAGATTATACAAATAAATACAAAATTTGGAATTGATATCTACAGCGGTTTGACCGCTTTCGTGGTCACACACATAGTGAGACACACACACAGAGAGAGACACACATTTTTTAAAAACCACTGTTATGGTATCAGGAGACTTCAAAACGTGGACCTCTGCAAAAATCTCGAGGTCGAGAATTTTCGTCATGACAATACTTCCTTATACTACGTATAAGAAAGTAAAAGCTTCCATTATTTGACAATTCAAGAAATCTATTTTGACGGAGAGGGCGCCACGTCCCGCAAATATGACAAATCTGTTCTAAATTGGAATTGGGAGCACCTTATGCGCCTTGAAACTACAGAAAAAAATCTAGTTGTAAATTAATTACACCTAAACTTTCATTAATCCTTGATGTGCATTTGATTTCATATCTTATAGTACTAGAATCTTTTTAACATCATCATTAGAACAAGAAAACAAGAGTAAATTCTATGCAAATAATAAATAAATAAAAAAAATAAAGGAATTTTCTACCTTAGAGAAATAAATGTGATCGTCAAGAAACAATATTAACAACGCTCAACAGTATCAGTACTATTGAAAGAATTGCATTTTATAATAATTTACATATCTTATTTATTGATCAAACCTCGTAGGTCTATGAGACTATATCATCAACTATTTCTGGTGATATAGTAACTCAAACTGTCAAAACAGATTAGTAGTATTTTGTTTATGACCCACTGTTGCATGTGATGAACAATATCACAATGAAAACAAGAAGCTCCTATATCAATCATAGTAGAGAAAGTTTATTAATGATCTTTACTACAAGTTACGGGGATAAGGAACATTATCGAAGTGGCCATCGACAGAGGTGGGTGGAAAAGTTATGTATAAAAGAGATTCAATGCTTGCAGAAACAACCAGTCCCACCTCCACCAGACAAAGTAAATTAATAACAAACAATATACTACAAAAAGAAGTATTCCAATAATGATGAATCTTACTCGAGTGAGTTTCGGTGACATTACAAAAGTGCTTTCGAAAAATTATTAGACGACGAAATAATTAAGTTTTCCTGTGCATTAATTTAAAATATACTATTTATAGATTGCCTGCTCCTTGGTATTGTGTTTCGTCTGCATCAGGGCAGGTTATTTGGATGGAGGCGATAATGGAGGAGATTTCGGCGGATTAGATGGTGGATATGGTGGTGGTAATGCGGGATATAGCGGTGGCGACATAAGCTACGGTGGTGGATACGAAGGTGGTGACGACGGCGAAAAAGATTATAATGTAAGTATTGACTGTGAAACAGAGTATAGGAAAACACCACATTACTACGTACATTAATTTGAAAAAATAATATTAAAAAAGGTCAGCAATTATTGGAGATATTAAAAAAAGATTAGGATTGATATTGTTATGGTGTATTAATTATAATTTATTATATTATCGGATGGTTAGTTGTATAAATTGAATAATTTGGCTGTAAAGAGTACAATCTAATAAACACAAATTTCCGATAGAATCTTTTCAAGTGGCTTCCGAACTAAATTTTAGTTCACTACTAAAGAAGATACCTTCGCTATCGAAATGCACAGACAGTACTTAAGTAAATATTTTTGGTGTGGTGGTATCGTGCTAAAACAATTAATGTTTATTAAAGTGCAAATAATAATGGCTTTTTAAATAAATAAAATAAAAATCAAATGTATTTGGTATAAACAAGTACACAGGGTGATTGACGTAGGACGTGTTTTAGAAGTCTTTCAATTAGCTAAATGTTGCGCCAACTTTTTATTTTCTGTATTTTAAATAGACGTCTACATGTTTACATGGTTAGATTAGACTTGCTATTTAGAGTTTAAACAACACGAGCCATATTAAATTGACTTTCAAAGTTTTTAACAAAATGACTACTGTAGTGCATCTATGAAATTTGTATCTCAAAGAGCGTTCAAAAATAGGAAACCGAATTTCAAAAGGAATTAGAAGTTGAGTAAATTTCTGCCCCAACTGTGGTGTCAATTTCAAATAAAAATTGTCAAAAAGTGAATTTTTGCAAATGGTTTTTAACACCACCCGAAGGAATATATATTTCATCCCCTATAGAATTATTTAATAAAAATCAATAAAGTCCTTATTTTTTCAAATGAAAGAAAGACGGTACAATATAAATTATCTATGTGTCATTATTGAGATTGACAAAAGATACGTTTCATTTTGCTAGATCACAGAAATTGAATATGAATTTTAAATATGCATGTTTAACAGACTGAGTCGCGCATTATGTAGACGTGCCTCTGATTGCGAGGAAAGAATATTGCCGTTAGTTTTGAAATGTGTTAATTGGTATTACATGTCGATTCAAATGCCTTGAGTTTAATAAAAGTGACAAGCAGTATAATTCATCGCAATTCAATTGTTTTTGAATCGGCCTTCTCTACCATTCATCAAATAATTGCTATAACTAAATTAAAATACCTTGAGGTGCACGGCAAGATTGAAATGTCACTTAGATTGATTTTATTTAATCACTTATTATTTAAATGCATTTCCAAAATACGTGTACACGAATTAAGATGATTATTATTGTTACATACGTAGGTATATCGATTCTTGTATATGCAGACGAAGGTGGCTTAGAAACGTTTCGTACTCAACAGAGAAACAAGAACTATTTTTTCGCAAAAATTCTGTTTAATTTTTCCAAATAACCTTATTTCAAGTCCATATACCTTTTCCAGCGATACTATTATACTCTTTAGCCTATCCGAATACAAGTTAACATCTTGTTCTGTAAAGACCACGGGTATCAATATCCAATGAAAATGTCTGCTCTTTGATTCAATCTTTTCGGAAGCATGCAAGTTTGATTCGCAAGACTCGTCTTGGTGCACTTTTACAAAAAGAGGGTGACGTTCAATAATGCGTGTAACAAATTTATGTATCAATACGCCATTAGCATTTTTGCGAATTTTACGTTTTACAATTTCTTCCCGTTTGAATTCTAACGTCGTAATACCATAGAAAATGATTTTAAAAGAGATAAACTAATCAACAAATTTAAAATTGGAAGTTATTAATTCTATTATTATAAAAGGATATTTATTTTGTAAATTCAATATTTTGTCGCGACAAATGAAGCAACACACCCTCCAAGTTGCCAATTTATTAATACTATGACAATTTGTAAATGGCAATACGTAAATCAGTTAAATACACCTATTATTCTTTTAGCTTGTAATTAAGTAATGATATATAGTCAGAATATTGATTTTACTTTCGTCGAGAAATCGATTAAAAAACTGTCGAAGCTATTCCAAAAAAATCACCGTCACCAATATGGCTGATAAAAACGTCTTGATTTATTGCGTTAGGGCCGGTATATACAGTTTGTCAAACCTTTTTTATACTTTTTTTTTACTGAAATCGGATAATAAATAAAGAAGTTACGTTTTTTATCAAACAGCTTGTATAGTAAAACGAGAATCAATAAATACGTTGATTTCATCTTTTGAGTGATCAGCTGCGAAATAGAAAACACTGACAGAAATACTTCAGTTACCACATCGGTGTATTCTATCAGTTGGCCAGTGTGTTTATTTAATATGTATTTATTTATCTACCACACACAATACAATAAAAAGTGTCAACAGTAATAGTTCACAGCAAGATGCAGTGTTGTTATATGCTTTAAAAGAGATAAAGTAAATCTTTAATTAATACGATTGTAGTCTGTAATGTTTTGAGCATCAACATGAAGATGACGTTACTCGTCATAACCAGTCTGTCAATGTAATTACGCATGCGTTGAAAGATGAAAATTTCAACCATTTTGGACGCTCAGTTGTTGTTTGACAGTCTTTGGTGCAGTTTATTTAAGTGTTTTTGTAATAATGGAAAATAACGAATATGGTGCCCTGATTAAATTCTTGCATTTGAAAGGCAATACGCCTATACAAATTAGAACTGAATTGGCCGCTGTTTATGGGGACTCAGCTCTATCATTTGCCACCGTAAAAGTATGGGCAGCTGAATTTAAGCGTGGTAGTGTCAGCTTGACTGATGATGAGTGTTCGGGACGGCCAAAAACTGTGACCGCCACTGATAACATCGAAAATGTTCACCAAATGGTACTTCGAATCAAGGTTAGAGAGATAGCACATGCTATGCACGTATCAAACGAGCGCGTGTCATACTGAATGAAAAATTGGATATACGTAAGCTATCCGCGCGTTGGGTGCTTGCTCACTTTGGAGCAAAAACGCATTAGAATGAAACGAGTCAGATTTTTTGGGTACATTCATAACTGTAGATGAAACTTGTATCCATACTACACTCCCGAGACGAAAGAACGGTCAAGATAGGGGATTGCAAAAGGTAAACGTGTTCCGGAAAAGGCGAAGACATTTCTATCGGTCGGGAAAGTAATTGCGACCTTTTTTTTTGGGATAGACACAGGATTGTGTTCATCGAATATTTCGAAAAAGGGAAAACAGTAAGTAACTTACCTGATAAGCTGAGGGCAGAAATTGCAAAAAACGACCGCATTTGAAAAAGAAGCCAGTTCTGTTCCACTAAGACAACGCACTTGCTCACATTTCGGCGGTCGCCATAGCCAAAATTCATGAATTGCACTTCGAACTGGTTGAATACCCAACGTATTAATCAGATCTGCCCCCCCCCCGCGAGTTTTCCTGTTTCCTAAGCTTAAAGCTTCGTTTGAAAAACAGAGATTTGTGTCTAACGAGGAGATCATCGCATACGTAAACGCCTATTTTGCGGACAAGACACCAACTACTATTTGGAAGAGTTAAAGAATTAGAACATCGCCGGGAAAAGTGTACAGACTTAAAAGGAAACTATGTTGAAAAATAAAAGTATATTTGACTGAAAAAGTACTTGTTTCTAAGTATGTTAGGCTCAAAATAAAGTAAACAATAGATCTATGGCCAAAACATTCAAAAAAAAAAAAAGAAATTTGGCTATTTTAACTAACTTATGTGAAGTTCTTGTAATATTATAATTACGAACAGATATCCATACTTGATATTTTATATTATATAATTGCAAATAAAATAGTAATATCGATATTTTTCCGTTAAAAAAGTGAAATAACTGCTAAATGTATTAATTTTAGAATGAATTACTGTAATATATTAAGATAAATACAAATAATTTCTAATTTTTTAAATTAGTATAAGAATATTGTTTATAGAGTGCAACAATGTTTGTTTAGGTATGCAGAGATATAAAACATATGCGTGTATGTATAAATTACATGAAACAGACATCACGGAAACAATCGCTAATTGCTTCCCGGAAGATTTAATATCTCCAATTATATAACTATATAAGAATGTAAAACATTAAAAGACGTCTAAAAGGATTATGTACTTTCAATTGTTATGTTAAATTGTTTGGGTGGCTACGTGTCTCAAGATAAAAAATTAGTATACGTTCAAATTTGTGAGTTTAACTAGTGGTCATTTGGTAATTCTTTCATTTTTCCTATTGGGCACGTATATACGAGGAATAACTGATGTATAAGGTTTCCATAAACGCCATTGTGTGAGTGGTGGGAATAGAAACAAGTTCTAACCTGCAAACGGTAATTTTCAGTATCTCGTCTCAGTCTCAGTATTGTCATGTGATCCGTCGTCGAGTAACAGTGTCGTTTATCAATTCGATTTTTTATACAGGGATATATCTAACGAGGTGTTTTTACCCGTTTCATTAAAGAATTTTAAAAAAACAATATATATGATATGTACATGCATTGTTCGTTGGTTCTATACTAGATTCGTACAAAGGAACGACATGCGATAGAATTTTTATCGCAGGAAAGTTGTCGAAATTTTCGTGTTTGAAACAATTGTATGGATGTGAAGAATATTCGCCGTGCAAAACTCTATCATAGAAAGGAAATGACGGTGTTTGATGAAAAGCGATCAGGTTGACCAGAATCCGTGACACATAAGAAGAATCAAAGCAAGCCATGGATGATTCAAGGAAATCGCCGAATTACGCAACAACAAATTGCTGGGCAATTAGGCATTCCGTCCTGTATTGAAAGGTCAACATTTTTGATCAGACACTGCTGTTCGCAATTGGATCAATAGTAAACAAGAAAGCTTTTCATGGACGGAATTTTTAAAGGGATTTAGTATTTGGAGAAATGTGTTGCACTAAATGGTGGCTAAGTGCAAAAATAATTATGTACAGTCAGTTCAACAAAAAAAGAACCTGTATTTTCACTAAAAAAAAGTATTTACCCCCCTTTTTACGCCGCAATTCTACGAACAATAGACTACTACGCTCTAACCTTTTCATTGCATGATTCGAGACGGTTTTTCTGTGCACGCTCCCTAAATGGCCAAAATTATAGTTCGCTTCAGCCGCAAAATTTATGAAAAAGTCTATTGAATTTGTTTGAGTGTACCCCAACTTTTCGACTACGGGAAGCTAAGGTCAAACTAGTTTATAAAAAAGGAATGGACGTTTGTGTCAACACTATTAGACAGCCGTTGAACGAAGTAAAAGTGCGTTTTTGATCTACGAGCTTAAAACCCTTGTTTTCCCAAACCCCAAAATGTCAATCGCGATTTGTTGTAATTTTTTCTGATGAAAGGACTTTCTGGACATGGGTTTCAGTGAAGCATGCAGCGAACTGTTAAAAACACTGCAAAAATCAATGTGTGGGGATACTTCTCAGAGAGCACTTTCGTTTATCTGGTGCTCTAAACACAGAATTTTTAATCGTAAAATAGTCCAAATTTACAAACGTAGCCTTCTCAAATCAGCCAAGAATATGTTCGGTCCCATTAACGAAGATTCCAGATGCTATCGAAAATGTGTGGCGAATCATGAAGAACAAACTAGCTGGGAAGCGTGTGTCTAATTTGAAGTATCTCTCGATGCTTATGCGAAAAATTTGGCGGTCTGTTTCTACCGATTCCGACGAGAAACTGGTAGAAAGTATGCCCAGACGATTTCGAGCGGTTATCGACAATGCTGGCGATTTCAGCGTCTACTAATACATAAAGTAAAAAAGTTAATGCAAAAGTTACTTCTAACTTCTACATTTACTTCTACATTTATGGGTGACCTTTTAATAAAACTGCATAAATAGTAGCGGTTGTTCTATGATTAATTGTTCACATTTTTCACTTTACACATTTCTCATTCGCATTATATCAATACGTTGCCGCTACGCAAAGATGACTGATTTCTTTTAACATTAACAATAATATTTCTTGTATATTTTGGAAAAGAATTTTAATACATATTTAAAACATATATATATATATATATAATATATATGTTTCAAATGTCAATAATAAATAAAACATGTAACAAGTATTGTAAGGGAAATCAGTCTATGAAAAAACCTCGAGTAATTAGATAAATTAGCTAATATAGGGTTATCCTACTTAACGATATTTCTCAAATGATTACTTGAAAAAGGCAACGCTTGCCTAATATTTGACATGTATTGTTAAAGCGGCATAGATATTCTTTTTGAATCTTTTTGTACTTTGCGATATTGCTTAGCGGACGTTGAGTTAGACATTGCCATTTAGAATGTTTCACTTTAGTAATTTGGTAACTTGGCGTTCTTTTCTCTCATTTGTTGTAATGTTTAGTTTAGAAATAAACATTACTGTATTCATATTAGTCAAATGATAATGCATACATGCTACTGTAATATTGCCATTAGGATGAAATCAAATTAATAGCATTGTAATTTTAAATTCATATTTTGTTGAAGTTGATTAGTTTATACTATAGTCCGTCTCAACCCTATTATGCAGTACAGGTCTTATGACAAATGATTTCATGGTTGCCAAATCGTCTCATTGTATAATGTCGTTACAGTTCCGGTTCAATATCTGAAATTTCTTGTAATCAAAACATAACCTATACGACTGTTTGTCATTCAATTGAAGCATACAAAAAATTAATAGTAATTTGGAACACTAAAATGGGAGAATATATGGGAAGATGGATTAGTTAAAATATTTGTAATAATATAATCCTTTGGGATTGTTCTGTAGAAAATTATTTAAAATCTAACTGAATATAGTAAGCCAGAGTAAATAAATTAATATTTCAAAGAAACTCTTAAGGTATACAATTTTCTTCGTTACTGAATATTGACATCTTAATCAACTATCCACTATAAATTCAGACCAAGACAAAGTTAATCACAAATTTATTTTTCATAAAAAGACTTTTCTATTTATAAAAACAATTGAAATAATACATATTTATGAAAAGAATAGCAATAACCACACATACACATATTACACATGTACTTTCATTTTTTAGTATGTTACATGACTTATATAGTCTTATTGAATATTAATATGTTAATCTACATTCCGTTATACACAATTAAAGACAAATTCCTCACAAATTCATTTTGCAAAAACATACTTTCCCATTTATAAGAACAAGTTAATAATACATGATAACATTTATGAAAAACCTAACCATGACCATACAAAGGAGTATGTACACATATTGTTTTATTTTTTTTCAATCACTTAAAGAATCTTGATCTGATGATGAATGTGTGATGTTAATTATAACCTCTTCAACATCGTCTTGCAAGTTGGCAAGGTGGCCTTGTGTAATTCTGCCAGTTGTTCACTTTTACATTCTGATAACCCTCCACAATTAATTGTTCAATATCTCTTTGTTTGAATGTCGTATTGTGCATTTCAACTTAGTGCTTAACTTGTGCCCACACCATTTCAATTGGGTTTAATTCACAATGATAAGGTGGAAGCCGAAGAACATAATGCCCTTTATTCTTTGCAAATTCATCAATTTTGTTTCTGTCATACTGAGACCTAACCTCTGACACACAAGCCAGTAAATCTCTTCTTAACATGTCATTATCAAGTGGTATATTCTTCTCAGTAAGCCATTCAATAATTTGGTCTTCTCCGTGCTACTCCTGGAAACTTTTCTAATTTTCTCGTGTGATATGAGGCATTATCGAGACCAACAACAGAGTTCTCTAGTATATTTGGAAGCAATTTATTCTTGAACCAATCTCCATATGTATCTGCATCCATATCGCTATGAACATCAGCAGTATTTTTCTTACAAAGAAATGTATATTCAGCACCAACAACAAAACTTTGCTCGCCTCCAGCATGAATTAATGGAAATCGTGGTCCAAGACCACTTGGTGATTTTAAACCAGTGCTGAGTCCTTGTGTAAAAGCTTGTCGACTGCTTTGAACAGTAGCGTCAGTCCACTTTTTATTTACCAAGTGTCCTGCATTCACTCATGATTCATCAGTATATATTATAGTTCTACCTAAAATTAAAACAATCACAATCAAACACAAGCAAATAATAAATTGCGTAATGAACATAAAAGTATAACAAATTAAATGATAAACTATACCTTCGTCTCTGAATTTTCTGATGTCTCGTAAGTATTTATGTCTTCACCTAATGATGTCATCTCTTTCAATAAGAATACTCTTTCGTCCCACTTTTTAAAATTCAAAACCCATATCATGTAGCAATCTGTAAAAAGTATATGTATATGTATGTATATAGGTTATCACGTTTATCAGAATTATAGATATAGGTATGCATACTTACTTTTAAATGCTTGAGAAAGATAATATGCTTGCTAAAAAGAACGATTTAACAGAAATTATAAGATAAATTAAAGACAATATAAAAGTTTACACACTACGGCAAAAACTGACAATTGACAGCAACGATTACTCATATACCCATATAATTTGCATAATAGAACTTGCAACAAGGCAACCGGATATAAAGATGGCGTTATTAAGAGACTACTAAAGATAATAAGAGATGCAATATCCCTATTAAACCTGTACTGCATAATGGGGTTGAGACGGACATAGAATCGTTTTAGCAGCTGTCACGGACGAACTATAGATGATTTAATACCACTACTAATTGACATTGATCGGTAAAATCTTAGAACAAAGAAAGTAAACCAATTAATATTTCAGCTTATATAGGTTGCACTACTAAAACACTGCTATTTGAAAGCCAGTTACAAATTGAATATCATAAACAAATATATTAAATATTACTTTTGTATACCTATATTTTATTTAATACTTGGCTATACAGATTGTCTGGCAAACATTGTTAATAAATTTCTATTGTTTGAATGTTGACTTCAAGCAGGGAAAGAAATTGTAAAACGTAATTCGCTAAAACGCAAACGGCCGATCAATTACACACTCCATTATTACTAACTATGAAGTACAAAGCAGTATAAAATAGAAGTGAAGTGTCAAAAATCAATTTGTGTTATTACTTATGGCAACATTTGACAAGACTGAAGTCCAACGTTATGTAATAGCAGGGGTAGAAATCATGAAAAGTACAATTTGCTGAAATGCAAATGACCACTTATCTTTCGTTTAATTTTAATGAGTTATTGAATATTTACTATATTTTCCATTTGATCATCATACCCTTCAAAAAATAATATAACAAATTTATATAGACAATGTACAACCGGTCAAAAATAAATGTCGTATGAATTAAGTGAAAATATGACACCTGGAAGATAGATATACAATAATGACATAATTTCAGGGCTTACTCAGTTTATTTTTAGTGCGGAAATAGCGAGGAGTATAAAATGAAAGCTGTATTTCTATTTTTTGATTTGTTTGGATATTTTTGCCTTAGTAGGTATAATAAGAGTTGATAGTATAAACATACTGTGCATCTTTTGTCTTTCAATTAAAGCACTTATTAATGCTCCACGTTGTATTGTTTAGGCCTATCCAAAGTATAATTTCAATTATGCTGTAAGTGATCCCCACACTGGTGATGAAAAACAGCATCATGAAGAACGTGATGGTGATCAAGTAAAGGGAAGCTATACACTTAAAGAAGCTGATGGTACTACGCGAATCGTCGAATATCAAGCTGATGGCCATAATGGATTTAATGCTGTGGTACATAAAGTCGGTACGCCGACACATGGCGAAGGAGCTGGAAGTGCTGGTGGTTATGGCGATGGGAGTAGTTATGGCGGACACTATTAGTGACAAAGATCGTAAAGAATGCAAAATGAACAATAAATGTGATATTTTTCTTCGCAGTGAGTGTGTAAAATAGTAGTAGTGAATGCAACTACATATGCATATCATCCACTGCTTCTTCACAGAGACCCAGACTACACTGCCACTGTACATAATACTAAATATTATACAGTAAGGTATTGGTGAAGATTCGATGGATGAATGTATATGTACTTTCTGTAATCGTAAATTTTGCTTACACGTTTACCAAAATAAAATAGATGTAATACATGTACAGAATGGTGTAATGTCAGAATTTTGTATTTTGTGTATGAGTAAAGCATAAGTTAAGTATTTACATCCTTATTTTGGTTATTAATTAGATACTTAGAAGTGTATGAGTTTTGTTATCAACAAGAAATTACTCGTCGATAAATAGTCTATATAAGCAACTTATTCTAAATACATAGTAACATTTTCACATAGGAGTTCTCTACGTCTTTTTCTGCAGTTAACTATTTACTTTATTATTGAAACAAAACAGTATCTCTTCATTCAAGACTAAGTATATAACATCCTACACAATGGATCAAGAAGATATATATTCTTCGTTCATTTTATAAGCAGTTTGTGACAATAATAAATTTGTCGATATCATTCTTATTCATATATTTAGAACACTTAACATAACGGGGGCCTGCAATTGATTTATGCATTCCAATTTAGTAATTTTCATGATATTAAATCGACGCGTAAACGCCGTCATTAATTTTTTTTTACCGCCAGAGTCGTGCCTAAATATATGATTTAGGAAATAAATATATCTCAGGTTAAAACTTATCTGGAAGAAAATAATCTTCCACTAAAAGCCATACTATACTGGTGCTCAATAGTGCACCAGCGCATAAATTGATGTGAAGGAATTAAGTCAAAAGATGAAAGTATTCGTACAATATTTTCTTTCGAATAATATGTACTATGTTATTAAAGAGGCTGTACAGAACTGTTTCTATGCTTCAATTGTTGGGGCAAGATGATATAAAGTTTTGACACTCTCTGATTTGAAAGAAGCATTTATGCTGCAGTACGTATCTTTAAAGTATGAAGCACAGTAACATTAAAAAAGGCTTTTATAAAACATTGACATTAGAAGATACATAAGTGGAAGGCATTGATAAATGATGATAACTAACTGGGTTAATGCAGATGTGGTCTAAGTCCATTTTTAGCGAAAATGGGGCCTTTACGCCTACGTTTACCTCAAGGGTCGCGGCATTCGGAGTAGAAATATCGTAATATAATCCATAGCTAACAATTAACACTAGTGAAGTAGCCTATTTAAACAACGTAACAATATTTCAATCCAGAAGTCTCCTAAGCATATATAGTCTACTTTGACACATAAATTCCTTGTAACGCAGTAAGCATAGATGCCTCTCATAATGGTCTTACTTCCTAAGACCCAAGAGGCCAAGCGCCTCTTCCAACTCAAGACATTGTGCTACTTTGACGTAACTGTCGAAACACCAAACAAGACTGGGGAGGTAGCACAGTGTTACAGGTGCCAACGGTACGGGTATACCCAACGCCAGTGCCACTTGGCTCCAAACTGCGTTCGCTGTGGTGGCGACCACCCCCCTCCTCAGAGTGCAAGAAGTCCCCAGACGTGGAGGCAACTCGCGCCAACTGTCAAGGCAAACAACCTGCCAACTTCAAAGGGTATACTTCCAGACCTCCACCCAGGGAAGCGAAAGCTCTCCCGGAGCCCCCAAAACAGGCCATCCCATCGGCCGAAGGCTTCCCTCCACTGAAGGTCAAACCTTCTGGAAATTCAAGCCACTATCAAAACCCTCAAAAAACTGGAAGGCCCCGGTCATGATCGCATCACCAACGCCGCCGTCAAAGCCCCCTCAGGAAAGGCATCATGTCTCTGACCAACATCGTCAACGCCTCATTGAAGTTACGACATTTCCCCGAGTCCTGGAAGTCAGCCCAGGTCATTATGATCAGCAAGCGTTTTCAAGACCCCATATTTCCACTAACCTAAAACTACCAACCCATTAGCTTACTGTCGGCCGTGGGGAAGGTCCTCGAACGTATCATTCACACCAGAATCCAAGAACAGGTGGAAGAGCTGAACATCATCCAGCCGGAGCAATATGGCTTTCGCCATTCCCACTCCACCACCTTCCAACTTCACAGACTTGTGGATAACATCACTGAAGGCTTCAACAAGAAGCACACCACCGGAGCCCTGTTCTTGGACGTTGCCAAGGCTTTTGAGAAGATCTGGCACTGCTCCAAAAACTCGTAAGTGCAGGAATTTCACTTCCTATCCTCAAACTTCTCCAGTCATTCTTGCATGGCCGCTACTTCAAAGTTCACCATAGATAGTCCCTTTCCACCCCAAGGCCCGTAGCTGCAGGCGTGCCACAGGGTGCGGTACTATCACCACTTCTGTACACAATCTTCACTAGACCAAGAACACTTCAACCTGCGCACCATGACCGGAGCCTCCTTGTATACCACAGACTCAGTCATCCACGACGATCTAGACCAAGAACACTTCAACAGTGAATCCTCGGTGAATCTCCTTCACAGATCTGGATCCTCACACCTCTCAAGACGTATCACACAACGAGAACAAAAAGAATTAGGTTCATCTTCTAATCATGGACATCGAAAACGAAAAAGTAAGCATAGACTTGTTGTATTTTGTTCAATTTTTGTATAACATGGACACGCCTGACTTAGGGCCGGTTTTCCCAACACCGATTAAAATGCTCGGCTAACTTATCTTTGATTAAGCCTAATCATTGATTACCGCTAACCGGCGTTTTTCAATGCGAAGGAATACGCCGGTTATCTAAACAGTGTTTAAGGATTTATTGTACAAAGTGGGCAACATATTTGCTAGTTCTTTTGATCTAAATTAGTACATTTTGCTCTAGTAATATTGGAGCCATTTTCTACGTCTGAATGTGTTCTTTGTGCTTTTTGCCCGTATTTCATTTATTGAAGATTATATTCTATATAATTAGAAATTTCATTTTATTAAATAAACTGTAGGCATTTATTTTGTGAATACTGCATGAGAATTTCTATCTACATGCTTATATTTATAATTTCCATTATGAAATAAATAACAAGGTGCAATAAACTTGAAACACATTTATTGATTACTTACTGCTATTTAAAAATACAAAACTGTTGTGAAAATTAAAAAACTAATACAATATACTACGTATATTCCTATGAAATTAACAGTTGTCAAAAATATGTAAAATATACTGACCGCCATAAGTAAATGAACACCCAGAAAACGTAGATATATTCTAATGACATTTACAGGAAATACGTATTTTATTCGTATTTAGAAACGATGAAAATTTCAACAACATACAGCAGAAGAATCAAGTTACCATAGAAATAATAATAAATAATAGCTAGTGTTTTCTTTTGACATTTATTTGGCGATTTTGTTTATGGTCTCATGACGGCCGCAGAATGGTCAGAAAACATCCTGGAAAAAGAAGATATTTGCAGTTTTTTTCAACAACGACATACGGCTCTAACTCAAGGTGTAATGGTGTGGGGCGCTATCTGCCATGGAAGTAGATCTCCTTTAATAATTAGTGCAGGAACATTAAATGCGAATCGTTTTATAAATCTTATATAGATAACAGAGTTAATCCCATATCTGCAAGATCTCGTAAATCCCATTTTCATTGTCGCGGTCACCAGACTTATCCGCTATAGAACACGTATGGGATATGGTAGGACGAAGGATAAATAATTTACGGCCACCCCCAAACGGTACAGAAATTCTCCGACAGCGAATTTTAGAGGTTTTGGGACAGCATAGCACAGGCTACCATAGATGCGCTTATTTGGAGTATGCCTAATCGAGTAGCTGAATGCGTAAGTAGAGGAAGGCCTACGCATTATTAGTTTTATTATTAATTGTTACAATTGTATATTGTTGAAATTTTCATCGTTTCTTAATATGAATAAAATACGTATTTCCTGTAAAGTTCATTAAAATATATCTACGTATACTGGGTGTT
The DNA here is from genome assembly GCA_963170755.1 of Amphimallon solstitiale. Classification (NCBI taxonomy): domain Eukaryota; kingdom Metazoa; phylum Arthropoda; class Insecta; order Coleoptera; family Scarabaeidae; genus Amphimallon; species Amphimallon solstitiale. Next base: position 111,689,534 of record OY720676.1, read on the forward strand.
CATTTACTTATGGCGGCCAGTATATGACTTGTAATAAAATCATACAAATAGGAATAATTTGTTAAAAAAGAAAACTCTGCATCCAGGGTCTTAAGCAGGATTATCAATCACATTCTATAATATAAGATATTACACTTTCCATTGCCTTATCTGAGGCGAATTAATATGCACCAAATTCCTGTAGGATGAAAAAAGCACGATAATTTTACTGAAAAATCATATATCAGCGGTTTATTAAAAAACAATACATTCTAACTAACTTTATGTCCTTTAAACAAGGAAGGTTTCTTGTTTCCAAATTGGTTTGCACGATTTCAACTTAAAAATATTTTATTCTGGAGGAATCAGAGTGAATTCGATAGTGCCAGTAATAATTATTAGTGTAGAATTTAACTGCACGTGAACATTACAAGCATGCACACTATTTATCCAAACCCAGTTCAGCCAGAACATTACTAAAGTATCTGCAGTAGATCTCAACGTAAACCTGTCAGCTTTTGTAGAATTTTTCCATGTTTCAATTTCATTTGTAATTTTTCAATATAGTTTAATATGTTAACGACATTTCTAGAATGTTCGATTAATATGATATCTTAATACGGTGCTGTTAAAGTGCAATGACAAAGAGGACAAGAGCAACTGCAAGCATAACTTACCACAGGATCTTAGATTCCTCTCGAATTGAGAGTCCCAGAATTTCCAAAACTAAATCATCCTCATCAGAAAAAATAATGTATTTGTGGTTATCAATTTATTTTACTTCTGTAGTAAGCTAAAAGTTACACATATTCAATATTATATTATTTTTATATTTAATTATAGTGTTCATTTCATTTATAGAAGAATAAATGCAGTTACTAAACCACCGATGAAAATAATTATGAACTAATTCCAAAAAATACTTCATACAGCATACAAATGCATAAATGCTGTCAATATTAAAAAATAAAAATTCAAATTTCTTAGGTTATGCGCATGTGTAAGTAACCCTAAGCACTGTTTAATATTTTATCAGGTACTACAAACACCGGTTAAATTAAGGACGTTCTTAATCAATGATATGCGCTAACCGGAGTTGGAAAAACGCAAATTTGTACTAACCGGTGTTTTAATCAATGATTACGCTAACCGGCGTTTTTAATCGGAGTTAGAAAAACCGGCCCTTAGAAGTATATTCGTTATATTTTATTATTAAGCTTGGGATCATCATGTTTTTGAGATTATGTTTATTAGATTTGCAGTTTATTTCATTGGTTTTTATTTATTTATTTTTTAAAGGCGTGGATCTGAAAAATAGTAATGAAGCAACTACAGAAAAAAATAAATGGGTTTCTTCTGAAAACATTACACCTTATAGACATACCAGGGATGGAGAAACTACGTATACTTGTTATAGGTGGTCAAATTGTTGTCGGAAAACTTTCAGATATTTTTAATTCTAATGATTCAGTCAACTCTGAGGACAAAAATAATCATTTTACAGTAAGTGCTCAAGGCGAGATACTTCCTGAGGAAAACAATACCGCACTCAGTGACAAATCTGTTGATGTATCTCCTGAGGAAAACCCTCATTTAACAGACTGAATATTAATATGCTGTGTATATGTTATGTACCGGAAGACTTGTCAGATGAGAAAGAATTTGAGAACTATGAACGTGATGCAAGAACAGATAGTGAGAACATAGAGAACCAAAAAACCCGCAAACGATCAAGGAATGCAGCATGAAATGTTCAACCAAATTAAATCATCAACAATATTGGAGGTTAAGTGACATCAACAGGCAAAGAGATTTTATATCTAAATATCTCACATTTTTACTAAAGGCAAGATAGCGACAAAGAGCGGACAACAATAATGAGGTACTGAGTAGAACAAATGACACTAGTAAAAAAAAAAACAATACCTATATCGTAGTTTGCCTTTTTTAAATAATACTGAACAGCTTCAAGTATGCAAAACTTTTTTCTTGAATACCTTAGATATAAGCAGTTAAAACAGAAGCCTCAGAAATGTATAGACAATATTACTGTTCCCGTTGACAAGTGCGGCACCATGAAAAAAGAGTCCCAGTTGCCAGATGGTTTAAGGAATCTGTGCGTCATTATATAAAGTTTTTGTTTCAGTAGAGAGTGACTATTGTCGTAAAGCTAGCAACCGCTTGTTACTACCACCGATTTTGAATACTGTAAAATGTATTATCTTTATAGAGAATATTGCGAAAATACCAATATTTTACAACCTGCAAGTTCCGCTTTACCGACAAGTTTTCAACAGCAAATTCAATATATCTTTTCTGGTACCAACAAAAATCAAAGTGACTTTTATAATAAATTTGATTATTCGACAATCGCACAACAGGTCGAGCTGAAGGAGAAATATAATACTCATAAAAGGAGTAAAAATTTAGCAAAATAGAGGTAATGAAAGAGCAAAGAATTATGAAAATTTCTGTGCCTCGTATTTGATTTGGAACAAATCTTCCCTACTCCAAAAATAAAAGCAAGCCTGTTTTAACACAACAAGTTATTAACGTTACTTTACCGCCTTTAGTTTAGCATTAAAAAAATGTAAGTGCTATATGTGACATGAGAGCATCGCAAAAATAGGTTTTTCAAAAATAGGGACCGACCTCCTATTGTTTGTAGATGAACAAGTTAGACAAGGAATACAGAAATTCTATTTTTTTTTTTTTTGATAACTGCTCTGGACAAAACCAGAATAAATATTTATATAATTAACATATACAACTTTTCAGAAAAAGGTCGAACCCAGAGTGAGGGTGATACAGTTCACAGCCTGGTAGTGCGTGTTTCTAAAAATATTCCTATACGCGTACCTTATCAGTGGTGTTCTTTGGTTCAAACTGACAAAAGAACTAATCCTCAATATGAAGTTAAAGAAAGAATGAAAGAGAAGTGGTATTTGATGTGAAAGACTTGCAGTAAAAGATCAATTTTTTACTAAAAGGAAGGTCTTAGAGCAAATGTATTAATTACGTACAAAGAAGAAATACGAGAATCTTCGTTTTCTATGCTAAAAATTGGTCATACCAGTACCATATCATGACTTTTTCGAGACACTTCCGTTCAACGATAACGTAAGGGAAGTTTCAGATAATGAATAGACCATGAGGTTGGCAGATCTTTTTTATATTTCTACTGTTTTAATATAAATACCTACGTATCTACTGCAAAATATTTTTCATTTTTGAAATACAAAATGTTTTGAATATGGACTTGTTTATTTTACAGCATACTTAATTAAAAAAATCAAACGAATCGTACTATGCACAATAAGGGGTCAACGATAGGTATTTTGTATGTAAACAGTATGGATATAGGCCCCCAGCTTCAGTACAGATTTTATGTCTAATATTTTTTCTTTTTATTAAAAAAGCAAAAAGATAATAGTCATATCAAATGTTGCAAATAGAGAGTAACGGTGTAAATAGAAAACTGAATCATTAATTTTACAACAAATATTAAGTTTTATCCCGTCCTGTAAAAAGTACCTAATGTTACATGGCATATTTCTGCAATTAACATGTAAAGCTTCGAAAATCGTTACATTGAAGAAAATAGAAAAAGTAGAAGCGAAAACACAAGAATCGATAGAATGCGATCACGAAGAAAGGGAATATCAAATTATTAAAACTATACTTCTATATAAATAAATTCTGATAAAAACAGTACTGATAATGAAAATAATCAAAAAGCAAGAATTTCAATATAAGTACTCATCGCATATTTTGATGAACAAACCGAGACTCATGGCTTTGAAATAGTTCAGCTTAAAAAAATAAAGAAATTTATAAAAGCTAGAATTTACGAATCACAAAAACGATGTGCAATACATTTATTTATTTTCATGTATGAATATAGTACTATCTACATACATACATTTGTTTTAACTTATTTGCATGTTCAAAATATACTCATTTAAATAAGATCTTTATATAAATACATTATTACAAAATTTAAAAAGAGGTGTTTGGATTATCCGGACATTTTAATTTACCCGAAAAAGACTCAATTCCGACCAGTGTTACCATTGGTCTCTCCTGGATTATGGTATAAGATTGTTAAAATAAGCCGATTTTCTTACAAATTATGTTAACGATTTTTCATCGATGGAAATTATTATTAGTATTAAATTAATAAAGAAAAACTATATAATTTTTAACTAATGTAATTTATTAAAATTAATATATATCAACAATAACAAAATAAAGCATTTCTATGATAAACAAATACATACAAATATAACAAAAATAATAAGGGTACAAGGATACAGATATATTTATATTTTCAAAAACAAGTTCCTCATCTTTGTCGAAATCTTTTTTATCACACATCGTTTAGAGTTTATTTCTAATTTTTGTCTTATTATAGCTAATGTTAGAAAATACTGTCTCGCATGTAGCGTTGAAATACGGCATTGTTAATAAATCCAATACAAAATGTTCAATTTCCCTAAATTTTAAATTTTTAGTGAAATCTGATCAACATTGTTTTCAGTTTTAATTATTTCCGGTTATTTAGGAAAAGTTTGAATAAACAATCGCTGTTGATCATCCACTTTTTATATAATCTCGACAATTTCTCGGCAATAGATAATTTTAACTTCATTTCACTAACAATATTATTTTTAATTATAATTAGTGTTGGGCAAGTTAGGGAATACGATTACTTTTTCAATGACACTAGACAGATTCGCATTTTGTCGACCTCTGGAAAACCGGTAGGCAACACGGTGTTGCTCAAGAGCTGACAAAATACGAGCCTGTCTAGCTGTATTGAAAAAGTACCCGTATTCCCATAACTTGCCCAACACTAACTATAATCTCAAATAAATATGTTTTAGTTGACAAAATCTGAATTTGATCGTGGATTTGTATCAGCCAAATGATGACAATTATATAATTGAGTGTAACTACGAAAATTGTAAAATTATGTGAAAATTATCGATTATGTTATCAATTACAATTTACTCAAAATTATGATACAATTCAATAAATATCTGACTGGTAGCATTGGTCTCGACTGACCTATATAATCGAGGATCTACTATATTAACAATCAATAAATACTTCAAAATCCAAATGTCAGTTTGATATATTGGTAATTAACAAAAAACACATATAACGTGAAAAATGTCATGCGTAGTTGATTATTGTATTATTTTCGCAATATGATGGATTCCAATTAAATACAACAAGCAATATCTTGTATCTGATTTTACCTAACTACGAAACAATATGTAGAATGCATTTCATACTAATTCGTACGCTGGACAAATCTTTATAATTTGTATACATGTATGAACTACTTTTCTTTTGAAATAAGTTTATAATACAAGTACCTATCGGATTATAATAGATAAGTCAATACGGTTTTAGGACAGGTTTATCCTGTAAAGTGAGGGTAACGAAACTCGTGTCTACAACTGCCTCCTAGACTATGGTGAGTTCATTGCAGTTTTACCATTTAATCGCTGGGGTGCTTTTGATTCAGTAAGAAGCAACTTCGTATGAAATAAAATATACACGAGGCTCAATTAAGCGGTGGATATGTTGATTCATTGAAAACAGAAAAAGTGTTTTCAGCCCATTAATATTTTTAACTTATACTAATCATTTACCGAAACATATATCCTGTGGTGGTGTTAATTTAGTGGCGCATGTCGGTTGCGAGAGCGACTCAACTATACCCCTATTTTTAATTTAATTCAAACAATGCAACAATACACACATAATTATAACTGCAAGTTTTCACTTCACAATACAGCCCAGCAATTTATCTTAACCTGTAAATGGATTGAGGGAATAAGTATTCCCCATAAGATGTGACTCTCCCTTTTATTTACAGAATAGTTTAGACATTTTCATTAAAAATAAATCTTGTAGAAAACTCAATATTTTTCCTTTGGAAGACATTCTTAGTGCTATCTTCAGACCAGAAATAGATATAATGAGATATACCTTAATATCTCCCGACATCTTTACGCGAGTTACAAGGGGCTTTGGCTGCCGGAAGTCATTTTGCCAGTATATGTATTATGGTACTGAGTGTGCAAAACCACAGCAAATTCAACATTCTCAATGGAAGTACCGAATTTCGAGACCTGGACCTATAAAGTGAGCGTGCAAGAAAGACACTGCACCACTAGTCCGACCAAATATGAAATATGTATATAAATAAGATAATTTGCAAAACGCAATGTTTTTCTTTCTAAAAGTAACTCTTAGTATACAGTATCTTCAGATGTCTATAAAAGAAAACACCATTTATTTGTTATATAAAAAGTAGATATTACCATTACATGAAATGACATCACCAAATATTGACAAATAATGAACTTTTCAATAATTGTAGTTATAAATACTTCAGTATCAATATACCTTACTTTTTGCTCACATTGTATATATGTATAAGTAAAATAATTTAAAATGAACAGGTAAATAATAAATAATTCATTGTAAGCTATTTTTTTCTATACTGAATACAAAATTAAACTTACCTTTGTGCGAGGGCCAATTTCAGTCGGTCGTTTTCGTACTTAAGTTGCATATCTATTGGATTGGCATTTGTTGAACTAGTTAATGTGTATGGACTCTTTTCCCCTTTTGCTTGATGACTGGGACTTTCATTGCTCTGTAAAGTTGACACGGAATGACTTCTTAAGTGAGGTACTTCATCGTCCTGTTTTATTGAATTTGGTGTTAGTGGCATAGCTGCACTACCTGAAAATTTAGTAAAAGGACATTATAGCTAATATTTCCAAATGATCACTAGTAATTTACACTTTTTATAATAAATTTATAGCGTTTTGATTTTCGTGAAACTTGTATAAATGTATTGAATTTAATATTTGTATTTTATAACATAGTCTCTCTCTATGGAAATTTAGTATAACAAGTTTCTAGGTTTCTCATTTAGTCGGTAATAAAGGTTTGTTTTTTCTAAATCTGCAAAATATGCGCTGACAACAGCTATGATTTGACGATCATTTCTTTCTACCCAGTTATATGTTAAAGTTTTCAAACAGGGAGACACACTACGTCGAATAATCTTGCCGACTGTATTTGAGCATAATAATAAAAATTATTTTTCAATATACATTATATTGAATATATTTTTGGACTTAAGTTTTGTTTTAAATAGCTATATAAATATGGCGTTTTAATGAATTTAAATATGCAAGTATATCTAACGGGCGAGGAGGCAAACGAGTTCCAATGTTCGTGCTACACAACGCTAAACATGACGAGGTAAGCGCCTCAAGTTTCCGGCCTAGCTATATTCTGGAAGGGATAGAAATAAAACAAAATAATTATTTCTCAATATAATCTCCGTGTACTTCAATGCATTTTTCGGATCTTGAAATTAACATTTTAATACCATCAGAAAAGTACTCTGGTGTTTTATTTGCAAAATGGTCTAAAACCGCTTCTTGCACTACTTCGTCACTCGGGGTAATATCTGGACTGTAAGGTGAGTGCGAAAGTTCTACAAAACCACAGTCCTACACAGCAACCTGTCCAATTATAGCCTTATGGACAGGAGCATTGTCGTGCAGAAGGCGAACAGTATGTCGCAACATTCCACGCTTCTTTTCTTTGATTACGTATCGCAATTTATACAGTAAAGTAGCGTAGTATTGTGCATCAACAACTGTGTTCCCTTCTTTGAAATCAATAAGCAGGATTCCTCTTGAATCCCAAGATTGTTGGCATGATCTTCTTTCGTGATTGAGTCACCCTTGTCTTCCTTCGCCTTTCCATTGATTCCCTTCTCGATAAGAAAACCAGGGAACCATAGTTTTATTTCCTGTAACAATGGACTAAAGAAATTGTTCCTGGTTGTCGCAACAGAGGTTTAAAAACTGCTCACAAGATGTCACGCGTTGCTGTTTCTGAATTGCTGACAACAATCGTGGAACCCACCTCACACTGACCTTATTCATATTGAGTAAGGTGTTCATGAAGGATTCGTCGTATGATTGTGTCAGAAAGCCCACACATTTTTGATGATTCTTTGACCTTCAAACGCCGGTCTTGCAACGTAGCCTGTCTGACGAGCTCGATGTTTTCCACCGTAAGCGAGGCAACTGGTCGACCGGCACGTGGCTCGTCTTCTACGCCTTCTCGGCCCAAAGAAAATTGTTTGTGCCCATTCTTTTACAGTGGAAAGAGAAGGGGCAAATTCAACGTATACATCATCCAAGCGTTGTTTAATATCCCTAGCATTAATACATTCTTTTGCCAGAAATGTACTCACTGTACGGTATTCAATTTTCAACATTTTGAACAATAACGTGACAAGACCAACACAAACTACTGTTGCTATGCGACTGAGACAAATACGCGTCTAAAATGTCTATCACTATTTCACAGAAGGTGGCGCTATATAAGACTGCCAGTATTTGTTTTCTATCATTACCGGAATATGGTTAGGCCGGAAACTTCTGGCGCTTACTTCCTATATTACAAAATTGTTAAAACTTGTTTAATCTTTGACATAACACTGCCCAAATGCTATGCTTCCCGGATATTACTTTTGAAAACTAATAGCATTTGTTGCAACTGTAAATTAATTATAAAAAACGTTTTATGTATTATTTTTTACTATCCTACTACTATTTATAATTGTTATAACGTAAATAATACTTATTACATAAACAATTTGTGCAATCATTCTCGCGGACATATTTACATTTTAGAAATCTTGTTCAGTTGTACAGCACCATAATTTAAAATTCCCGCGTAAGACTAATTCTCAGTTACTACCTCTTACTTTTACATTATTGGCGTATTCGATAGCGTTCATCCTTTTAACAAGGCAGTTTCCTATCTTATTTTGAGTAGGTATAATATAAAATTTGAGTATGTATTTCAATTATGTACAGAGAGATTCAAAGAATTGTCTATCCCGCTACAATACGGGGAACATATAAGGCACGAATCGCTGTTTTCATATACTGTGTTAAGAAATGTCCATAAATATAAAACTCTTTATTACCAACTGAAAAATGTCAATAAATACAAAACTCTTGATTGCTAACTTCTTTTATTTACTTCATAATTTTCATATTCACAGCATGGCTTAATCTACAATTACTTTTTAATTATTTTATTTGTTATGATGATTGAAACATATCTCTGGAAATGGAAAGAATAAAAATGACTAGTCTGCACGCCCAGCAGTATAAAAAATTAGTTTCATTATGTCAAGAGTACAAGAAAAAATGCGATGTAATCTGCGATCATGTTATACGTTTCTAAACATTTTATTTACCGGTAAATTTAGAACATTATTCTAAAAATGGGGCATATACGTAAAATATGTCAGATATCTCCTGCCATTAAGCACGATACACTCATGAGTATTCACCATAAAATGTAAAGTTCAAAAATTTGTTTTCTGATTGTTTGCACTAGAAAACTAATTATGGTAATAAAGGTGTTTATGCGGTGCATTGCGAATTCAAGCCATCAAGATTGTAACATTCTTACTATCCCTGCATTCCAGCAGGCAACAATTTATTTGTCTACCAAGTCACATTATGCTCCCTCTATATACCGTTTGACTGAAATAAAAGTAGATATAGGGAAATACAGACACGCACACATGTGCATGCAAACATGAAATGGAGGGGTACGATAGTAGGGGAGTACAGATGAGTTCATATCGGGACACCGGGTACCCAGGCTTTAGTGCAAAACGTTGAAAGTTAGTATGTAGACGTTTGCTTTAAGGAATTGCTACGCTCTTTACGGCTTTTGTATAATATTTTGGTAACTGATGTATAATGTATTAACATTGAACTGAAACAAAACTCTATAAAATTTGTAACTAAAATAAAATTCTTATAAAAAAATTAAATAAAATTCTCACATTTAAAACGAAACAAAATATTAAATGAACTATACAAAATTTAATGTTGAAGATGTTCAAATGTCTGTCCCTCTTGCATCAAGCAGTACCCTAAACGATTATAAAACCCATTTCGTACATTCGATAGCATTTCAGGAGTAATCATTTGTATGGCGTTAAGAATTTGTTCTCTTAAGCCATCCAAATCAATCGCTCTATTTCCTTCAGCGGTATTAATATTTGCGAGATTGCTCAGATATGTATGTACGTTCACGCTCTAAAGTTACGGAACGAATGTGTTGTCCCCGCTCTCGATCTCCCCACTATCTCCCCACACCACCGGTCTTATACATAGGTACATGTTTATGTGTGTGTATTTGAAGATGCATATTAACTTTTAACTACGACAATCTGTATACCTCCTTACTCTAAGGATGAAACAGAGTATATACAAAGTTAAAAAAATAAGAAAATTAAAATTTCATTTGTCTACTATTGGTAGTCAAAATTTGAAAATCCTCTTGTGACTATTTCTGCTTGACATATATATTTATTATGTTTAATCTGTGTATACCATGTTCCTTAAAATAGTAATTATTAATCCAGGCTTGGTTTGCATGTTCCTTAAAGTGTCCGCCGAATGCACGCAATCAAAGACAATGAAGGCAATGCATATAATAAATTCACATATAATTTAATTGAACATAGTAGTTTCAACTAAATAATATTGATTTAAAATATTTGATTAAAATGCATATAATAATATATAATAATACTGTATTTATTTTCCATACATTAAAGAAGTAATATAATTGCAATTACTTAATTACACAAAAAATATTTAAAACATTAGAAAAACATTTTAGGGGCAGTTCACTTGAACAGTACGTATACTGGTCGCAGCTTTTTTTTAAATCAGCAGGTAGTGGGTTGTATAAAGAAAAAATATTAGGTTAGTTCCAACATAAAATGACAAACAAATCAGGAACAATAAAATATTGTAAAAGCAATCAAGAATCAGATACTGTAGTTCTCTCAACCAATCAAATTGCTCCTAACTAGTTTGTGATTTGTGTTGGAACAAACCTATTATAAGTAAATGATGTTGTATAAAAAGTTGTTTCATGTAAAGATGGAATGATAAAGGTTTTGTTCCTGGTACTGATTTCAAAATAGTTACAGTTGACAGTAACACATACTGCTTGCTGAATTATACAATGTGTCTGTTAATGTTTGTACGCCAATTATGTTGTGTTGGTATGCCTGCAATTATATCAAAGTGTAGTGGTAACTCTATGGCTTGAGCTGTGTACATAGACGTAGGTAAATAAATTGTTGATAAACTGTCATTAATTGTATTGTCAGTTCTTGTCGTTGGTCTTCTAAAAATTATTTGCTTTGAATTCTTGATATTTATACATTTAATTTCGAACAGTTCTTTTTAGAGCTCAACAATTATCATTTGCAAGTTGTAGGTAAGTAATAATTCAATATGAAAAGCAACATCTTTTTGTGTAACCACTATTTTAAATTTTATTCAGTATTGACTGGAAAGCCATAAATGTTTACCCCTGAACAAGACGCATACATTCTTATGGCACACTTCCGAAGTGCAACTCGCAATCAAGATGGAAGTTGGTCGTACAGTATGCAGTCTTGCTTCGATCAGTTTGTTGAAGCGTTTCCTAATGAAAATGTCAATTATGAGGTTTTCGGCCATCACAAGCGTGAGATTGTAAAGCGTTTTGAGAGAAAAAAATGTATTTGGAAGGATAAAACAACTGGACGACCTACAGTATTATCTGAAGCTGTTGCTAATGATCTTGAAGAATGAATCAATCAAAGCCCCAACAAATCACTACGAAGACTATCAGCACAGTCAGGTACACAAGCTAGAGTATATTTAAATAAGTGCAAGTCCTTAATTATGGATTCTTTGCAGGTATTAGTAGAGCTAGTTATGCAAAAGCTCTACGTACAAATTTACATATGCATCCCTACCGAGTTACAGTTGTGCAGTAATTGTATCCTCGTGATTATCAACAACGCATACTGTAATGGTTTAACGAGCACCTTAATAATAATGATTTACTGGACCTAACCTTCTTCACTGACGAAGCCTGGTTCTATTTATCTGGTTATGTAAATAGCCAGAATTACCGAACGTGGGCTACGGAGAACCCTCACAATTTCGTTCAAAAAGATTTGCATCCATTAAAAGTTGGAATTTGGATTGCAATTTCAAGGCGGAGAATAATAGGACCAATATTTTTTAACGAAACAATTAATGCAGAGAAATATCAAACTGTCATTTTGACAGAATTTATTAATCAGCTGCATGATGATGAAATAACGAGGGGCTATTTCCAGCAAGACGGAGCCACTGCACGGACCACCATAGAATTTTTGCAACAATCTTATGGAAATCGTATTATAAGCCAAGGCCTGTGGCCACCGAGGAGTCCAGACTTGACACCACCAGATTATTTTCTTTTTGGACAGGTTAAGAATAATGTCTATAAAAACCGCTTGCACAATTTGGATGAAGTTCAACAAGCGATTAGGCATGAAATTCAACACATAACACAAGAACAGTTTTGCCATGTATTTGAAAACATGAAACGACGAGTAATGTTGTGTTTACAAGCAAATGGAGAACACTTTCAACAGTTTTTATAAATCTGCTTTTCTACTTATCAGTGTTATTTTCATTTAATAATAGCATTTTTGTGATTACAAGCAAATGGAGAACATTTCCAACAACTTTTATTTTATAATCTTAATTTTCTACTTATCAATGTATTTTCATTTAATAATAGCCTATTTATGATTACAAGCATTTCAACAATTTTTATAAATCTAATTTTCTACTTATCAGTGTTATTTTCATTTAATAATAGCGTTTTTGTGATTACAAGCAAATGGAGAATATTTTCAACAATTTTTATGTTATAAATAAACTTAATTTTCTATTTATCAGTGTATTTTCATTTAATAATAGCGTTTAAATGCGTCTATTAACAGCCTGTACAATATAACCTCATTGTGCTTTAGTGCTTGTCATTATTCAGGACAATATGGTCATACCGTGCTTCTATACTCCGCTACTGAATTCCATCAACTTTAGAAAAATAAAATCCATACTACCAACATAATTGGCGTACAAACATTTCCAGACAGTCTGTCTGCAACTGATTTACTTGCATTTTAGCAAATTTTATGCTTTACAATTTCGGTCCTGTTTGAATTAAACATAATTGTCAAATTTGACATTAGATTCCTATAAGCGCAAGACTTAATTTATTTAATTAATTTATTTATTAATACACTGTAATTATGTATTCAATTTTAGTGCAATTGAAACATAAAATAAAATATAATATTTAACTAATCAAGTAATTCCAAACACTGCTATATGGCAGTCCAAAATGTCTTACCATTTAGGCAAGTTTTACATTGCTGAGACCTTTACAACATTTAAAAGTGAAAATATAATTAACATTCTTAACATACCGTAGTCGACAAATTTTAATTTCGGTTTATACTTCTATCCCATGCAGAAGATGACCTTATAATATGCAGCGATGCCTGCTTGCTAACAGTGGTGGGAGAGCAACGCAGTGTCAGGGGACCCTCACTCCTTACATTTCATAGGAAACATTTGTCGAGTGTACTGTCTTGGCAGCCTCGCTATATGTTTATCTTTAGTTTATTTCGTCGCGCTCTTTTCCTCTATCTACTTTCAGAAATTAAAATATGTTGACTATGGTATATTAGGTACATAAAACTGCATATTTCTTGCATATCTTCTTTAGAAAAACTATAAAACAAATTCTCTAATTTTGATAATTGGAATATTTTCATTATGCACAAGATTGTTCTTCAGTGGACAAGCTTTGGATCAATTAGTAAATGTTTACTAATTAACGTTGTTCAATGTAGTTAACTGTATGTTTACTATAATTTTTCTTGTATTATATCAGCTATAAATCCATGCTTGTTTTAAAAACTTTATTTCTTATACCATTCATATATTTAGGAAAGAACCTGGATGCCATTAAATATAATAATTTTAATATGCACAAGAGCTAAACTTCTATAGCTTAGTTTAAAAAATGATGAATAATACATAGCTTACCTGGAGGTTCTAGAAGGTTATCTGATGATTCATTTGGTGCTGTAGCCGCTCTAGTTGTAATAGGACTTGCATTTGCACTTGTAACAGGTGTTACAGCAGAGCCTCCATTTGCAGTCACTTTCGAAATAGCATTTCTAGTTGCTTCTTTGACTTCATTAAATTTATTAATGAACTATTAAAACATAAAATTAGATACTTTTACAAAAATTAATTTTTAATATATTACCAATTGCAATTCAGATTCTGATGAAAATCCTAAGCCATAAACTGTATTTGCCCTTACATCAGACCACTGGCCAAATTTTTGCGATGTCTTAGTGAAAGTCATATTTGGAGTAACAGTACTGTTTATAACTGCTTTTGAACCTTCTACACTTATTATTCGATACAAACTTCGAGTGGAATCATAGAAAAATGAAACACTTACAGCTGTGCTGGATGCTGGCATCCATGACCTCTTGGTTTTCGGATCAATGTGAAATACATGTGCTTTACAGGTAAAAATAGGTTGCTCACTAGAAACAAACATAATTGTTTCCATTATTAAGATTTCTTGTTAACTTATTTTTAAAATAGATGATCACAAATATTCATTGAAAGGTTTCTAATCTCTATATAAACAACTTTCCAATAATAGCTTGTATCATATAAAATAGGAGTGGCAAGATAAAATAGATTATTAAAATCAGTTTGCTTTTATCATTTTATCCGAGATAAATCCAAACAGATAACAAGAAAAGAATTTATAAAGTAAATATTAAAAAACTTAATTGTTGTTAATGTATTTTTCTATTATATATCAATCTCATTATTAATTATATTAAACTTGTAAACATTTTAGTAGGCACTACATAGATATCTTATTTACCCCATAGTGTCCTTTCCAGACGTCATTTAAAATTTGTGATTAAAAATAATTTAATTCCGGTAAATTCTAACAAATCACAACCAAATGTCAAATTAACGTCACCGCCATATTTCCAATCTACCACTACAATTTATACACCCTATCCACCCCTAATATACTACTAGGTTTCCAAAAAAATATAAGTGATTCTAAAATTCAATGCTGAAATGAAGTAACATAAGAACTTAATAGACTAAGCATTACATTATTCCAGAAGAGAAGAAATTTGAGTAAACTTAACGTCTTTTTAAATTAATTGGTGCATTAAATTTCCTGTAGGGATTTTCTTTTCAAATGTTGTAAAAGTTTGTAAATTGTAATGTATATGGACAATTAGCTAACTTCTCTCTTTGCCAGAAAACATTTGTGACCACGTTTCTCTTGGAAAGATAATTTTCTAAAACAAGTAAGTTTTCTTTTATATTTGAGTTGTAATTAGTGTGTATTAGTTATTAGTAAATCTAATATGCGGGTAAATTACAGCAATGGGTCGTGTGCGTACGAAAACTGTAAAAAAGGCATCCAAAGTGATTATCGAAAAGTATTATACACGGTTAACTCTTGATTTTCACACTAATAAAAGAATATGTGAGGAAATTGCTGTTATACCAACAAAGCCTCTAAGGAATAAAATTGCTGGTTTTGTTACACACTTGATGAAACGTCTTCGTCACTCTCAAGTAAGAGGCATTTCTATAAAACTACAAGAAGAAGAACGTGAAAGACGCGATAACTATGTCCCAGAAGTGTCTGCTCTTGAACACGATATTATTGAAGTGGATCCAGAAACCAAGGAGATGTTGAAGATGTTAGAATTCAATAACATTACGGGATTGCAATTGACACAACCAACAACAAATGCTTTTAATAGACGACCTTAAGTTTATTTTATAAACCACTTTAAAACAATAAATTTTTCATTTTATCTGTGTATGTTACTTTTATTTATGTCAATGTTTTCTATTATTTTGTTTTATTTATATTTACTGATTATTCTTCTCGGATAATTAAATACAAATTATTTTTTCTGTGGGATTGTCTGCATGTATATAATAAATATTTACCTTATAAAGCTCAATTTACATCTGTCAATTTATTGAACTGAAAAGAAGGGCATAACATCTCTATTTGGAAGTTTTATGCAGTTCTTATTATGAATCATAATTTAATTAAATATAACAAGTTTCACAACAATCGTTAAAAGTCTCATTGGTTCCTCTGTCATATCAATTTATGTAAACATTATTAATTATAGCAAATTCTCTGGTCATGTGGAAATGTTAAGCAATGCATACTAATCAAACAAATTGTAAAATGTAAACACTGACTTGTCAAATTATTTATTAGCCAATTAGTATATATGCCAGATTAAAGTATAATTTAGTTTTACAGATATTTTGCTTAATTGATGTACAGTTTAGCTCACATAAATCTATATAGTATAAATCTTGTTCGAATTTTTGTTTTATGTAATTCATTCTTGTAACGTTAAAATGACATTTGTCTGTTTTTGATAACCAAAATGGCAAGACAAAGTAGAATACAAATTTTGTTTATATTGGAAAGTCGCACCATTGGACAAGTCTACAGTAGGTACTACAAGTTAAAAAAAAGATGGAATCACAATTTGAATACTTGAGAAAAAATTTCAAAAGCGATACTTAAGGGTCCTATATAGTGGATCGGAAATGTAATAAGTATTTGTTGCATAGCACATAATTTAATAAGCCAAGGATGTCCGAGTACTTATTACACATAGGGAATATATAATAAATATTTGAAATAATAACTCAATATCTAAGCGAATAAAAATTCATTTATGACCAAATACTTACACATTTGTAACCGCGGGAAAGATTTTTACCAGAATAACAATTCATTGTAATGTGGGTTGCCTATTTTCAATGCAAACAAATCTGCTACAAAGGATTTTTGAGAAAACTTGTTTTTAATATTTTGACATATTAATAAATTTTCTTTAATCAGATCATTTTTTTCTTAATTTAATTATTCAGCGGGGTAGTTTACTAAATTCTTTATAAGTTGACGTTGAAAGGTTTTCTCCAAATTTAAAATCAACAAAAATATCCGACATAAATCCCATAGAAAATATATGGGCCAAAATGACAAAGCTAATTCATGTTATAGATTTCGTACAAGATTTACTAATAGAGAGCAAATATGGGTACCTACAGCTCACAGATTGAGAGCTGACCGGTGAGATTCCCTCCTCACAAGATGCGCAGTGAATTCTTATAATATTAGGATAAGCAACAAATATTATCATTTCCTTTTTTCGAATACTTTCTCTGTCTCACACTGACCTATAACCTATAAGACACCGCCCAGCAGCCAGGACTCGGTCTGTGTACTGTACCTATCTATCGAAAATACCTGGGAAAACATAATGGAAAAATCGAATATTTTTAGAAGTCCCATTGATTTGGTACCTAGAAGATTAAGGGCAGTAATTGATACGAATGGCGGATCAATTATTAGTATATTTGTGTTTTCTAAATTGTACTAAAAAATTACTTGACATTTGGTTTTTCTTTCAAAAAAAGATTGCTTTCATTCAACAGAAGGATCGGGAACCGTTCCCGCCTGTTCGTTTCACAACAGTTGAGTGTTCACTGGACAGGACCCTTCACCTTTATGTAATCACCTTCCATTTGGTACTTTTCACTGCTACCATATGTTAGAATTATACAGATTAAATAGAATAAATAATAATAATAAATTGTTTTTTTGCATTAAGTTTCAGCGTAGTTTTTAGTGTAAGGGCCGGTTTTTGCACTCCCGATTAAAATACCTACTCAACGCCAATATTATATTACATTAATTTCTGCGCTATACCTTTAATTTGCTTATTTTACCTTTCTAATAACTTTCTTCAAAATTATGTGTTACGTTGCTGGAATGCGTTAATGGCGCATGCGTGCAGAATACGCTCACTAAGTGAGCGTACAATTTCTCCGTTCGCAAAATAGCGACCGCCCTAACATGTTCAGAGTGAGCGGACGTCTACTGGATATTATCACTGAACAGTTGCGCCACTGTTGTGTCTGCTGAATTCAAGCATTAATATATACTTTGTAAGTGCTCCATTTTTTCTGATACTTTCGTTCAGTCTTCTAGGCATTGTGTTTATTAGAGTTCTAGTATATATTGGGGCCAGTTCATCCCATACTTCTTGTATTCTAGCCTATAATTCTTCCACATTTTCTTGGCGAAAATTGTTTGGCGTATTATTTTTTTTAACTATTATGGGGTCCTCGCTAGTGAATCGGAAATGTAATATTGGTTGCATAGCACATAATTAATAAGCCATGAATGTCTGAGTACCTATTACACATAGGGAATATAATTTGAAATAACTCAATATCTAAGCGAATAAAAATTCATTTATGATCAAATATTTACACATTTGTAACCGTGGGAATGATTTTTACCGGAATAGCATTCACTGTAATGTGGGTTACCTAATTTTAATTTATTTTATTTACATTTAATACAAAGTAAAGAATAGTTCAATGAAAAATAAGTGCAGATGAGCGGGGTAGCATTTTATTCATTTTCTAACGTGAACTAAAGCAAATAAATTTACTGCAAAGGATTTTTGAGAAAACTTGTTTTAAATATTTTGACATATTAATTAATTTTCTTTAATCAGATATTTTTTTTCTAAGTTTGATTATTCAGCGGGGTAGATTACTAAATTCATCTTAAGTTGACGATGAAAGGTTTTCTCCAAATTTAAACAAGAGAGTCGCCTCGATACGTCCCCCACACCGCACCGTACCCTTGATCTATAGGTAGCAATGATCGACAGAAATTGGTACCACGCCACATCGACATCACTTCCCCTACCCAACTTTTGTTCTCGATCTCGACAGGAGTTTGGTCACAGTTTGGTGCTGTTTTCACTAATCGTTTCGCTGTCGAGAAAATGGAAAAATGGAAAATAAGTTTAATTGATAACTATTTATTACTTCAAGCTTGTTTAAATATAATTATCAACTTTTCCATTCATAAAGTATTATTTTAATAATATTAGTAAAATATATACCCCACAAAGCGGGTAAATACCTCTAAATGTAATTGAAATTATTAAAGGAATATTATTATTTTATTGTAAACCACCGACAGGATATTATTATTTCACATAATCATAATACATACCTATTTTATGAATTCATGAGGATAATAACGGACATTTATTTTTGTATATATCTGTGACTTTTAGTATGCTCAAGAATAATTTTAATTTTTTTTTGATTTGTTTTTTATTCTTCTTTTTTGTTATAACTTTTTTAGTACTTTCCTAAACAAATGACATACAATATTCTATTACAATTTTTTATATATACTTTATTAAATTTAATTAAATCTATTTAATCAGTAAAATATTGTCTAATTACATTATTGTTTATTATAATATATGTAAGTAAGCTTAATTGTATCTTTATAATTGTGTTTTAATGTATTTTTTATATACAAATTAAATCATAATGTTTTATAAATTCTTGAGGACAATAACGGACATTTATTTTTGTATATTTCTGTGACTTTTAGTACATTCAAGAATAATTTAAAAAAATTTTTTTGATTTGTTTTTTATTCTTCTTCTTTGTTATCACTTTTTTAGTACTTTCCTAAACAAATGACATACAATATTCTATTACAATTTTTTATATATACTTTATTAAATTTAATTAAATCTATTTAATCAGTAAAATATTGTCTAATTACATTATTTCTAATTTGCCTTCCCTCATGCAAGATAATCTAAAAGTTTTTCGAAATTCATTTTCTTCTAACGCAAAAATGTCTGTAACATTTCTCATTAGCATTCGTTCTATTTGAAAATTCCGTAAAATTTCTTGTCGCTCCCGTTCTTCTTCATTTATTACCAAAGCTACGTTCACCGGCAGCATATTTTATATTCGTTTATTATTAAAAAACAGAAAAATTATATTAGTATTATTATAATCTTTTAATTTCTATTAACTATTTATTAAAATTTGCTATTAATTATTTCTTAAATCACTATCTAAAAACGACTAATTAATATAGCGCACGCGAACACTTCATACATTTAAATTTCTAATACATCGAGACGCCCGATGTTTTTAGATCGGTCCGCTGGCGCTGTGAGAAGTCGATCTGCCGATCTTGAACGAAGAGTTGTCGATATTTTCTTATCGATAGTGCGTGGTACCACAGTATATAGCCATGTAATAGAAACAGTAGTTTCTCTCGAGGGAAATAATTGTCCTCCGGCAAACCGACGCGTGCGTGACTGCGCAGTAGTCAGCCATCAGCTGTTGAGTTGGCGGGATTATTTTATGCGACTGCTCGGCATGCGGTTTGTGAATGGCCGTTAATGTAAGTTATGCTGGGTGTACACCAATTATACAAAATGTTTGAGAAACAATTTATTATGAACACTAATTTTACAAATTAATTGGTAGTTGTACACAAATTAACAAGGCATATGTAAAACTAAATTATACATTCTTTTGGTATTTATAATTAACGTCAAATAAATTTATTAACACATTATTAATTTAGAATTTGTGTTTAAAATGTGTCAAAAATTTTTGTTTGATTATTATGCATTTCCTTGAAACATTTCCATATAATTTAATGGATGCTGACGTACTTCTAACATTTTTGACAAACAAATTGTTTTTTATAATTAGTGTGCACGCAGCATAACGTTTTATCAATAATTGTAGTGTTTCGTTTCGCGAATACTTGGAACAAAAATGCCCCATTATTGTTGTGCACCTCGATTGGTGCAAGAATAGTTCGAACAATTCTAAATTAAGCTTTTTCAGGTTTACGAAAGAACCAATGCGGAATGCGGTAAGATCCCCACGTGCATTAAAATGTCCTCAACTGTTAAAATGTACATATTGTTTATTGTAGTTGTGAATAATTACTCAAACTTCATGACAAATCCACCACCACCAACGCAAAATTTAATTTTCGAAGATTGATTACCGACAATGGGAAAATATAACTGAACAAAATGCCTTCACTTATTTTGTAGGTTACTTGGGACAGAAATGTTTTGAAAAGCGTAGTTTTCCAGCAATTATACGTTTAAAACACAAAAATGAATGAATTCAAATTTTACACTTATTTTAAGGCATGTCCTAACTTTGTGAAACAGCTTTACTAATTTGGCAACGCTATTTATTCGTGTAAGACTTTTTATACTTTGAAATTTTGCAATAGAAATTTCAAAGTTAGTGGCAATTCAAATAAAATAACAATTTTACAACACCATTAATGAATTGTGTCAAGAAATTTAAGTAATCTTTAGGTTAAAGTAGCCTTTTTTTGTGTTGTACGTATAATGTATTACATTTTAAATGCGTGTGTAATATGTACTTAATAAAAAGCAGTGTTTTATCCTCGTTTTTTGTATTATTGATATAGCTTTTTCATAATTTTAAAAATAGATTAACATAATTATCTCATAAACGATTTGGTTCTGGGCCACTGGTTTATTCCTGAATAGAAAACTTGACTACGCCTCTGGTTGCGCGTGCGTGAATGCGCAGTCCCATTTTGGGACACGAACATCAAAGGTGCCGACGGCGAGAGAAACTACTGTGTCTATACAGCTCTATACTGTGGTGGTACTGATACAGCACTCTGGGCTTCAGTCAAGGTAAGGTTTGTAAATATGGCTGCATGGCTGTGATATGGCTGTTGCATCAAGTGCCAACAATACGCCGTATATATACGGCGTATTCTAGATAGAAAAGAGGGGCTATTGTTTGCCCACGAAGAACTGAATACTTTTCCTTGTAAACTCAAATAAATTAGAGATTAGTTATTTTTTTGCGAGGCTTGGTGCGCATGGGCGTGATACAATATCTAATTATATAAAACAGTTATTTATCATTGTGTGTGTAGAAGTGATTCGATGAAAATGAGTAGTTCCTCATCTGAAGAAAATTTATTTGCTCTTGGCTTAATTGCCACTATGGAAGAAGAGGAGAAACCAAACAAAACAGTTTGGGTACATGAAATTAATCAAAAGACAGACAGTTTTGGTGAATTTCATCACTAATTCCCGGATTTACGAAAAGACAAAAAGAAATTTTTCATATATTTTCACATGTCAGAAGAAAAATTAGCGCTTCATCATTCATCCTGATAGTGATTTCTTTCTTACACTATACTACTACTCAATTATTCTTTTCTACTTACAGTTTATTAATTATCAATTCATGCAGTTAATGTACTTTTGTTTATTTCTGTGGATCTAGGGGAAGATCAGTATTATTGCTGACCTAGATTCAATTGACCCATATCGGTAATTCCGAATACTTTTATTTGTATTTATATTATTGTATTATTCTATATTACTGTCAATAAACGAGTATTATTATTATTACTGAACTTAAATATGCAAATAATACTAGTTTAAAAACTGTTCAAGCAAAGTACGAACCGAGCCTACCAGCTTCTCATCGGACAGCGGAAATGTCCGATAACTAACGAAAGCGCAAAAACTTGATCTTACGTGATCTTACGCGTCGCTAGGTAGCGCACACTGAGGCGAGGCGAAGCGCAGCGCATTACTTCGCTCGCTTGCTCTGGAAACTTCTCACGCGACTACGCTTCCTTGCACTGCGCCTCGCCTCAGTATGCGGGCACCCATTTGAGTACGTGCATTTTTATAAGGCGTAAAAAAATGCGCTTCGCTTCGCCTCGCCTCGCCTCAGTGTGCGGGCACCTCAAGCAGGCGAAGTAGTGCGCTGCGCTTCGCCTCGCCTCAGTGTGCGGGCACCCATTTGATTACGTGCAGTTTTATCAGGCGTAATAAATGCGCTTCGCTTCGCCTCGCCTCGCCACGCCTCAGTGTGCGGGCACCTTAATGGGTATTAGGGTAAAAGGTGGGAATGCCGGCCTCCTAAGACATTTTGTCCAAAATAAAAGCTTGGTACCCAGTGAATGAAATATATATGAAATATGTATTACAACATTTAAAAAAATAAAAATATACATATACCCAATTCTTTTTTAAAACATCGTCTGAGACCGCCTTTACCCGCCACAACATTGTAATGGCGGCCTAGGACGCCATTACTCGTCACTGGGCTATATATTCTTTTTTAAAGGCAGAAATCACATACCTACAAATAGTCCACGTCCAATGTCCGTACATGCCTCATGGGCAACATAGCATTGCAGCCACATCTCTCTATGCTTTCGTATTCTTCTTTTTCATCTTCATCTTCTGATGCGCTCTCTTTAGTCGCCGTCACTGACTTTTTGCAGTTTTTTTAATGCTTCCTATCGTTTTAGTAGCATTGATTTTTGTTTATTTTTGTACATCATCTTTCCCGAAAACTTTGCGTTTCATGCTTCTTGCACCTTCTCTTTTTCTTTTTCTTTTGCAGCTTTTCGTTTAAAACTGCTTTCATAGGTGTATATGTAAAAATCTGTGAATGCTGTTTCCTAATGGCTTTGTTTATTAATACTATAGTTATACAACTGATGGTTAGTTCGGGTAGGTAGCCAACAGAGGGGTTGGGCAGTAGGATGTGCCCATTCATAAATTTCTCCCGCTAAATTTGTTATAGTAAAAGCAGTCTTCTCGTAGTAGTAAAGAGAAGCCAATGGGAGCTTAAAGGAAGTGACGCAATTATCCAATTACACCAATCGTGTATGTTACAATTTTATAGGCGTTTTGCTTTAGATTTAAATATCTTAAAATATTTTGAATTAAGGGATATGATAAGTCTACTGACTGTAATTTTTTAAATTCCAAAAATAAGTGATGATGTGATGGTGGATGTTAAGTGTTATTCTGAAATACATATTGCAAGACGATGTAACGAAGAAATGTCATTTTTCCTATATATTTTATCTTATAATTGCCTTCTTCTGCAGGATAACCACCTTTTCTACATAGGCCTACTTACCCCATATTGGTTAAACATTGTTGATATGTGATTTGATAGTCCATAGTATGACGTTATTCTAGTAGACTATCAGTTATAAATCTGATACGTCTAATTGCATAAGTAGCAGAAGACAAGTATTTGATTAATTCATCTATCTGCGGCTTCCATGTTAATCTTATATCTAGTCTAATATCACAGAGAAAGAAATAGAGAGCCCATGAGATAGGCTTTCTTGTAGCCCATCAGTTTTAGTTCATTTAAGGAAAATAGAGGACACTACGATTTAGAATTTACCATTATTTTATATTTGAACCACATGTTTGCCGGAAAAATGAAATTAGGATTTTCTATAAGTTATCTTTTAAGGGTGTTGTATAGGTACATTTTCAAATATTTACAGATTACAGGCTACCTTTAAACTTTATGCAAAAATGATTTAGATGAAATATTCTTATAATGTTTATCTACACGTCCTTTGGCATTTTGTTTTTTCAATTTTTTATTAATTGTTATAAAAAATTAAATATAAATAGACAATCGAAAAATAAAATGCGTATCGACGTATAACATATTATTGTGAACATTAATTTCTAGCAAAATTTTTTCGTATTTATTAAGATAAATGTGTAATTTGATAAGAAAGAAATGGATTTTTGGCACTGCTTTAGTACGCCACCTGCAGTGAAATATTTGATATATCCTTGCAATCCAAGACAGGGCGGAGTTACTTTGTTTAGGTGGGGATTCACTTTACGAGCGATATTCGCAATACAGAAATCCTTGTTACGGTTTTAAGTAGGTATTTGATTAAACATTTTTTATATTATTTTACATTTCATAAAATTGAAAACATTATCTAGTAACCTTGATTTAACTTTATAAAATTAATGTATATTTTCTTTTTGTTAAATTTACTTATATTATTTTGTATTACATTTCATAAAATTGTACACATTTTCTGGTAGGCTTTGATAACTTTTACATAAATACAAACTTAAACAAAAGTATTACATATGATTCATAAATAATACTAGCTTTTTTAGTTCTTCCACTATTTTACATTTATCAAGATAAAATACTACTGACATTTATAAGTGAGTTAAAAATAATGTAAAACTAATATCGAAAATGAGATGGATATAGATGGTGCGTACTTCATCTGTACAGATCGTCAGATATTGTAGCAGACTGGTAGACGTTCAAAAGAGTTAATTTACGACCTAGTAAAAAATTACTCTCAAACGATTCAGTGTTCGGACAGTTATAAAAAGATTTGAAGTAAACCAGAAATTGCTCCAAAAGGATATCTTTTATTTTAAAAATTTAACTAGATTACTTTTCCTGTTATGGTAAATAAAGAACAGACAGAAATAGGACTTATTATTTTACAGATGTAGTTACATAATAATAATGAATAAACATTAAATTTTAAATAATTTATATATAATAATAAAACAATGAAATTCGATTCAATACATGATATTATAGTAGTCATTCTATATTTTTTTTTGGAAGAAAATATGGGAGACTATTTTATTTGATAAATCGTTAGTGGGGCATGCGACGACTCTAAAACCAAAAAGTTGGAACTCCTTGTGGGTTTTTGGTAATCTCAAAAAGTTTTTGAATGGATTCTCGGCGTAAATGGTTGGTCGAACAACAAATTTTTTTAACAAAAAAAAACAATATCTACAAATTATCTAATGTACTCGCTGCGCTACAGCCAAAAGCGGAAAAAGCAGAGGGCGCCAAAATTTTCAAAAATGGGTTTTCACTATTTTTCGGCGCGAAAAATTTTTTTAGCGTTTGATGCAAATGTAAAGTTGCAGAGAATGCCTCAATTTGTCTGAAGGGCAGTAGAGAGATGACCGTTTCTACGTTAGGACTTATCTTTTCTGGCTCTTTGGAAATAAGCGTTTGCTTCATTTGCGAAGAAAAATTTCGGAGACGAAGAATACTGTGCGTTGAAGCCGCGGGACAGGTCATCTTCATGGCATTGTACGATGGTGCCACTTGCAAATACACACTGTCTCAACTTCGCTTCAAGGAATCTCCCTTATTTACCGCCTTCGCCCGGACTTCTCGAACGTTGTTTCCATGGAATATGTATTCATTTGGTTGTTCAATAATTTCTGGAGTAAGCAAAACCGAAGTAACTGCAAAATTGTTTTTTAACATACTATACCACCAATAGAATCTTGTTCCTTTCACTCACGAAAAATAGTACATTATAATATAATAATATAATGACATTCCTTTCGTTCTGCAAACTCCAACAAAACAAAGTCATTTTTAATTCGAAAATATATTACCGTTGTTTTAATATAATAATAATATAATAATAGTATAATAATAATAATGTATATTTACTCATCTATAATTATTAGCATTATATTAATTACAGATTATCGTCATATCTGAGTAATCTTGTGGTAATTATCACATTTGACATAAAATATCACATTAATTTAAATTAAAGTGTATATATGTATAACAAGATCATTGTATCAACAATATGACAAACAACGATATACACAAATAAACAAATAATAATAAATGATAGAATGTTATATACTTCAGCAGCTCGCGTTAATTGCCAGAAAATCTTCGACGCCGTAGTACTTCCTCTCCATCAGCAGCCCTTTGACCCTTTTCTTGAACTCGTCAGGTGGTAGGTCTTTAAGTTCTTCTTCAAGTGGTTATATAGCTTGGGACCCCAATAATCGACACCCGACTGCAACAGTGAAAGTCAATGATAAGGGGTTCTTAGATGCTTTCTACTTAGTGTGTTGTACTCATGTTTGTTTCCATTTGGATAAAATGTGTGTTTGTTGGTAGCCTTTTTTGCAGTAGAAATATTCTATTTGCATCAGCCGTCTGTCTCGAAAAGAGAGTTCCATAACTTAGAAGAGAATGAAAATACGAACAGTACGCCACCTTTGCAGATTCGTATGTGCATACATGTCTCAGTCTTCTTATGGTGAATACCACAAACGTCAGTCTACCAGTGTCCCCACCTCAGATTGGAGTCCACTATCAGACCCAAAAATTTGGCTTTTCCCGATCTTCTGTTGTTTTCGTGGAAAATTTCATGTTTTGTTTTTTGTTCGGGTTTATTTTCAGGTGATTTGCCGCAAACCAGCCCTCTGCTTTTTGGATGTCAGCTGCAGATTTTGCTGTTAGTTCTTGGAGTTCTTTCCCCCTTACTAACAACGTGGTATCATCCGCATATAGACACAATTCCGTGTCTGGGGCACTACAGGGCGGGGTCATTCATATATATAATGAATATTTTCGGTCCAAGAATTAGCGAGACATGGATGCCTTTCTATCTACTTTGGGTCTTCTCAGGAAGCCGTACGCTTCAAAATAATTTCTTGTATAGATACGAAGTGCTGGTATACTTGCGTGGGTGAGTATTCCGTAATCCAAAAAATTCTTAATTACTCACTCTGCGACATATTCCGGAAATTTGAAAAATTCTTAATGATACACGTACATGTCGTTTTAGTTTCACTTTTGGATGTGTGAAGTTAGACCCCTTTTTTCGAAAATCGGAATTCTGACGGTTGTTCCAGGTTGTTCTAGGTTTATTCTCAATTGTACAAAAGTATTTCAAAAAATAAATTATAATAGGCCGAGAAAATGGCAAAACAAATTTTTGCTAGCGCCCCTTTTTTCGAAAATCAAAATTCTGACGGTCGTTCCAGGTTTATTTTAAATTGTTCCAAAGTATTTCAAAAAAAAAATCGTAATTGGCTGAGTTAAAAGGAAAAGCGATTTTCTTACAGCCCCTCTTTTTGCGAAAATTGAAATTCTGTTTCAGGTTGTTCTAGATTTGTTCGAAACGCTCTTCTAATACATCAAAACCGTATCTCATATATCAAAAGATATTGCAAAAAAACTATATCCAAAAGTGAGAAGTTAGCCCCTCTCTTTTTCGAAAATCGAAATTCTGACGGTTGTTCTAGGTTTGTTTTAGATTGTTCCAAAGTATTTCAAATAAAAAGTCATAATTGGCTGAGTTAATAGGAAAAAACGATATCTTACAGCCCCCCTTTTTGCGAAAATTGAATTCTGACGGTTGTTTCATGTAGTTGTAGATTTGTTCTAAACATTTTTCTAATGCCTCAAAACCGTATCTCTTATAGGTATATCGAAGGATATTGCAAAAAAAAAAAACAAAATCCAAAAGTGAGAAGTTAGCCCCCTCTTTCCGAAAATCTAAATTCTGACAGTCGTATCAGGTTTTTCTAGGGTTGTTCCAACGTATTTTAAAAAAAAGTCGAAATTAGCCAAGATAATAGGAAAAAATGAGGTGTGGCCACGACACAACTTTCTTGTACGTATGGGCGTTTTAAATCATACAATTTTAAACATTATTTTATACAAAGATTATTCAAAATCCTATTCTAAGTACTTCCAGTCTCTTAATGAATCTCTACAGGATACATACTTAATGATATATTTGCAAAAAAATGCTACTCGCTAAGAGTAAAAGTATTACTTCCGGTCCGAATTTTGAATTTTCATTTATACAAAAAATATTTCTAATCCAACTCTAAATGCTTTTGTACTCTTGACAAATATATATAGAATGCATAATTTGCGAAATATTTGCAAAAATCGCTATTCGATAAGAGTAAAAGTATTACTACCGTTCCGAATTTTGACATTTTTTTTTTATACAAAAGGTATTGAAAATTAAGTTCTAAATACTTTTATACTTGTAACGTACCTGTCTAAAAACCGTTTAACGACCGCTCGGGTATACGACTTCGACGCTCGAGCTTCTGCGTCGGGTATTCCCCGCAACAAACAACTGTTTAACGTGGGGAATACTCGGATACGTTTTGTTGATGCGTAAAAGATGCATTATAATCATCGACAGGTTTTAAAGCCGTAATAACTATGTAGCGGAAAGGTTTGATTCATGAGATGGAAAAGCTCCTCGCGATTTGGTTGATGACCAGATACAAAACAAAAATTCCGAGAGCTTCTATATACACGTAGAAACGGAGACAATGCCGGTTTTAAGGCATTTAAAGATACAATTACATTGTTGTTAGGAGGTAATGTCGCTGGATTGAAGTTAAAACTTTTTCTTATCTATTGTTTTGAGAACCCATGTGCATTAAAGCATGTTTACTATCGTGCAAACAACAAATCATGGATGACGCAAGCATTATTTGAGGAATGGTTCCTCAACTGCTTCATACCGTCGGTTAATATTGTTTGAAAAAGAACTTGCCATTTAAAATTATCCTTCTGCTTAACAATGTACCAGGTCATCCCCAACATCTTGATGATTTACACCCAGATGTAAAGGTGGTGTATCTGCCTAAAAACACAAACGCTATCCTACAACCAATGGATCAGGGTACAATAGCTACGTTTAAATAATACTATTTGTGCACAACGTTTTCCAAAGCCATAACAGCAACAGAAAGTAATGAAATAACTCGTGACTTCTGAAAGTCATATAATATTTTAGAATACATAAAGAACATTGAAACCGCGTGGGAAGAAGTGACAGAAAGATGTGTGCAGGGTCTATGGAAAAATGTAAAATGTCAGAAAGTGTTCAGGAATAATTTAGATTTTGACGAAGACGAGTACACTAATGTCATACATAAAGTAGTGGAACTTGCTAACATACTTAATTTAAAAGCTGAAGGGGAGGATATTGAAGAATTAATAGAGTTGGAAGTACAACGGCTCCCGGAAGAGGAACCAGTAGAGGAAAGTGAATGAAACCAATAAAACTAGAAGGTATGGATTCAAATGTTGAACGGTTCACGAAAGTTGAACGGCCAATAAATGAAGTTTTACAAGTTACAAAGCAGACTACATTAACGACATTCTTTTCAAAAGCTATAACCAGGACTCCTACCCTTGTAAATACTTCTATTTCTTCGCCGCCATCTCCCTTACCCAGGCCCCTCTACAGCTTTTGATAGCTCTGGTGATAAATACAATGACGACGTTTATGAACGACATTTTGCACTACATATCATAAATAGTTATTCTTCGTTTTTCACAGAATGAATTTAAATTATTAATACGTCACTTTTTAATTTTTGTATGTATTTTTATGTTCTGTAATATATAAGAGATGCAATTAAAAAGTTTGCTTTGAACTTTTGGAGAAATGTAAATGGAGAAACATATTCGTGTATGTATTGCGTATGTAATAATATAGATAGAAATAAATGTCGTATATCACGAGTATTTAAATCAAGTGACACATAATTTAAATATAAATGCATATACTGTGTATATAGGTACAATTCATTATTATTTACTTTAGCATTAAGTAACATTATGAAAGGTAAATTATAACATAGGGTACATCATAACATAATAAATTGTTTTATAGAACGATTTGTAATACGCCCAATGGAAAAGAAAATCAACACGATATTAGCGCCGTCAACAAAATAATACTTCAAACATCATACTCTTACATAACATAGAAATTTGAAGACTGCATTCCTTTCACATCTGGTCGACTAATTGAGAATAATTGTCAATGGGCATTTTACCTCATTTCGCTTCTTTCCCCCAATTACTTACTAATAAAAATAAATACCAAATTAAATTGAATTAATATTATTTTCCTTAGAAAAGTTTTATGAGGCGAAAAACAATATGGAGAACTACAAGTGGGAACGAGGACTCTGACGGAAGATTTAGTTATGCATTGTACAATGCGGTGGCCACATTGAGCAACTTTAATAATGCTCCTTAGGCTTTCCATAAAATAAATCACATTTTTTTCTAAACCCTCTAGTAATTTATTACAGCTTCGAACTCCGATATTTCAAGAACCGTTAGGAATTCGGGAAAAGTGAATAGAAACATTTTTGCTTAAAATTAGTCATTGAATTCACGTGCGAGGTTTCTCGGATACCTTGGCGGCCACCCTGTATAATAATAGTACCTATAGATATAAATAATTATCCTGTGATTTTCAATACGCCCAATGAAAAAGATAATCAAGACGATGACATAGTACCGTTGAACAAAGTATTATTATTATTATATAGTATTCATAGACACTAAGTAATATTTCTTTTAATCATAATTCCATCTTACATATTAACTTTTGACTTATTGAACATATGTCTGACTAAAAAAACTTACAATTTACATTCCTGTAGCGCGTAGACTCGCAGACTAAATAAATCATACAAAATATTACTAGCACCTACGTTACGTAGAGTATGTGTAGCCTGAACAGAGACAAATAGCACTTAACGCATCGTACGTATGTTATTTTGAATGCATCGCTCCCATAAGGGCGGTACTTATAAACCGGGAACTGTACAATTTAGATTTTTACTATAGCATTTAGCAAAACAGTACATGGTAGTGGGGTATTGGCAAGCTCCACCTCTGAGTAGAATCCCCTTTAACCCGCCGCGAAGACGTCGAAATTTTTAGTTTGGTATACAACACCCTTAAGTTTAACTAACCGACAACAGATGACGATATTGAGGAACTTGAATTAAGATCTATTTTCTATTTTTAATATTTAACAAGAATACAATCTCCTTATTCATCTCATCCCAAACACATTTAGCCTTGAGTTGATGACAAAAAACCAATTCACTTTTGTTAGTGAACGACAAAAAGCATATATTTATGTAAACACACCATACTTGTGAACATTGAGGAATCCTTGAATTTCAGATTATATAAATTCAAACATTATTTTCGGCTTTCCCAGTGAGATTTTATATTAGAAAATAAACCAAATAGAGTATGTCTGTGTGTACCTATCAATCATCATGATCGTAGTTACAAACACTTCCCAATAAGAAAAGCTTAGAAAAGTAGATGACATAAATCCGATAATAATTTTAATTGCATGGGTACATTTGTTTTGGAACGCTGTTAAATTTTATGTTCACCTCAGGCACGGATTAAATCATTTTTTTGTTGTTAAAATTTGTTTAATTAATTTACACTCTATACGACTGTAGTAATGACTTGTTAATGTAGCACTCTTTAAATCAATTTTGCCCTATGTACAAAAAAGCAGTGGTATGCCTATGTTTTTTCCAGGTCTTAGTTATGAGGATCGTCATTTTACTTTTAACGCTGAATCAGTTTACAATAAAACATTTACATGCCATAAAAAAATTGAATGTCAAATAAATCCCAGTATTAGAATATTAAGAATCATTTTCATACGTTGCCCTATAAATTGCTTAATGGTATCACCATCCACATCTCCCTTTGAATGAAGTATAAAAAGAGCCTGGAATGATTTCACCGAAGTCCGTCGATCATAATCATAGTTTCTTGGATTATTCTGAATCTGTAATTATTGTCCTTTCACTGAAACATAATAATGTTATTCGGTTACCTATTTAGCAGATTATTTAACAAAAAATGTTTACATCAACTTAGTAGCTTTATTAGACATGCATATCGCAGAATTTTTGTTATATGAAAATGAGGCAATATCCCTTTTACTGATGATCGAGTCGAGGTTTTACATCAAGTGTCCAAATGGCCGTCAAAGTGTGTCGAAGTGCCGCCGGTGAAAGATTTGCACCTC
Organism: Amphimallon solstitiale; assembly: GCA_963170755.1. Lineage (NCBI taxonomy): Eukaryota > Metazoa > Arthropoda > Insecta > Coleoptera > Scarabaeidae > Amphimallon > Amphimallon solstitiale. The sequence goes on from OY720676.1 coordinate 111,721,958, forward strand.
ATTTATTTAAGAGTTTTCGAAATAATTTACTAAATGGCGGTTATGTCTTGGATAATAAAATTATTTCTTTCAGTGACATAAAGGAGACCTATAGTATTGATCAGAAAAACAAGAATAGCAGAACACTAACAAAAATATCAAATGCGCATATACCACCCAGTTCCTTTCAAAAATTGAGTGTAAAATTCGCTGTTCAAATTTTTAGTCAGATGATGGTCGCAGCTATAAGAGTTTTCAGTTCATGAGTAATTTAGGATTGTCAATTTCAAACACTAATTCCTTGCAATTTATTTCTCAAAAGTAGGCGGAATTATTATTACTTCAGCCAGATAAATTATTTGACAGTTACAGTACATATTAGTTAAGACGTCATCGCTGTTCAACGTCATTTCAATAATTTCAATTATTTAAAATGAGAACCGTCTCTCAAAGCGAAAATGTGGATATGATTTTAGTAATTGGAGAGTTTGACGAAAATTGCTTGCTAGCATCAAGAGTGTATGCTCAAAAATATCCTAACACGCGTCATCGCCCTGACAGGCGGTCATTAGAAAGTTTATTGCAAATGTTATCAGAAACCAGAAAGGCAAAGACCAATTACGGGAAATGAAGAAAATGATTTTGTTGAATAATTAAGCAGGCGGAGCGTCGGAAAAATTATAAAAAGGCACAACTTTTTCCCGTATTGTATTCAATTACACCAAGCACTTTTGGAAGTACCTACTTAGATTACGATCGTCAAATTCGTCAACTCGTATTTTGTTTATGGGTTCTAGAGAAGTTTAATAAAGATGAAAATTTCTTGGATTTTGTACTTTTTAAGGACGAGTCATCATTCCTCAATAACGGATTAGTTAACAGACATAATTTTCACTACTACAGTGACGAAAATTCCTATTTTTTTAGAACTCTCGAAGGCAACATAGATGTTGTGTCAATGTGTAGGGTGGAATAATTGGAACGCTAGTGATACATTCTTTTTCGATGGTAACTAACAAAGAATGTGGTTACAACTACACGGTGCACCAGCGCATTTTCAAGTAAATGTTAGAAATGAATTGGATAGGCAATATCCCAATAGGTGGACAGGACGCGGCGGTCCACTCAATTGGCCAGCAAATTCTCCAGACCTAACGACTTCTGATTTTTTTTATGGGTATATTTCAAAAATATTGTCTATGATACACCACCAACCACACCAGACGATATGAGAGAGAGAATAAGAATAGCGTTTCGTTCTTTAACACCAAGTATTTTAACAAGAGTTAAACAGTCCTTTCAAGAGAAAATTCCTTTATGTATTGAAAAATAAGGACATCATTTTGAGCACTTGTTAAAACATTAGTTTTCTTTTACTACTTAAGTTTGTTATTTGTTTAATAAAGTATGTATTTGTTGTTTACCTAGTTATGATGCTTTTTAATTATTGTGAAACAAAACCAAACCAAACCGTTAGGTTAATAAATATTAGCCATTTAAAAAATGAATTCCAAGAAACTAATGTTTGAAATTGAAAATCCTAAATTACTGATATAGTTTTTAGTAAGAATAGTAAATAATGTATCTGTTTGGAGTAATAATAATAATATTGCTTTCAAACACTCTGTATAATTTTTAGATTTCAACTTTAACTTATCTTAAAGTCTGATGCCTTGAGTAAACAATAAATACAATTTAAAATAATTTGCTCAAATATGTAAGACAGAAATAGTTATAAATGTCTCTGTTAAGTTATGTATAGGGAGTATAACAGTAAGTAGCCTTCATTTAGCCTATAATATCAAAATATGCCATAATATACAAGGTGTTCCATTTAAATTTTCATAACTTTGGTACGCAACATTTTATTGAATCACGGTATATTTCAAAATAATTTTAAAACGTACCCGTAATGTGGCAAATTGTTAAAACATTTTGCCACTTTTCGTATATATAAACCGACGGAAATGTGGTGCGCCACCCTGTATATTATCTGTGCTATATATAAGTGTTTACATTAGGATATTTTCCAGTTTGTTCACTAAAATCAATCCCCTTCCTACCTTGTATTTTTATAATAATATTCCCCCAAACATTAATCTTACTCAAAGAAGGAGCTTTTGGAATTTATATTCAATAAATCATATAAATAGAAAAAAAGTGCACACAAGAATAACTTTGTGTGCATAGTTGATGTAACAGTTTTTTGTGCAGAAATGATTGCAGGCAACTATACTCTATAGACCTTAAGTCTTATGATCATATGGGTAGAAATTAAATGAAATTTTGTATCCTATATTTAGTAAAGATGGTTTTGTCCATTATTGGATAAAAATAATTATAATATTTTCAAATAACAGAAAAAAATATATGTAAACTAACTTATTCAGTACCGAAATAAATTACCTAAAATTATAATTTTTTTAGGAGCATCATCTGTCGTTAACTAGAATACTAATTGTAGGTTTCAATCTCTTAAATTACAACTAAACTGCAGATTATATAAATTTATCAGATATTCAGCGCCTCTGGTGATAGTTTCCGGGCGACGGTGGCGTAGCCTGGTGTTCGTAACCATTTAAGGGCTACAAAAATTTGTTAATCATGGGCCATCTGGATATTTATCTGTGCTAATATCAAGGAATTTTCAATTTGTAGAATATATGTTTGATCCATGTTTACTAGTAAAGTAAAGTGTCTCACATTTATCTTGTTTAAGTGATAAACGATTGGCTGTGAACCATTTAAATGTCTAAATTCTGAAGATACCGAAACCTTAAAATAATGAGGTGTTTATAATGCATTTTCTTTGTAAAGCGTACTACATTACTGGTTTGAATGCCTCACATAAACCAGTCAACTTGATAAACCATGCAAAGCAACTTAATAAATGTTGTGGTTCGGATAGCTTTTAATTACTTTTTCTTCTTTTACATAATATATTTAGTCATACGAAATATATAGAAGACTGTTTTAGACATACCTGTTGAACACATAAGAAAATGAGAATAACCCAAACTCTAAACCCCAGACTGACATTTCATGTAGGTATTTAATAAAAATGCTGGCTTTTTAATACCGTTTCCTTGTTTAGATTTATTTCTTTAAAAAACATGAATACGTTATTTAAAAAACCTTTCGTATGTTTTTTTTTTATTACGTTATAAAAGGCTAATTGTGAGTATAATAAGGGACAAAAATAGTAATCCTACCATAGTAATAGCTATATAGGTTATGTTGATATGTAATTCAAGGGCAAACGATGTGAAAAGCAAATCAAACAAAATATACTTTTCTATAAAATTTAATAGAAAATATCAAAATATATTTAATTTTTTTATAAACTTCCGGATTAAATTGTGAGAGTGGGGTTGAGAGTATTTCATTGGCTGATCAGTTTCACTCATAAATATTAATCTATTTGAAAGATATCAGAGGACGACACTTTACTACATAAGAAATATTTAGTTTTCTCTAGGTCCTAGGTTGTATAACTATATAGTATTAATAAACAAGGCTAATGGATTGTGTTTGCATTGTTATCTTTATTCCTAATGGCCCAGGTTTCTTGGAAGAATTTGACTGCTTTTTCAGGTGTAACAACTTGACCGTAGACTGTAATAAATATCTCGGCTATTTCGTTTGTAGTTATTCTTTCGCCTACGTGACTCCGTACGGCTTTACATATAGCCTGTGAATAACCAAATAATTGGCATCTGTGACACTGCCCCAAAGCTGCTTTTCTTTTTAATGGTTCTGGTTTGATTACAATTTTTCCTAGATATCTTATCTCATACATCTCTATAAAAGCAAACTGGGTATTCGAAGTGTTCGTAATGACTGACATTATTCATTCGGATGTGGCCTTCGGCAAAATTTAGACGCAATTTTTCACAATTTGAATAAATTTTGACATATTACCTCATATTATAAATATTATATAATTTAGTATTGATATTTGAAACATATATGTTTTGAAGTCTAATAGAATAAACTAATTTATCTCATATCCAGAAGTCTAATATCATGATGCCCTATGTAATAGTACCATGTGTTCATTAATAATTGAAAGGCATTTGAATTGCCCGCACTTCTTTTTATGTCGGAAAGTTGGTGCTTCTTGAATATATACCAGTAATGATCAGTAGCGTCTTATTATTCTGTTGTTATTTTGATTTTCGTTTTCTTCTACTTACTTTATTGTTTTACTTATTTATTACTAGAAAGGCTTTTCTTATTGCGACTTTTTACATCCGCATATTAGTATTGGTAAGCGACAAAGTAGTCACAATAGATCCGTACAAATATAATCAATATTCGCTTTTAAGTTAATGATGGTTTTCACCAAAGAGATTCGAATATATAGAGGAAGTATCAAGCTGCAATGTTTGGCCGCAACAACTGCAGGTGGGGTAAGGGGGATTGGTAAACAGTCAAGCGATTATAGTCCTTATTAGGCCTTTAGAAAATCCGACGGCGTCAATGAGGCGTGCTGTCAATGGTCGAAATGTCGTGCTCGTACTTGGTTCGTATGATTTCGTTAAATTATACACGAGCACGACATTTCGACCAATGACAGCACGCCTCATTGACGCCGTCGGATTTTTTTAAGGACTAATAAGGATTATAATCGCTTGGCTGTTTATCAATTCCCCTTACCCCACCTGCAGTTCTTGCGACCACTTACATCGCCTACAAACTGCACTCATGCTTTCTCTATATATTCCAATCTCTTTGGTTTTTACAGATCTGCACAACAAATTTACCGTTGAAGCATATTTTCGTTCAGGAATACGCAATCATCAAGGAATATGGGACTATTCCTATCAAAATTGCCAGCAGCAATTTCAAGAAGAATTTCCCAACGTAGAATTTATACATGATTGTTTTGTACAGCATGTTCGTAGTGTAGTAGACAGATTTCGCAGAACAGGGAATGTTGCGAAAGGGAAATCTACAGACGTTCTATTGTTCTAACTGAACAAGTTGTTGCAGATATTAGTCAAAGAATGGATGCGAGTCCTAAAAAATCTTTACGGTGCTTATCAGCCCAAACAAATTTATCACTTGGTACCTGCTGTCAAAAGGCTTGCAATAAAGTTCTTCATTTACATCCATACAAGATAACCGTAACCCATGAATTGTTACCTCTGAATTTTCCTCGTTGTACACAGTACTGTGAATGGTTCAATGAAGTTTTAAACAATGACGATATCTTGGATATTACTTTCTTCAGTCATGAAACATGGTTCCATCTCAGTGGATATGTAAATTCACAGAACAATAGAATTTTTGTCTGACGATAATCCTCATATTTTTATAGAGACTCCATTACATCCTCAAATGATCAGTGTGTGGTTAGCGATATCAAGAAGAAGAATCATCAGTCCTATCATCTTTCATCAAAATATTGATGCGAATGCCTATCAAAATATAATTTTAAATCTTTTTATTGATCAACTTCACAATGATGAGTTGCAACGTGGTTATTACCAACAGGATGGTGCTACAGCCCATACTGCGTAGAGAACATTATATTATCTGCAGCAGTTTTATGGGGACAGATTGATAAGTAGAGACCGCTGGCCTCCTCGGTCACCAGATTTGACACCTTTGGATTATTTCATGTTTGGTTATTTAACGAATAAAGTTCATTCTAACCGTATCCATGCATTGGAGGTATTACAACTTACAATTTCGGAAGCTGTAAATGACATTAGACCAGAAATATTACACAATGTATTCGACAATATGAAAAGAAGAGTGAATTTGTGTTTGAATTTACACGGGCAGCATTTTGAACAAATGTTATAATTTTCAAAGTTTTAAATTATATATATCTTGAATAAGTGTTATACTTTTGTAATAATTTTCATTGACTAGTCTAACCTGAAATTAAGATTAAGAACAATTTAAAATATCAACATTAGAAAACAATTTTATTGTAATTATCTTTTAATAAATTAACTAAAATTGTTCCCATTCTCACTTTTTTATGTTATGCCTATGATATACAATATTTACAGCCTCAGAGATTTGACTTGGCACCAACTTAAAGCAAAAAAATAGAAACCAGGAAATTCAAACGCCTTTCAATCATTTATGAACACTCTGTACAAGATGGCATCTACACCCATACTATAGCCAATACGTGATAAAAAATAATTTTTTTTCTGATTGAAACAATATTGAGTAATATTGCCTTAGTTACGACATGTCATGTAGTCATAACACACTAATATTTCCCAAGGGAAATATGAAACTTCATATTGTCCCAAGGGAAATATGAATCGTCATATGGTCCCAAAGAAATATGAAGCGTCATGTTTCACCGTAAATGTTTCATTTTTTAATTAAAACAACACAAATAATAAGAAATGTTTTATTTTTTAATTAAAGCAACAAAATTAACAATTAAAATAAATATCAGATTCTCATGTGCACTGGCGATCAATGTATTACGGTCCGGCGAATTGCATCTCCACACAATACATAACGGTCTCCCATTTTATGAACTAAAAAAGTTTTTGCATTTGTAACGCTACTTTTCAGAACCAAAATAAAAATTGCAATTTTCAAAATTTCCCTTGAAGTGATTGCAACCAGATACAAACGATGAAGATTCAGCTGCAGATGAAGATTCAGCATTCAGTTCAGTTACAGTCTTGGACAATTTTCCAGAAACCAAAGATTGTGATGACTGTGCTACATGCGATGATGCCATCATCGACACACCAGAAATCATAACAGATGCTGTAGATGACTCCACTTCCGCACCAGCTATCATCATCGCTACCTTATTTTTCTGCAGCATACTGTCTGCCAGATAGCCTTCCACAACAGACGAGCTCTTCCAACCACCATGCCTCTTTAGCGTAGTCATTGAGGCTCCCGCATCGGCCACTAAAGTCGCGGATGTTCGTCTTCCACAATGGTCTTCATACGCTTTCGGATTATCTAAACCCAACCATTCAGCAACCTTACTCGGAATCTTTCCGAAGGTATTTTTGCCGACAGGCTGAAGAGTACACTTCTTATTTCGATAAGCCACGAAGAACCTAAGAACGCCTTGCGGACGCAACGTTGAATATTCTCTCACTAAACGAGTAGCACCCAGATCTTCTTCATCAATAATTGTAAATTTCCTATTTACATCATTCTTCGTCTTTGAAACGTTGATCACGATCACTGACCCACGATCTTCGATATCGGAAGAGAGCATATTCACCAATTCGTTCGTTCTGCAGGCGCTAAAGATTTCCATAATTAGAGCGACCTTCAAAATTACGGATGTACCAAGTTATTCAACAGAGGAAAATCATAATAAAACTTTTACCTTATACATCAAAAAAATGTCATTAGGAGCTTCCCGCCAGAATTTTTTGAGCTGTTCTCGGGACAACACCTCTGATTTTTTAGGAACGTATCCTTTATTTCTATTCTTCACGAATGCTTCCACTTCATCGAACATTTAACATCAGTTTTTTCTTTTAGATGTAACATTGACCTTAACATCGATAGTTTTGGCCACAGCGTGTTTGGTGAATATTTCTGCGACTACGGAAATAATAAATTAGTCATACGTCAAAAATAAGAAAAATTATAGCAACATACCAAATCTTCAAAAAACGCTAGCGAAATATTTTCGTCGACACCGTTCACTAAATTTTTTCTCCTCCACTCTTGGAAGTCTTCATAAACTTTATTGTAAGTAGCTTTGGATTTTGTCGGAATCAAACATTCACGGGCTTTCGTCGCTTGCGCTAACACGTAGTTTGACATTTCACTAATTTTATTTATGACAGGACGCGAAAATCAACCCAAACAACTATGATATTTACAAACACGGCTAAGAACGTTGCTATGGACAAAAATTTACAGTCCAATATGTTTCCATTTTGTCAATATTGTTTCAATCAGAAAAAAACTATTGATTACACCACGGGAAATATGAATACATTTCCCTCGGAGCCTATACATCCCTCGGGCTTCGCCCTCGGGATGTAACTAGCCAACCTCGGGAAATATACTATTCATATTTCCCTAGTTGTAATAATAGCTATTTTCTGTGACGGGAAAAAAAGTTGACATTTTATCCTTCTTGACAGGTAATAAAATGTCACTTTATCAACCCGGGAAAAAAGTACTCACTTTTTCCCCGGGGAAAAAAGTGCTCACTTTTTGCCCGCTTAAATTGACAGATATTTGATTATTTTACAGGTTTCCATTAGCAACGCAGGTGTAATGTCACTTGAAATGTCACATCGATTGATTTTCTGACTTTAATATATAGTATTTACGTGATTTTTTCAATATTAAATCGTCGTTTTTCCCATCACAGAAAAAAATAGTCTATTATACACGGGAAAAAAATTAGATTTTAGCTCTCGGTAATTTATCTCACGAGGCGAAGCGGGCATTGAAAATTTTTGTAGGTGAACATTGATATTTTTCCATCACAGTGGTCAAATTTTTGTAAAAGCGAGGCACCTCCTCCTTATTAAACGCAGTGACTCGGTTAATACTAGTCGCTTCAGGCTTTCTCAATCTGATGTTTGGATATCTGTTAAGAAACCCTCTGAGCCATATGCTTTAGTAGCAGACTGGTTGTCTGGCAAAAATGGATTGTTTATGTTATTTTCTCTTGTGTAGGCAAACGCTCATCGTTTAATTTTCGTAGGTGATATTCCAGACAATATTTTGGAAAATTTGATGACTTGTTTCAATCTATCTTGCAAAATGCTCCTCGCAATACCAAACATTCTTGAAACCTCCCTGATACTTTTATCGTTGTGCATTTAACATTGCTTCCATTTGGTCAGCAGAGCAGGAGGCTATTGCTGTTGTTCTAACATACTTATTCGGCGTCTGTAATTCAAATAATCCCAATTCTATAAAGCACGAAATACGCGTTAAATTTCCAAGTTGAGTAAAGATATATTTAATAGGGGGCGGTATTACCCCCATAATGGTCGAAATGTCGTGCTCGTACTTAGTTCGTATGATTTCGTTAAATTCTTTGGAAGTGGACTCTACTGCCAGGACTGGGAACTTTGTGTCAAACGATAATGTACGATACAACTTCCGTAAGGCTGATTTGGCTTCTTTATATCTTCAATTACAAAATACCGACTGGTCTTTCCTGGATAAATATACTAATGTGAATAGGGCGGTAAAGGCGTTCTATGACAGTCTTTATTATAGTTTAGATTGTTTTGTGCCTCAGTTCCGAACATCTAAACGTCATTATCCTCAGTGGTTTACTGGTGAAATTAAGCAGCTAATCCATAGGAAAGAATATTATTTCAAAAAATGGAAATCTACAAAATCTTCATATTATTTAAATGAATTCAGAAGAATGACACATCTGGTGAAGAATGAGGCAGGGGCTGCTTATAACACATACCGGACTCGGGTTGAATCAGACATCATAACTAATCCAAAGGCATTTTGGAGATTTATTAATGCCAAACGTTCATCAACCAGAATTCCAGGACATATGCATTGCGGTGAGGATGACCTCACTCAGCCCCTGGAGATATTGAATGAGTTTGCGTTGGAGTTCTCTAAAGCCTTCCATAATAATATGTCTTTTCCTACAACTTTACTGAGTGGTCATCCTTCCTTTGGTGTTGACCGCGTTCATGAGAGTGAAGTGAAACATAGTGCAACTAGATTGAAATCTGACTTTACCTCGGGAAACGATAATATTCCGAGCTTTTTGGTGCGTGACTGTGCTTCTATCTTAGCTACACCACTTACAGTATTATTCAACTTGATAATAAAAACGTGTACGTTTCCAAACTCCTGGAAGATCAGCAGACTCATTCCGGTTTTCAAGAGTGGTGAGAAATCAGAAGTAAAAAATTATAGACCGATTAGTATTTTAACTAACTTCAGTAAAGTGTTTGAGTACATATTATACACTAGAATATGTAATAACATAAAATCTGTTTTATCTCTACATCAACATGGATTTGTCTCTGGAAGATCTACAATTACAAATTTAGTCGAAATTGCTCAATATCTCTCGAGTGCAATGGATCAGCGTATGCAAGTAGATGTCATATATACGGATTTCTCCAAGGCCTTTGACTCCATAGATCACAACTTGCTTCTTCCAAATTGGATCAGGTTGGCTTCTCTTCATCCCTTGTACAATGAATGGCGTCATACTTATCACATAGAACGGGTTATGTTTATTATAATGGTCATTCATCCAATATCATTTCCATTTCTTCTGGTGTCCCTCAAGGTTCGAATCTTGGGCCTTTACTCTTCAACATATATATTAACGATTTACTGGAAAAGCTAAACAGCGACTTTTTGGGTTATGCGGATGACTTAAAAATTTATAATGTGGTTAACAATCGTGCTGACTGTGCAGACTAACTTCAACATAATCAAAGAATGGTGTAATCTAAATTTAATTTCTTTAAATGTGGAAAAATGTGCAATTGTTTCTTACACAAGGAGCTCCAATCCTTTACTATATAAATATACATCGAATTCCACGCCTATTGTTAGAAAGTCTGTAATCAAGGATTTAGGAGTTTTCTTCGATGATAAACTAACTTTCACGCAACACATATCGACAATTTGTTCTTTAGCCTCTAAATCTCTGGAATTTCTTTTGAGATCATGTCGTTCATTTAGTAACTTAAACAGTGTGAAAGTATTATATTACACCCTAGTGCGTAGCAAGTTGGAATATGCATCCGTAGTCTGGTATCCATATTATTTACATCAGCAGATTTCGATAGAACGCGTTCAAAGGAGGTTCTTAAAATATCTGTCATATAAAATAAATGGCATCTACCCTAGTCATGACGTTGATTATATAAATTTACTATCATACCATGGTTTTCAATCTCTGTCGTGTCGCCGTGACTGTTCCAGTGCGAAATTTCTTTTAAACTTGCTAACAAATAGAACTGATTCCCCTTCACTACTTGCTCAAATAAACTTTAACGTGCCAGCTCGAGATACTCGCCATTTCACTTTCATTGCTACTCCAAGAGCTAGGACCAACATACTAGTTAAGTCTCCTGTTTCTCACATGTCTGATAATTATAATAAATTATATAGAGATATGTTTTAAATGTTTAATATTTAACTATTTTTGTAATACCTCTTATTTTATATGTCCTATAAATGGTTTGTACTGTTGGACAATGACGATTATTATTATTATTATTATTATTATTATTATTATTATTATTATATCGCTGGCCGGCATTACCCGAAAGTAATGTGTCAAATGTTTTTTGACCGTATCGACTATAATTTGTAATTATGACTTCAATCTTGTATACTGAGGTAAAGCTAATAAAATTTACATAATATATATATACACTTACCCTGATTGTATCGTCAAAAACAAATTGCGGTACCGACCTTTCAAAATTTCTTCCCGCTACATGAACTGACAACTGTTGGTTAGTCATGTAAAAAACACGCTAAAAAATTGGTTTGCAATGAAAAATTCCGTGACCGGTATTACACATTTGATACTGATTTAAACAATATATAATATATAATTTTATCGACAGAGGGAGGGGGATCGATAGATATCTAGCATTTGTTGTAATGTCCACAGTTTTGTGTGGTCGGTATTACCCTTGTGGCCGGCATTCCCCACCTTTCCCCTACTGGATATTACAAGAAATTTAATGGCTATTACAGGGTATTGCATCGAATTTGAAGGGTATTCGTGTGAAATACCTCACATTCGGGAATTGGTGTACCAAATATTGTGAGCGAATTACCCCGTGGTGTACACGTTTCAGGAATTAGTGGGTATTAGGGGGAAATATTAGGGAATTATTAGGAATTATGAAGGAAATGTTGGGTATTACAAGAAATGAATTGGAGGGTATTATGAAGGAATTGCTAGGTATTGCGAGGTATTATCTAGGAATTTTTTATAAGTTTTTCTATTGCGCATGCGTCATTTTTACAAATTATTACCCTGATTCATTGAACTATAGCTGCCGTGGTGGAGATGCCTATCTCTATTCCGTTCAAACGTTTATATGATAGAAATTCAGTGTTCCCGTTTTAACTCAGCGGTCACAGTTTTCAGCCAGTCCTTACGCTTGCGTACTCGTTCAGTACTATTGTACAAGCTTATGCGATGTGTACTGTCTTCATTTCTTGATACAGCAATTAAATTGGATACTATTACCACATATTACTGTCTTTTCTTAAGAGTTCGCTATAATTTTCTGTCCACTAATTGTTACCTATGCATAGAAATAAATGCGCATTCGTTAATCAAATTTGTTTCGCAAATTAAGAAGGAAATCTTGATCCAAATTTGATCAATATATAAAATTATAGTAGTCAATCCTATGAGCAGCTGCGTAGGGTCGCTAGATCGATGACATCAACGTTCAGTACTGTAATTAATTTTAGCATAAAAGATCTTCTTCGTCGAATAGATAGAATACAAATATTCAATTGCGCAATGACTGATCTAAAAGAGTTTACCTTCCCTAGAGAACAGAAACGATTACTGAAAACTACTTTTAAAAACTCAAAACCAACTAAAAAGGACATTGCATTGACTGTAAATGCAGCCTTAAAGGATGCTATACTGTCTACTCAACAGTTAGGTATGATACCAAAAGAACGTAATACTTGGGAAAGCATTGATATACCCTTGATTGTATGTGATGGAGAACGAGGAGCTGAATCATACGAATAATATAGTGACACAGATCAAAATATTGACTCATACCTGGCTGTAAACTTGTCATTCAATCCCACACACAAATTTGCCGTAAGTGATTTTGTTTTTCAGAAAGACCCAGAGGCGGAAAACCAAATCAACACAGTACAAAAATCAGTCGATCTGCTAGATTATTCTAAAAAAGTATTCGAAATATGTGAGAAATTACCTTATATAAAAATTAATTTAGGAAATAGTAAAACCGTCGTCGTTAAGAAATCTGCATTCTGCTGGCTTTTTGATGAATCTAAAGAAAAAGTTAGTACAGGTAGGTTGCGCAGATTTATTTAAAAAAAATTGGTACGCCGAAAGATTTTCCCGGAAAGACCTCGGAAATATATTCGAAAATTGCTAACAAAGAGACCTAAACACGACAGTAGTTCTGAAGAAAATGCAGATATTACCATAACAGTACAGATAGAGATCTACGACTTGAAGCGGACATCGATATGCAAACTGTTAATGCAACTCAAAACAGCAATCCATCAAGTAGTGGCACGGAAGAAGAAAATATTCATCTCGCAGTTTGGCTACCATGAATTGGAGTCCAATTCAGAATAAATCTAAAAAAAATATTTGAAACTGACCGAAATGACTGACTTTGCACCTATTATTAATAATTTCTATATAGCTAAATTTATGTTAAGAAATAATAAATAAATAAATAAAACTTTATTACGTTGGGAAAGTTACGCCAGTAATTGAAGACCAAAACATACTGTTAAACTTTTTAAGAGGTTCCAGAAAAATTGAAAATAAGCTTGTGTGGCCTCATGTACGAGATGAAGTATATACACCGCGCGGGGATTTGGTCACACAATTAAAAAATCCTATTCTTTATAAAAGAGAGGGACTGTTTACCCTTGAAGAACTGAAACCTTCTTTTTATTACCTCAAATAAATTAGAGATTTGTTATTTTTTTTCAAATGTTTTATTATGGACTTGTGTTTAAGTTTTTGCTATTTCATATAATGATGTGAGGTATATATGTCGCAGGGATATGATGAAAACGGAGATTTAATCAAATCCCTAAGGTAGATGATCAATTCACGGAAGATGTTAAAATAACAACTCTGTGGGGTCATTTCCCTAAAGAAAGTAAGTGATTTGATCAAATCCCTTAACTGTTATAATGAAAAGATGCCCTATGTTTTGTTTGTTACCACTCCCCTTTACCTCACCGCTCCCCTCAGGCGGCCGTGCCTAGTCATATTTCGAAAGAGTTGCTTGAAAAACTTGTTACTGAAGAGGACTTGGATCTACTTCTTAATCAGCAGGACCATTACATTCTCTTTACACCAGAAGACTTATCAGCAGCTTCCTTAAGAAACAACAACGGCTCCTCAACTTTAAAAGATTTACCAGCATCTGAATTAATTGATTAGAATGCTTCAACGTCAAATGATCTATCAATAATTACTGTGAATTAGATATATACCTTTATACGTAAAACGTATATGTGTATATGCATACGTTTTACGTATAATGGAATATATGTAAGTCACAGTAATTATTTACTGCTTGATGTTAGTTTTAACATTCATGTGTTCACACTTTTCATTTTCGTTTTGATCTATCAATAGTTAAATCAATCAACAATAACATTTCAATGTCACATGATCTACCGGCAGCTGATTTACTCACCAAATAGGCTTTAAATTTAGATGATCTACCAGAAATTGAATCAATTTCTTTATCGGCAACAAGACAATTCGAACCATTTAACAACTCTAGTTCAACTCCTGCTTCAACAGTTAAAACATCTGTAGTGTTACTTGCATCAGAAGGGGAAGCAGCTATCAGCGACAGTAAAGCATGTTGTGAAGGATATAAATCGAAAATTCTATGCTCTTTATGTCAACAAGAAGGGAGCATTAAAGATCAAAGGAGAAATGCTGCAAATCATCAGAAAAAAGCAGCTGAAAAAATGAAAGAAGCTTCTTTGAAGAAATTTAAAGACGTGTTAGTGGATTCCAGAGTTGTGGTGTATGTACCTAAGGTAGATAGAGGCCCATTTGATGGAAATAACATTGTGGAGAACGTATTAGATATAAAAAATAATGTATACTAAATTGGTACCTGAGTTGGAATTATAAAAGATTGGCTACCTAGAAACGCTTTTCATATAGCTACTACAACATCTACCGAAACAGTTCACCGATTTGTGACCGTTTCGTGCGTTTCACAAAATTTTCCCCTTTTGGCCGTTGGCTTTATAGATGGGAAGTGAATGTGGGTTTGAATTCCCGTTTCGTGCGTTAGTTTTATATTATAAATATGAAAAATAAAAACAAAGTTAAGGATTTTTGCTGATTCAGTAGTTTAATTTCAAATTAAAACAAATGCGCCAAAGAATTTGATAAAATGAAAGTTACATCCTTTGATAACTGTAACCGGAAAAACTTCTTCTAGAGCATTAATTGCGGCAACTTCAAAATCAAGAATACATTTTTTTGGTAAAAAATTCTTGACTTTATTTTTTAATAAGAAAAAGAGTCGTTTATACATCGCCTCTTTTTTGTCGGGTAACAGGGCATATACGGCAGGAATGATGTTTGTTATTTCTTCCGTACTACCAATATCCACGTGAACTGTGTATAATTGGCAAAACACAGAACTACAGCTTTTAAAAGTCCCATCGAATAGGAAGCGAGAACCTCCTGCTAATAAGTTACCTCCGTCCATTGCATTTGCATTTATAAGTGAGAAAAGTCATATCTGTGTTCCAGATATTGCAAAAAATGAAGTTGATAAGTGTTTATATAAAGCCAAAGAGAGAGCAAGAGAAGAAGTAACACCAGTATCGCAAATATATCGACAAGAGATGATGGTTGCTAAGGACAGAGGTTTGGATTTCGTTACAAATATTCCACAGTTTACATCAGTGAAACATGCACTGTATAATAAGCGACACAAATCGCTAAGCATTAGCTTGCTTCCGAAAAAACGAGAAGATTTAGAGGTCCCCGAGTTTATGAAAGAGTAGGTATACCATAATTGACGATGGTATACTCTTTCATGAACTGGTGTCACTTCTTCTCTTGATCTCTTTTTGGCTTTATATAAACACTTATCAACTTCATTTTTTGCAATATATGGAACACAGATATGACTTTTCTCACTTATAACTTTTGATTTTACTTCATCAGTAACAATCGCTCCTGGGCAGTTCCTGTTTATGCAAATCCATTGAAGAGTTAAGTTTTTGTTTTTTGCTTTTAAGTTGAACTTGTGTCCAGAATACAGGATGACTAGTTTTCCACGTATTGATTCTATCACTTTCATCAGAAAAATTCACGAAATCTTTTGAAGAACCTAATTGTACTTACAAGACTCCCGAAGAACTAATTTATTTTAGAAGTAATGCAATATTTATATATTATTCAGACGTAACCCGATTGGTTGAAAGAAATCCGCAACTGCAATCCAAGCTATTTAATTTTTAATCCCTTAACGAGATCAACAATTATGATTATAAATTCAAACGAGTGTATCTTAATCCTTAGTCAAGTTTAATGTAAAGATAATTATTTAATCCCTTGACGAGTTCAATAATTACCTGCTAATAGAGGCTTGTAGCGGTTTACTGTTGCCTGCAAATTTTAAGCACGAAATGGGATTCAAGAAAAAGATATATAGTTTGGACGCCCGAAACGGGAGTATTTCAGGTAACACTTTTCGACGCCCGAAAGGGGAACGCTCGAAACGGGAAGATACCAGTTCCACGGACTAACCTAAGTCTGCGTGAGATTGGAGGAAAATTATCCTTATTTGGAAGTCAACGATTTAAGAAGTGTTCCAGTGAACAATCCAAAATACAATGTAAAACGAAAAGATGTGTCTGTAAAAAAAGTGCCGTACATTGTAACTCGAAATGTCACAAACGTGTTTTAATAAAAATGAATGAACATTATTATTTATTAATAACATTCACTAAAAATGTTCAAAGTTTCACTAAAAATATCCTTTTTGTTTCTAAAAATATCAGCGTAGGTACAATTAGTTTCGAATAAATAATTTGTGTTTCAATGATTCTTGTTGTATTACCTACTCTATACTATTTTATCTTTTCACTAGAACAGTTAAGGGATTTAATTAAATCACTTACTTTGTTTAGGGAAATGACCCCACAGAGTTGTTATTTTAATATCTTCCGTGAATTGATCATCTACCTTAGGGATTTGATCAAATCTCCTTTTTCATCATGTCTCTGCGACATACTGTGTGTCCAAAAAGTCTGGAAACACCCAAATAAAATCGAAACGGATGATTTTTGAGAAAAATGCAAAAACAGGTCAATTTTCAAAAAACTACTGGCTGATGGTACCTGTTTGGAATTTTTGATGACCTTGAAAAAGTTATGATGCCATCAAAAAAAAATTTAGATGGCAACGTCGCATTTTTAATTTTATTTTTGATAGATCTTTTAATGTCTAAATGACTGTAAAAAAATTTTTCATTGTACTTAAGAAAATGACCGAGAAAAATTTAATTACTTCTTCGAAAATGGAAAAGTTTGTCTTTAAAAAAAAAACATAGTTGGCTTAAAAGTCAATTATTTTTCAAACACATTTTGTTTTATTTGTGACATTCTGTCAAATACGAATTATGCGTAAGTTAAAAAAATCTGTTTAAAAATGGTTTTAAGTGAGAGGGAACGTATTCAAATATTGATGATGATTGGTTTTGGGGATAGGGCTCGTTCAGTTAGAGAAGTTTGCGACTTATTTAATACAGAACATCCGGAGCGTGCCCCAATTAGTATTTCTGCAGTGAGTAAGATTCACAAAAAATTTCAAGAAGAAGGCCATGTTCGAGATCGCCATAGAAGTGGTCGTCCAAAGATCGCAGAAGATACGCAACTCGACGTATTATTGTCAGTAGAGGAAACTCCAAATTCTAGTACACGGCAGCTTGCTCGGGAGTTTAACGTGTCGAAGAGTACAATTGGTAATATTTTTCGGAAAACTAAGTATCATCCTTACAAAATCTGTTTGGTTCATGAGCTGTCTGAAGACGACTTCGACAGGCATGTACAGTTTTGCGAACAACTGATGCCTATGTGTGATAATGATCCGTTTTTTATCAGAAATATCTTATTATCAGATGAAGCTACGTTCACATTACATGGGACTGTTAATAGACAAAACTGCAGGTACTGGGCACGCCAAAATCCACGCTGGATGAGAGAGATACGAACTCAGTATCCTCAGAAATTAAATGTATGGGCTGGTTTAATTGGTAACAGAATTATAGGGCCTTTTTTCTTCAACGGTAACCTGACGGCGGAAATGTATTTGGATTTTTTACAAAATTATTTAATTCCGTCATTAGCAGAAATATTTCGGCATTATCTCGAGAATACCTTCCCAAACAGATGGATTGGCAGGAGGGGGGCTATCGAGTGGCCGGCTAGGTCGCCAGATCTAATGCCTATTGATTATTTTTTGTGGGGTTACCTAAAATATAAGGTATACGCAACTAAACCTGAAAATTTGCAAGACTTGCGTCAACGGATTGAGATTGAAGTACGAAGGATCACTCCTGAAATGATAGAAAACGTTCAAAATGAATTTTATTATCGTTGAGGGTATTGCCAAGATGCTCAAGGACAACATTTTGAACATTTATTGTAAGAGTTTTTGCTGATTTCTACGATTAAAATTTTCTTTGTTTTCTATAATGATTTTTTTTTTCAAAATTTTTCTTAAGTAGAATGAAACATTTTTTGACTGTCGTTTAGACAATTAAAAGATCTATCAAAAATAAAATTAAAATGCGACGTTGCCATTTAATTTTTTCAAGGTCATCGAAAATTCCAAACAGATACGATCAGCCAGTAGTTTTTTGAAAATACTAATTGACCTGTTTTTGCATTTTTCTCAAAAATCATCCGTTTCGATTTTATTTGGGTGTTTCCAGACTTTTTGGACACACAGTATATACCGCGAGGGGATTTGATCTGTGATCACGCAATTAACAAATCCTATTCTGGATAGAAGAGAGGAACTATTGTTTACTCTTGAAGAACTAAACCTTTTTTGTTGTTACCTCAAATAAATATAATAATATAGAGATTTGTTATTTCTTATTTCATATATTTTATTATGGACTTGTGTTTAAGTTTTTGCTATTTCGTATATGTAATGATGTGAAATTTGTGTGTCAGGTGGATGAAAATTTTCATCCACCTGATGAAGCCACAGTGTGGCGAAACATATGTAGTGTGTTAAACATTATAATAATTTTGAAACTATACACTTGTGTTTTATTATATGTATATACATATTTATATGTAATCAAATACGACTATCAATTTTTCAAGTACAACTGCTCGATTTCCTCTAATTGCTACCTTTTATAAACATTAAAATAGAAGAAGGGTCACAATTATTTTATTTGTTTGTGAGAAAATAATCTTTCAGTGATTTCGTAATAAATTTTGTTTATAATCGTAATGGAATGCGAAAGTAGACTGTTTCTGTATTAAATCCAACCGTTAATTTGCAGTCGGTTTAACAAGCTTATTATGTTGATACAAGGTCAGTGTTATTATTTGTACTTGTATCTAATACGTTTATAATATGGTGATTACTAATAACAAAAAATAAAAATATGCTTTTAGTCATTAAATCAAATATACGTATCTTTCTAAATTACATGTTGTTTCGCTACGTATTTTTGCTTTATATTAAGAAAATTTTGTTTGCTATCTTAAACAAATATTTGCAGTTTATTAGGTGGCTGTTCCTTACATAAAAATTCAAAACAATTTTGTGTTACAAAGTTTAAGGTCCAAAGACTAGCTTCCAATTGAGATAAAATAGGTTTATAAATTAGGTACAGTGATTATAAGCCAACGTTAAATAATATGAATTATGGGCGTAATTACGAAATTTTTTAAAATGCTTTTAAGATCAAGACATCGGTGTAGGGATTGCAATTGCAAACATATACATTACAATATTATATTACTGCTAAAAATAAAACGAAACACAGGATATTGTTTCATAATAACTGAAAACTCTATTTCATTTTAGAATATGAAGTATAACAAAACAAAGGGTCTATGTTGGTCGTGGAGGGCTTTGCTCTTTACAGTTATATGTAGAATGATATTCATAGAACACGTTAGTGTAAAATATCAGCGAGATAAATATTCTGTATTAGGCAATGAATTTCATCATAGTCAACTTCATTCAAGTTTTTCCCGTGTTTGAGATAAACTCAGGTAGATGGTTACCTAGTTCTTATATATATATATTGCGATAGGGGGGTTTACTATCTATCAATGGGAATGAGACTCTATAATAATCACAAAACTAATTGAATTATAATTTAATTTTAATGGAAATATTTATAAAATGGAATATTTAACGACTATACAAATAAGTTTATGGGTAACAATTATCTGACTGCTCCCTGTAGATGGTAGGTCCAATGAATTTAACGGAATTAACGTACTTGATTCGATACTATTCTATTTCAAAATCTTTAAATCTTCGCGCTACAATTGGTTTCCTATATTACTAAATTGAACCAATGAACTCGTCCTAATGGGGTGCGTATTGTTTCCGGCAACTGTAGTGAATTATTCTCCTTACAATTAGTCTTGTGAACGGTTTGTTAATATACTTTCCCAGGGTCGTTGAGGGGGTTAATGTAAGACAAAAATACACTACTAAATCACTCATTTACCTGTACTTTACTTATTTCCTGGAGGTGGTACGTCGATGTCTCGTCTAGCAGGTACCTGTAGGAAGAATAAAATGCGCTTCCTTGTTGTAAATAAGAATGGACGAGCAAATTGCAGGTCGATGGTGCATGTTTACTACCTCAATAATTAATACAAACACAGGTATATACAACAATTATCTATATTTTCATTTAAACAGGTTAACATTTATATATTTATTTTGTAGATGGAATGTCTTTAATTCGGGACTAATACAACATTTATAAGGAATATACTCTACATGAGCGAATGATTATACACAGATCCAACATAAATTGTACCATAGACCACAAAAGTTACAAACAGCTGTCGAGTGTTAAAATGTGAATTGGAAATGGACCGACAATACTGTCCCAAAATAATGTACAATTAACTTATTAAGCTTCAATTACAACTGATTGTAACTGGAGGAACACAAAATTACTGTAAGTAAGAAATTATATTACTTTGCCTGCATTCTAACCCTATTTAGTTGCTTGTTATCATGATAGGTTATGTTTGAATTCTTTGAACGTGACTGACTGTTTGTTTGATTAAATAATGCCTTTACTGTCAAGTGAATTAGAAAGCCAAATGATTTGTTTGTTAGTGAAATCAATCCTATTAACTCTAAATACTAATCTGACTTTGAATGAACCGAAATTGACTTTAATTTTAATAATAAACTACAGATTACATATGAGTTGATATAAATACTGTTGTTAGCGTGACACCTTCTTGGAGGTCGTAACTACTTGTAAACTGTTCACAATACCTTCAATTAAAACATATCAAAATGTTCATTAGCTCTATGGAAGGTCCTTATGATGAACTGGACGGCTTTGTGGCTGGTTATCTTCCTAAGAATCGGCTGGATGCATACTCAGGAACGAAGTTCAGGAAACGCCGGCAGATATCTCGTTCTACGACGGCGATGTTGGATGTTCTGTATTCCGCAGGATTTTAGACTCGGAGATGTTCTTGCGGTCGTCCTTGGTTTCGTATTCGACGGCGTGTTTGACAGGCCGAATGAATTGTCGAGGGCGTTTGAAAATACCCGCGCTGGATTTATATACTACTGTGACGTCACTCTGACTCTGGCCCAGTGACCTACTTTTTCTGTCTATCCTCATGCGAAGTATGTATGCCTTATTTATAGGTCAAGGCCGTCTATTGTTTATAATCTCGAACCCAAAGTAGTTATCGATTATATTTTGATTGATTATAATAATGTTTGATTATTTTACAATGCTAATTGATGTTATTCTGTAGTTTTTATATTTATAATAACTAAATAAAATATTTTCAGTCTGTAAAAATCTCTGAATACTAATTTTAGGAATTGTAATGCGTATGGACATTTTAGCGTCGTTTTTCGATAAATTGTACAGTCATGTGCAAAGAAATAATGAAACTTTATAATTTTTGGATTTTATCCAAAAATAAGGATATTTGGACTTTATGTGGACCTGGTTTACATATTCACTTAATTACTAAATACATTCAACTTTATTTCTGTTTTTTATTTGATTAAAATCTGTGCATTAAAATTAAAATGCTTAATGCGGTTTTTTAAATTTTCAATTCAAAGTCAGTTTCCTTTTATAATTTAATAATAATTTATCTTGCGCAATTGGTTATTGAAATTTTATCAAATCATTCACATTTAACAGTTCAAAGGATTATTTTTATATACCCATTTTTGGTATAATTGTAACAACACTTATTCAGTTTTTTACATTTCAAATTAAATATTGATTTTAGTAGTAATTTCTTGCTAATGGCTTTAGTTTGATAGGGCACTTAATTATGCATGTCCTTCGTATCTGTAATTGGCCCAACATGTTTATATTTAAGGTGTTTTACTAAATTTTAAATATTGATGTTTGACGTTTATACATGATGGCTACTTGGTCTAAGTTAGAAATGATGCTTTCGATAATTACTCATTTGTCAAGGTGCAATTCATGACAATTCCTTATCCTAACTGTGCTGTGATATGTGCAGTTTAAGTATTTAACTTCATATATCAGGCAATTACTAAATTTTGTTACGAAATTTACACTTTAAAAGGACATGTGATCTGGGTCTATACGTCATACTTTATGTGATGTTTGTGCTTAAATTAGAGTCGTATAATTATTCATGCCCTGATTCAAATATGTTCTAAATTTGAAACAGGTTGTAGTTTACTTCTGTTCATATGCAAGAATTAGTTTCTTTACTGAATTAAAACGTAATTGGTATAATTATGGATGCTCATTTTTGACATCCATCTTTGTATTTTAATTTGTGTTGTATGAATTCAGATTTATGGTCAACAATGTAGCTGTTTGTTAACTAGAATGTATGGTGGATCCTGTGAACATGATATATTCCTCATTACTCTCATCTACTTAATTAATTCAATACTAAATATAACATTTCCTATAGTACAAGGGCTCGTCCCTAACAATAAATAAAAAAATTAACATCAGTGTTTTTTAACTTGTAACTAAATAATTATTGAGTGGTATTGAGGAGGCTCAAGACCACCTCAATATATATATATCAATATCACAATTGTTATCGACCGTACAACACAATAAAACAAAAAGGAATTGCAGGAATGCGGTCTGTATTATTAATTAAACTCAATTGTTACACTCAATATTTCGACATGTATTCCATATCATCATCAGGAGTAACTACAATGAACACAAATTGATAAAAATTACAACAAGAACTCTAATAATTTAAAATAACGTCTTTTAAAAGAAGAATAAAGTAAAAAGAAGAAAAAACTTACAACATAGAGTTAATCACTAGCTTTCGTTAGTCCTTCTGTTATGAATAGTTGCTAGTGATTAACTCTATGTTGTAAGTTTTTTTTCTTTTTACTTTATTCTTCTTTTAAAAGACATTATTTTAAATTATTAGAGTTCTTGTTGTAATTTTTATCAATTTGTGTTCATTGTAGTTACTCCTGATGATGATATGGAATACATGTCGAAATATTGAGTGTAACAATTGAGTTTCATTAATAATAACCGCATTCCTGCAATTCCTTTTTGTTTTATTATATATATAAAAGTATCCAGTCGTCGGTAATAGGATAGAAGAAAAAATAAAAACAACTCAAATCACAATGCTGACGTTTCGTTCATTTAATTAACGAACTTTTTCAAAGCTTCGTAATTTTTGCAAATATTTTGCAAGTCATGCTTTTTAGGCAAGTACGTTACGAGTATAAAAGTATTTAGAACTTAATTTTCAATACTTTTTGTATAAAAAAAATTCAAAATTCGTACCGGAACTAACACTTTTACTCTTATCGAATAGCGATTTTTTGCTAAATGTCGTAAATTGAGCATTTTATATATATTTATTAAGAGTACAAAGGTATTTAGAGAATAGAAGTATTTATAATAGTATTTTGAATAATTATTTTTTATATAAACAAATTCTTAAAATTGTATAATTTGAAACTCTCATACGTATAAGAAAGTCGTGTGGTGGCCACACCTTATTATTTAATAAAATATTTAATTTTAATTTTTTTAATATCCTTCTTCTAACATAGATTACGCATTTTCTTTTGTTCCAATTGCCTCATAAAGAAAGATAAGTCAAAAATCTTACTATTATACATAAAACGCATATTGTATTTTATGAAGATCTATAGTTTTATTCTATTCAATAGTACAGAAAAGTCATGCAAGAACTGTGTTCTGCGTCGTTGCTTACCTAGTAGGGTTTCGTTTAGTTATTGAGTAAGTTTCCAATCAGATGAATAGTTCACGAGTTACATGGGAGTCAAGGTCTGCAAGTTTTTACAATTTGCAAAATCTTTACATTTTTTCTATAAATTTTAGTAAATACCGATTAGTTAACACGTATTATCCATTTCCTTTAGGTCTGTTTAACGAAGAGGGAATGTGCAAGATGACAAAATCTTTATTCTACAAAGCTTTTACGCCTGTACCAGACGATACTAAATCCGGAATTTGCATGTCATAGATGGTGGATATCTGCTACATAGAGTCGGCATTGCAACGATTCGTTTGCATCGATCTGCGCAGACTACGTACAGTACGTGCAAAGGTATTATGGTTCTAACACAGTCGTTGTTCTTGACGGGTATCCAATTAAGGCAGCTACCAAAAGTACAAAAAGTGCAGAAAGACTTCGCCGTTCAAACAAACAAACATGTTACCGTTTCGCAAGAAAGGTTTTTCTAAAACGAAACAAATGACATTATCTTGATTCCGGTGCTAAAGAAGAACTTTGAGAATTCTAATTTTACAGGAAAACGGGCGTTAACATGGCGATCAGTATGTTCGCATCGTTTGATTCCGTATTCATAGCAGGACAAGATATAGAGATCTTCTCGTCCTGATAACAGCACTGGCGAGATCTCATCCAAACGGTTACCTTCGCAAACCAGGTAGAGGAAAAATTGTTGAAAAAATTGATTCTTCTCTAAAGTCTAGTCTACAGTATGGAGAAATAGAGGCGGACAACATATTGTTCTTGCATGCGTTCAGCAATTTGACACAATTCTTAAGTTTATCAAAACACTGGAAAAGAACAAATATTTAAGCCAAAATATGCTTATAAGCTTTGAAAGAGCCAGACGCAACAGATCCCGAAGTCATTGCTGCTGCTAGGGAAAGCTTTTTTATCGCCTTTACGGCGTTACCAAAGAAAACACCATTACTTTGGACTCCCTACGTTAACAAAAGGTCCGTGACGAAGAGTAAATTCGAGCTCGCTACATTACCCCCTACTAGAGAAGCTGCATGGCAACATTCCCTTCGGACCTACCACTAAGTTCAGGCTTGGTTGAATATACACGAGAGGCCGGAGCATTGGGGTTGGGAAAAAAGCAAGATTGGGCTTACTCCTGTGATAACAACAAAAGATCTGATATTCGATGCACTCCTGAAATTCATTTCGTGCAAGTGCAAGAAGTGGTGCGGTCGAGGCTATGGATGTAGGCAAACAGGCTTAAAGTGTTTTGTTAATTGCACATTCTGCAATGGGACGTACGTGAAAACAGCGCAGAGTTTGCGGGCTCTGAAGAAGAAGAACAAGACGATTACGATAAGAATGAAGATCTGACCGTTGCGTATCGTGGATTAGGCCTACTGGGAATACCTCATGAAAAAAAGGCGTCTCTCACTCTACCTCATGGTGGTGCGGAAATGAATAAAAAGATGGCAGTACGTATTAAGTAAGTAATCGGTACTTACTGAAATTTCGAGAAAAAATTTAGCGATTTTGCGAATTAAAGAAATTTACTGAACTTGACTTCGCTGTAACTCGTGAACTATTCATGTGATTGGAAAATGTTTATTACAGAAGTTGCAGAAATTTTATTCTCTATAATATTTGTAATTTTTGCCTCTCACTCTACCTCATTGTGGCGCAGAAATGAATAAAAAACGGTAGTACGTATTAAGTAATCGCTATTTACTGAAATTTCGAGGAAAAAATGTGGCGATTTTGCGAATTATAGAAATTTGCTGAACTTGATTTCGCTGTAACTCGTAAACTGTTTATCTGATTGAAAAATGTTTATTACAGAAGTTGCAGGAAATATTTTTAACCTAGGTGGCGCTAGAGAGAAGATATTCTGGAAAAACTGGTTTTTGGTACCATTTTTTCAATATGGCGGCGTGAGCGGCGGTCGGTCATGGTCGCAAACTCAGAATATTAATTAAGACACCTAACTGTAAAAATCAGCCAAAAAAGAACTCTCCTTGACCTTTGTAACTCTGAACTCCCATTGCCTGGACTATAAGCAATGAGTCATTTTTAATTGCTTTGGAACAGTTGATTGTATATTTTTCTTCTGTTATTCGTAAATTAGTAGTAAATCTATAGTAAAAATAATACAGAAAACTGAAAAGGTGTATTTTGTTAAACTTATTCTATATATTATCGATGTTGGCTTTGAAGAAAAAATACCAATTGAATACCAAAATAAAATATTAAATAAATATGCATATTAAATAATATCTTTAAGGATAAATAATAATATTCGACACGTAGGAAAGCTTTCGAAGTTCTCACAAGGTTAACAGTTTTCCAAACTAAAACACATGCCTGAGATACTAGTAGGTTAGTATAAAAGATGTCACAAATTGGCCACTGATTACGAATATTCAACAGTTTACGCTATAAAATAAAACGATTACTTCTTATTCTAGATAATTTTAAACAATACAGATAATTTTCCGGAAATTTATAGATAAAAAAACTAGGCGAATTTGATTCCCAAATTCGAAATGTAAATGCCATTTCGCAAATAAATAGCTTTTGCAAAAGGCCAACTAAAACTTAAGATAAATCTAGTTAAAGCTTAAGGCCATAAATTACCGTTAACACACAGATCAAATTTAGTGCCAGATTACAAAACATAATAATAAATTTAAGCAGAAATAAATCGTGCAAGGTTCGCATCCGTTCGTCATCCAAATGTGTCACGGAGTGCTAATTACTCTTAAAAACGAAAATCGGTTCCAATTCAAATCAGCTCCAAATTCCAAAAAGAATTTAAATTAGCCCATAGATCCTCTAATAAGTATGTTCAGCAACCAAAATGTTGCCTAAACTGCAGAGGACATTTCTTCAGAGTTCAAAATATTTAAAAAATATTTTTAAAATTATTAAAAAATGTAAAAGAAATATGATAGCGTGGGCATTTTTCCGAAAATATTTGTAGAAAAAAATAAAAAAAAATTATTAGAAGAATATCCGAATATAAAATATTTTTTCGACTGTTTCAAGGACGTAGTTAAATATTTGTTGAAATATGATAGTGTCATATTTCAACAAATATTTAACTACGTCCTTGAAACAGTCGAAAAAATATTTTCACAATTAAACTTGTGATTTGGAAATTAAAATAAATACCGCAAGAGTAATTGTTGGAGAAATTTTAAAGTGAAAGACGGTACAGCTAGTAGGCAGAGTTTAGCTATACGAGATTTATCGGTTCTGAGAACTCTGAGACACATACATAAGGGTTTTGAGGTCCCTATTCGCAGTCCACGTTGATGGCATATGCCTAGTGTCGATTCAAGAAACCAAACGCACGGTGCACGCATAAATCAGTGCCCTACAGCTGCAACTTAACATGACTATTTGATATCTTTCACACCACCTACGATTTGCATGACCGTCCAAAACGTATGTCGGTATGCAAAAATCGGAGAATACACGACGCGCCCACTTAAATCGGATAATAGCACAGGCTTAATAGGTTACTTGTTATTCAAATGCAGATGTAAAGAGAATATTTAGTGCAGTTGGAATAATACGTGCTGCTTTTCTTATCATTCTATTTTCGAGATCCTGGTTTTTCGTTGTTATGCAGCTAATTTAAAATTGTTTCAGTTTGTGAAAGTGCAGAATGGATTTAGAAGAAGAATTTAAATTGATTCTTCCGACCATAGGTACCTTTCTATAGTCCAGGTCACTCATAATTAGTGTTTGTAGTGCTAATAGAGTTGCAAAGCGTTTGGAAATGAGTTACTATACAGTGTGGCGAATTATGAGAAAACAGCTCCGTCTCTATTCCTGTAAAATAAAAATATTATTTAAACTCAAAGAACGAGATAAGCTGATTCGCGTAACTTTAACTCTGCAAATGTTATCAGATATTTAATATAACGGAGAATGGTTGGACAAAATCTTGTGAACAGATGAGGCACATTTTGAGTTAAATAGAGGTGTTAACACACACAATTGCTGGATATGGTCGAATAATAATCCAAATACGATTGTTCAACAAGGATTGCATGGTGCTAAGGTTACTGTCTGGTGCGGTTTTACATCAGATTGTATAATAGGACCATATTTCTATGAAGAACTGGAAAATGGACAAATGAAGACAGGAACGGTAATCGGACAGCGATATTTTCGAATGTTGCGAGAGTTCGTAATACTAGAATTACAAAATCGTGATACTGAAAACAGTATTTATATGCAAGACGGAGTTTCATCTCACATACATAATACCGTAAAAACACTATTAAGTAACACATTTGGTGAGCGAGTAATTAGCAGGTATTTTCAGCTGGCCTGCTATATGTATAGATAGGCCACCAGACATAAATACAGCTGAATACTGGTTATGGGGTTACCTCAAACAAAGGGTATTTTTTAGAATACCGACTACTCGTGAGTAACTTTTTCCTATGTCTTCTTCATGGTACAAATATATAAGGTATGTTCTAGCGCAGCTTCCTTATGACGTAATTTGAACACAGCTACGTCATTACCACTGATATTAAGAAAAGAAAGATTACTTTTGAATAACCACAGATGTAATAGTATACAGATTGCTATATAAAGAATAATAAGATAAACATAATACATAGCACAGTTGTTTACGAATGTGTAACTAAAATAAAATTTCTTTACAAATTACTTGTTTAAAAACTCATAAAGCAAAATAATGAGACTGTATTAATGAAAAAGCTCCCACTGGATATTATGTGACACTTTGGTTTACGAAACCTGTTTTATGTCGTTTGATAATACAATTTGTAATTACTTTACTGACAAAGTAATTTATCACAAAAATAAATTTGACTTGAAAATGTGCATTTTTTCTAGTATATTGCTTAAATTACTGATACCAATGAATATTGCAAAAGTTGAAAGTAAAATAGTAAGAAAACTTGGTGTAATATTGGATTTTTGTTTATTAATTCTTAATTTACAGGTAATAAATAAAACAACAGATATGGTTATTTTTTTTATTGGTACATTTTATTGTTTTTTTTTTGGAATTTTCTTTTTTGTTGATAGTTATTTTTATTCATCTTTTTTATACGTATGTAAGTTCGTACTCTAATATATGATTCTACAACTTCTTGTGGCAAGTCCGTCTTTATACTTTTTGCCAATCGCTTTAGTATGTTTGTGCTTTTGTTTATTGAATGTTTATGGAAAAAATTAAAAAGTTGTTCAACGTCTTCTGCCATTTTTTTCATCATAGCACTAGGTTGACGTAGACACCCTCCAGAAATTAATGCAATCCAATTGCTTTCTGGTGTTTCAATTTGTGTATTATCATCTAATGAATATTAACAGTTTTTTTTATGAAGTATTCGGGTAGATTTTTACTGGATACATATTTCTCTTTCATCTGTCAATTATTTAAGTACCAGTTCTCATATGTATATCTTGCAAAATGAAGTGAACATATAAAATCTGTAAATAATAACATCATTAAAAGGTATACAAATACATCCAAATACAAAACTTATGATTTCTTGTGTTTTGTATCCTTCTATCACAGGCTTGTATCCACTGCTGAGATAGGTTTTGATCTTTAGGAAAACGAAAATATCTAATATTCCTTCCTCGAGTGTTTTCTGCCTGCTTTTGCAGTTCAAGAGACAGCAGATTACCATATTAAATGAGGTAAAGGTAGAGGCAAATGTATTGCTTTATAATACAATGTTTAATAAACTCATTACCTTCTATGTTGTAACCTTTTCTTAAGTTCTAAATAAGTATATCAAATTAAAAGTTTTTGACTTAACAAAAATATTTACAAATCGTAATAACTACACTAAACACATGACATAATAACTATAATTACACAAAATACGATATAACTTCTTCGAACTCTAAATATAAACAAAACACAAACTACAAGCATATGATGGATTACACAACATTGATGACGTAGGTGTGTTCAGCGCAGAAATAGACGAATTTGAGTCAAAGTTGTAGCATATCTTATATATTTGTACCATGGTCTTCTTGTTATAATAAAATCCAGTTTCTTTATGAACAAATTTGGGCTTTTATTTTTGTACATATTAAAAATTTGCCATTTCAAACTTCGAACTTATTTAGAATAATCTTTTACATATCTGAACTCAAATTGTTTTGAACAAACTTTTGCTACCATGTTTACATTGTACAAATTCCATTTTTGAATTGGTGTGTACTTATGTGTGAGTAATTTGGGGACATTACTTTATTATTAATATTTAAGGTGATTTATTTGTATCTCATTAAGTATTACTTTTTGAGTAGTAGAACAATTGATGCCTAAACTTCGAAGGATCCGAATATAATCACATTCTCCTTGTTTAAATAAAACTTGGAATTATGATTGCAAGTGACGGATTACTTTAAGCATTTAACAGGCTCATTAAAATCGCAAGGATTTATTGTAGAAAAGTTATCAAACTTTGTTAATAATAGTTTGCATTCAGAAAAATGCAGTAACAATATTCGAGTTTTTTGCTCTATAACGTTCTTTCAACATCATGAAAACAACACTAATGCATGAGTATAGTATTATCATCAGCAAGATACCAAATTAGATTACATAAGTATTTTGAAAGGATAAAGTATTTTTTACAAAAGGCTATATGGAATAAATTAAAAATGTGACACACAACGGCTTAAATAAATTCATTCAGGAATTAAAAATTGTGTTCTTTTTCTATTTTTTTTAAATAACCATAATATTATTCATAAAAATCTAATAATAAAATAAGCTGCGCCTCAAATATATAAATTTATTGGTAAAGTGAACTACATATAACAATCACAAATATATTAAATAATAAACTGATTCTATTCAATGTACCAGTTTTTAAAATCACTTTAGGAACAAGTGAAGGTCGTCAGTACAGCACCCCAAGAATAACAGTACATTATAATAAATGGTGAGTTATAACAATTGACTTGAATGCTTTGAACAATAATAAACATTTTTGTTGAAGAATTGACTTTGGCATTCTCTAAGAGTAAAATGTTAAATATTACTTTCACGTTCTCTTTTCCAGGATTATGTTAATTCCATTTTGTGGTCTAAGTATTAAATCATTGACTGGATTAACATTATCAACAGTTTGCATCGATTTAATCTTGAAATTCTTAATGATGTAGGATAGTACAGTTTTTTCTTCATATAAGGCAAATTTTTGACCTAGAAGCAGATACATATTTAACATTTTTATTAGTTTGTTGAAGAAGAAATTATACCTATACAATTTCTTGGCCCAGCACTGAATGGAATGTAAGAGTAAGGATGGCGATCTTTGGAATTTTCTGGGAGGAATCTATCAGGATCAAATTTGTTCGGTTCCTGGAAATATTCTGGATTTCTGTGTACGTCATATATTAGTATACCGATCGAAGTTCCAGTGGGAATAGTGTATTTATCTAACATAAAGGATTGATTATTACTTTTATTAATGGAGTTCTCATTTGCAGTTGGTACCTATCTTAATATCTTGGGAAGTGATTCTGCCAATCCCTCCCACACTTGGATACAGTCTCAGGGACTCTTTGATTACTCGTTCCAAATATTTGAGATCATTTAGATTTGCGAAAGTTAAGGATTGGCCAACTTGTAGAATTTGGGAAACTTCTTCATATGCTTTTTCCTGTTGATAGTCATGTATAATTATCGTAATATAACAAGTAATATAAAGAACACTCACCTGAATATCAGTATGTAAGCCTAACAAAAAAATTGTCCAACTGATAGAAGCAGTAGTAGTGTCATGACCCTAAAATTACAATTAATTTAGAAAACTAATTGTTTATAAAAATGCAATACAGAAATTACTTCAAAGAGAAATGTATCTACTTCCTCTCTAATTTGTTTATCTGTCAGTGCTGCCCCATTTTGAGATAACTCAAGTAAAAGATCAAGGAAAGCTTTTTTTTTTTTCGCACCGATGTCATTTTCAGTTACATCATTTTGCTTTACGTCTTGTTGTTGCGACAAAACCTTTTTCCTTTCATTAATCACTCTAGATGTAGTATTGTGAAGAACAGAAACATATTCTAAAAATCGCGTTCCATGTTTAGTTTTATGATAGACCCAATCGAAACTTAACCAAATTCTTGGAATTCTGTGTATAATTTCTTCGCATATACCATAAATAGCATCAACATAAGTACTATGTTTTCGAGACATGGCATTAACTTGTATTCCCATCGCAGTTTCTGCAAGTTAAGAAGGTAGTGTTTATTAAATAAATAACAGCTATAAATATTTATGCCCTTACCGCATATTATATCTAATGCACATCGAGTAATATGTGGAAATATATTGAATGGTTTTCCATTTGCTTCTTTTTCTAAAATTTTCACAAGCATTTCGCTTTTTTCCACAAACACATCCATGAATGTTTCCAAAATTTTGAAATGAAAAGTTGGAGTTAACAATTTTCTGTGACGATGCCATTTTTCCCCTAAAAATATTATTATTAATGATAATAGGTTCAAATAACATTATAAATGATGATTGTCATAGATGTTAGTGTTGGACGAATTCGGAGTCAAACTCAAAACCACGTGCTATTCGCTGAATTACGGGGTTCTTACTACCGTAAGATATATAAAATTAGTATTGAAAATATGTGTATATTTTTTGGTATTTTTTGTAAAGTGTATTACTAATATCAGGTATATTTAAGAAACTTGGTACAATTTACGCATGGACTTTCTCGTAACGAAATAAAATAACGTAACGTAATAAAATTGTGTACCTAATCACTAAGAAAATAATAAAATTAATATTATATTACCTTTACTGGTCAATAAACCATCACCTAGCCATGGTGTAATGTATTTGTATGTAAAACCTTTTGAAATATGGGTTGAGTTGCTTAAAAATAACTAAAAAAAAAATAATTAAACAATAAAAAGAGAAATAATATACACTTTGCTATCTAATATTTAATTAAGTTCTTGTTGACAATTGCAAGAATTATGTGATAATTATTAATTGTTATTAATTGATAATATATTTAGATCAATTATTATTATTGAGGTATCAGTAGTACAGTTGCTAAGTCCTGGTGGGGTTTTATACTTGATCTACTTAGTTTTTTTTAGTTTAGCACATTAATCCTTCTTGCAAAGTTTAGCAGTCTGCCATCCATGTGTTTCCTTGGGAGTTCTCCTTTTGTGTTCACTAGCACAATAATTATATCATCACCTACTCAAATTTTCGGATTCTAAATAAAATGACAAGGTGATACGTGTTCCTCATTGCATAATCTGTAGCAGTCTAGCTATAATGATTCGATACTGTTTTGTCACTTCATAAAGTCTCAGGTTTCATTGTTGATGGCACTATGTGGACATTTTTAACAGTGTTTTTATGAGCTGCTAATTTGCTTCGGAGGACATGAAAAGCCATCGGTCCTGGCTGGTTGTCTAACATGTTACAACTCATTATTAATGCGTAATCTTCATATGGTATCATCTTAGAAAATGCATATTTTATGAATGTGTTTCTTCAGAGTACAGTATCTTGTCACATCTCAGATGAGCTACTTATTATATCTTTCACGATAAAGCCTATTTCTAGTGTTTTTGTTTTTGTATTTGTCTTTCATTATTCTTAATGCTGGTTCAGGCCCGATCATTCTGCTATACTTGTATGTTCAAGCATCCACGTCAACGTCATATTACTGTTATAGACGTTGGACTCTCCAGCATATAGCTCAGCTTAAAATACAGTAGTGTGTTTACCCAGAGACAATTGCATATTACATCTAGTAGTCCAGTCAATTCGTGATATGACGGTTCATTGTGAACAAACAGTTGTTTTGAGTTTCGTAAGGGCCGGCCGTGGGCGTAAAATTTAATTTTCGGAATGGGGGTGTTGCTATATAGCTGCCATATTGAATGTAAGGTGGTAAACTTCTTGATTTATCTCTATATCATTAATGGCAACAAATAATTTGTGAAGAACCGATACAATTCTACAAGTCTATCACTCTTATTATTAACTTTTCGAAGGTCAAATTAATAATGAAAAATTTTTGAGCAGCAAGTGACAAATCATAAAATATTTGGAGGCGATATAACTCGTCAATTTTTAATCCGACAATGTAAATGCTTCTTAGCTTTTATTTTTCTTTATTTATAACCTTTTTATCAATATTACCTCGAAAAGTTACTAATTAAAGTTATAGATAATTGTATTAACTACAAAGTACCCTTCATAAAATCTAAAAGCTAATTACGCTCTTAAAGTCAATATGACTGCCGAATGACAATACTTGTCCTGGACCCCGAGAAAATCGCCACATCACCTAAGTACACGGTTGTCTTTTTTTGAAACATGGGTAAACTGGCCAAATATAGCTGTGATGTAAACATAGAAGGGTTTTTGCAACTTATTTATTTCTCAACGTAAAATAAAACAACAAATTTGTTTATATCTTCACTATATTTATTTACAAAAATGTAAATGCTGTGACGCGTTTCGCTAACACTGTAGCTTTCTCAAACAGCGATGGTATAATAACTACTCTACAAGTGAAATACGTATTTGTTTGGCAATTGCAAGTATATATGACTCACAAAACAAAAAAGAGAAAAGAAGACAGGGGGTGGGAAAGACATACGAGGCACTTCATCACAATAGGCACACGGAAAAAACCCTAAACGAATAAGTTTAGTAATGGAGAACGGTTAATATCTAGTTGGTCATTAAGTAAATTCCCAGAATTTTTGTTTTTATTTATTTCAAGGGCTTCTAAGAGATTTAATTTATGAGATTTATTTTGTACATGTAAAATTTCAAACTCCGGATCAAACAAATGGTTTTCTGATATTAAGTGATTTGAGTAATTAGAATCTAGTTTTTTGTTATCATAACTACGTTTATGTTCTGAAATTCTAGTTTTGAAGTTTCTGAACGTTCTCCCAATATAAATTTTGTCACAATTACTACCACATTTTAATTTATATACTCCAGATTTATTAAATTTTGACGGTTTGGATTTACTGTTTTTAATGAACCTAGATAAATTGTTATCTGTTTTAAGGCATATATTTAGGTCTAAAGTTCCTAAAAATGTTTTAATTTTAACTGAGGGTTTACCTATGTATGTTAAACATTTATATTGATTATTTTTATTTTTATCCAAGGGGAATATTTCATATAAAGTTTGTTTGTGCGTTTTCTTAGCTATGATATTATCAATTAACTTTGGGTCGTAGTTATTATTAACTGCTATTTGTTTAATAATATTTAGTTCTTTGTTATAGTTATTAGTAGTTAAGGGAGTTGTTAGAAGTCACACACTGATATAACAATTCATAACAGTTCAGCCCACCCACATAGCCATAAATTA
Source organism: Amphimallon solstitiale (assembly GCA_963170755.1). Classification (NCBI taxonomy): domain Eukaryota; kingdom Metazoa; phylum Arthropoda; class Insecta; order Coleoptera; family Scarabaeidae; genus Amphimallon; species Amphimallon solstitiale. The sequence continues at coordinate 111,757,510 of OY720676.1, forward strand.
GCAGCGTACAATAGTATGATACACAGACTTCTAACAACTCCCTTAACTACTAATAACTATAACAAAGAACTAAATATTATTAAACAAATAGCAGTTAATAATAACTACGACCCAAAGTTAATTGATAATATCATAGCTAAGAAAACGCACAAACAAACTTTATATGAAATATTCCCCTTGGATAAAAATAAAAATAATCAATATAAATGTTTAACATACATAGGTAAACCCTCAGTTAAAATTAAAACATTTTTAGAAACTTTAGACCTAAATATATGCCTTAAAACAGATAACAATTTATCTAGGTTCATTAAAAACAGTAAATCCAAACCGTCAAAATTTAATAAATCTGGAGTATATAAATTAAAATGTGGTAGTAATTGTGACAAAATTTATATTGGGAGAACGTTCAGAAACTTCAAAACTAGAATTACAGAACATAAACGTAGTTATGATAACAAAAAACTAGATTCTAATTACTCAAATCACTTAATATCAGAAAACCATTTGTTTGATCCGGAGTTTGAAATTTTACATGTACAAAATAAATCTCATAAATTAAATCTCTTAGAAGCCCTTGAAATAAATAAAAACAAAAATTCTGGGAATTTACTTAATGACCAACTAGATATTAACCGTTCTCCATTACTAAACTTATTCGTTTAGGGTTTTTTCCGTGTGCCTATTGTGATGAAGTGCCTCGTATGTCTTTCCCACCCCCTGTCTTCTTTTCTCTTTTTTGTTTTGTGAGTCATATATACTTGCAATTGCCAAACATATACGTATTTCACTTGTAGAGTAGTTATTATACCATCGCTGTTTGAGAAAGCTACAGTGTTAGCGAAACGCGTCACAGCATTTACATTTTTGTAAATAAATATAGTGAAGATATAAACAAATTTGTTGTTTTATTTTACGTTGAGTTCAATGGATCTTCACCAAGTAAAAGCCACATCTATCCAATTATTTATTTCTGTTTGTAGAAACCATTCTATAGTTTTTAATATAATGAGCTCTCAAATCTAAAATTCTTTGATTTTTACTTTATGGTATTTTAAATCTAATTTAACTCGATGAAAAACAGTATGTGTAGCATACTTACTTCTATGTACTTTGGATCAGACAGTTGTACACCAGGAACTCCTCCAAGCCAAACTCGGAAGATAGGACCGTGAGTTTTGACAAGTTTTCGACTATATTGAAACCTTTCTGAGAATAAATATTAGTTATGACCATTGAATAGTTAAAATAGATAGCCTAGAAGTAGCACTAATATAACAGAGTAAGTAATTTATTTATGAATAAATGTAAAAAATATGTTAATCTAAGTTAATTTTAGATTTAATACAACAACGATTAATATTCGTATATTCGTTTATAACATGATATTTGTGCGAATTAATATTCTTATTGATGACTGATATTAAACAAAAACTGAGAAATCGCCTGTTTCCTTTGTCAGTTCAGTGTTTCTTGGCTACTTTTCATCAAAAAATGATCGAGTTTCAACATTCCATCACTTGATGTTTCAATAAGTTTTAATTTTGTGTTTGTTGGAATGCCAGCATGTTGGACTGATGTTAAAAAGTGATTCATTAGCCATCTGTAATTGTTTTGACTGGTTTGAATTTAATTTGGCAAATATTCAGAAAGCCGTTGTTTTAAATTGCACAAAGTAACTTGAATGCCTAAAAAACTTAGGCAGTTTTATCATATTATTCTGATTTCTCATCTTGGAAGTACATTAACAGTTCTATTTTTAGCTGAAAAACTCCTTTCAAAACGTTTTCCTTCGAAAATCATCTTAATTCTGTGTGATAAAGTAGATTTTGAACCCACGTCTTCACAAATTTTTCTGAAGATACGAGTTTATAATGCTTTTTGATAGAATTTTCAACTACAATGATACTTTTCATAACACAATCCATTTCGAAAATTAAATAATTCGATGAAATAGCTTCTCGGTTTAAGAATCTGACAATAAGACCAGATCGATGTCCTGTTACAGATTTGGCACCTTACGTGCATATATCTACGCATTTCATTCAGCCAATATCGTATTTACATATACAGTGCATAAAAGTCTAAATTTTTTTCCGGTGGTACAGGTCTCTAATGGCGTACAAAATAAAATATCTTCTGTGATATTATTGCTTGTGTTGGATTTTACGAAAGCTGTAGACTGACCAGAGTTAGAGATATCTGTAGATTGGGTGTTCTGTAGAAGGAAGTACCTACATTTCATGATGTTTTTAAAAATTAGTGCTATGTCACTTATTCTCTTTTGGACAGTATTATCGTAGAGCGTTTACAGCAATTTGTATTTTCACCACTTTAATTTAAGTATGTGGCTTACTGGTTTTTGCAATGGGATATGCAATTCGATAATTCGCTAGTAATGCTTTTTAATTATTTGTTGTTGATGATGTGAAAGTGCTTTGTTGCCTGTGGATAGAGGCTACTTTTCTTTCAAAGAATTCTAAAATCTTGTCTTTTTTTCTGGATGTTTGTTATTTAAATGGCGAAGTAGCAATAGTGATTTCACACTTCTTCTAACAGAAAACAACGGAAAAAAACCATATTTAAAGTATTTCTCACTGTACAATCTTTTCTTCTTTATATCCTTGGCACTTTGGGGCGTAGTTAGTTATAACGATCTTTTAAAAATATGTCCGTGTTTAGCAAAGCAGTATATCACCAAATGACGCTTCAGCGAACATTTCGCAGATGATGATTTCCGAAAGTCCAGAGAGATCATGTGCTATTTGATCATAGATGGAGCAACTAAAACACATTTACATCAAATTTAATTGCGCGATGTTGTTGTTTTATTTTCTACAAATAAAATTCAATATATTGTAACGAAACAAGCCCACAAAAGAAGCAGACATCCGGGCGACGACAAAAAAACGTACCGGTAAACAAGTCGTAAATCAACTGCACTCATGTACTACGTCGGCGACAGAAAGTCTGGAATATGGTAGAAGAGAGCCAGAATTTGCTGGCATATCTCTAGACCCTTTGTCTACAGATATAAATACCACCGGTGGGATAAGGTGATAGATATAAATACGTGTGTTAATTTATTCGTAGTAGTTTTAAGTGCGTTACATTTACTTTATATTTTTATATTGTGATTAGTTTTAAGTGTGAAAATATGCAGACAGTTTTAAAACATTTGCACGAGTTGTTCATTCGACCCCGAAAACGTAACAATATAATAAAAAGGCGGTTGCGATTTTTTTTTTTTACCAAATACGAGTCGCATTTTAAAAAAGTTTGGAAAACACTGCTCTAGAAAATAGACAGACTAATTGAACTATGCTATATATACTACTTATGCAGGACGGATGATTCTAGGCTTATTAGACAGGAAATCAAGTATTTCAATACTGAATGTTATTCCACGCAATAAAAAATATATTGTGTATACAGGATGTTTCAGAAGGCAGTGTCAGATCAAGGTTATGTTTGTTTTAAATGGAACGTTAGACTGGTTTGTGAAACGACGTGTATAAAATAGACAACAGAACAACATTCAGTATTAAAACATTTGATTGAGTGCTGTACTATGTTTATATAATCTAATAAAATGAACTCTTCCCAAACCGGTAAACCTGATGGGGGCGGGGAATCAATTGAAGATGATTCAAGATGCGAAAGGCCTGCTGGACCAAGAACCAATGAAATCGTCAAGGATAGTAGCGTTAGCAGATCGAAGAATAAGAATATGAATGATTGACAATGCATTAAGGATATTGAAAGTTACAGTATTTAAATTATGAAGGAAAATTTGGGAATGAATAAAGTCTCACTATATTGAATTTCTAAATTGCTTACCCTCGAATAAATATTGTGCAGGCATCATTTTTGCGAAGAAAACTTGGTAGGTTTGGCTGACTTTCTTCGACAATTATAAGTGACGTAGGTATATTGGGTATATCACTAGTATTTACTGACAAAACAAGAATCTATGCAGTTGGGTGACAAAGGAACTCCACAGCCAAAAAAGGCGAGAATTCATTAAAAATAACGACAGTGTTTTGGTGTATAAGAAGAGGTTCTACAGGAGATGTTTACAAGAAAACAGTAAGAATTTTGAAAACGTCATACATTAAAGAAGGCCCTATATTTGTGATCTGTACTGCTTCATGACAATTGTCACAAAGCTCTCCAAGTCCGCGAAGTAATTTCACAAAGACGGCTATGTAAAGATGAAACTATACCCCACAGTTCTCTCCATATTTGGCATCGAGTGACTACCTATTGTCTCTTTCCTAAATTAAAAAGATACCATTTTTCTTCGGATAAGTAATTGTAATATGTGATGTACGATTTTTTTGGAGGCGTAGTCTTATTGGAAAACACATTAAATGTGTTACCGTTATTTGATATCTTGAAATAAAATATTACTTTTCGCAAAACTCTTTTCTATAGCTAAACAAAAATGTAAAAATCTCCCATGCAAAATCTTCTCACAAAGTTCTGTAACTCGATATTTCGTGTTCACACATTTATTTATAATTAGAAGAAACTAATACACAGTCAAGACAAAATATTTCTCACTACTTCATACTAATACTAAAATTTTATTATTTTATAAATAATTATTTCACTGAATTTTATGGATACTCTTAATTTTTGAAAATTTAAGTTTCATTTAAAGTTTTTATAAGTGCAACGATTAACTGATATGTATTATTTCTTTTACCTCGTAAGATTTATAAATGAAGAAGAGAAGATAACCTTGTGTACTTAATAGTTTGCAAACATATCTTGAAGGAAGCATTATAAAGGTTGATAACATTGTTTGACATAGAAAACAATGCAATTTTTAAAAATTGATAAGTGCTTTTATGTAGAAGTTTGGATCAATAAAATTAAATAATAATAGCTGTAGGGAGCCTGGGGATGATTAAACCATGGGGAAGATTCAACCACCAGCTTTTTTTCCTAACCAGTTTGAATTTCGCGGGCGATTTGGCTATTTAAACGCGAAGTTTTAGTGTATTGTTGGCGTGCATAGCGAATAGTGGTCGGCTCGCAAAAACCGGATTTTTTACAATACAACGTGGAAATCGGCATTTTTTAAGGAAACATTTTGAAAATATTTAATATTGTGCTATGCCTTGATGCTTCTAAATAATATTTTTTGGTAAAGCCATCAACATTAGCATTGTTTTCGCCATACATTCCAGTATATAACATAACCTTAAAAAAATACGTGATTTGTATCTCTTGATTTAAATAAAAATTGGTACCATGGGGTAGATTCAACCAGATGTTGTAGGGTAGATTCAACCATGGTTGAAACTACCCCATTTTATTTTATCTCTTGCAATACAAAAATATGTTGTAGATGCCACGTGTGTATTTGCGAAAAACCAACCGAGAGGTCAATGAAAATGCCATGACACAGGCACTTAAGGACTATTTTCGAAAAAAGAATCTATTCGAGGTACTGCAAGGCAATATGATGTACACAGGGATACCTTGATGTCCAGAATTAAAAAAGTAAAGAAAGAGGGAAAGGAAGATATGTATTCCAAATCATCGGATTCAGGACTCTCAGACGATGATAACAAGGAAGAGAGAAAGTTCCAAAGTAAATATTCAGTAAACCAAGTGTTTTCTATCACTGAAGAGGAAAATTTAGCAAAATATATAAAAAGATCATCAACTCTACATTATGGCTTGTCATTTAGACAAATTCGAAGTCTAGCATTTGAATATGCAACCAAAATACCATCTTGTAGAATGCCGGCTAAATGGAGAGAGAATAAAACGGCAGGTGGGTGGGACAAATAAAATATCAACAATTTTTAACTGTTCGTATAACTGCAATCGCGTGCGGAAAAATTATACCTTAGGAAAATAACTATTTCTTTTAAGAAAATTAATTTGGACATTAAAAAGTATTTTTGACATCGGATTTGTTTTAGGTGTCGACTGGTTGTATGGGTTTATGGCAAGACGTTCCGATTTATCTCTTAGGAAACCAGAGAGCACAAGCATCCTCCGATCCACTGGATTTAATAGAGACAGGGTCAATGAATTTTTCGACAACTATTGTTCTTTGTTAGAAAAATACAAATTCACAGGAGGTCAAATCTTCAACTTGGATGAAAGTGGTGTTACCACTGTTATCAGGCCTCCACGCATTGTCGCTGAAAAAGGCAAGAAACAAGTCGGTCAAATTGCCTCGGGAGAAAGAGGAGAGTTGGTAACATTTGTTGGACTCATTAATGCTTTAGGAAATGCACTTCCACCTGTCTACGTTGCGCCACGAATGCGAAACCCTGAAGAATATATCACAGGAGCACCTGAATCATCTTTAATCTTAAATATTAAGTCTGGTTGGATGACCAAGGATCTTTTTTTAAAAGTATTGGAGCATCTTCAAATGCACACCCATTGTTCTAAGGAGCAACCAATTTCGTTACTCCTAGATAACCACGAGTCACATGTGTCCTATGATTCAATTAGATATTGTAAAGACAATGGAATTTCTCTTTTATCATTTCCACCACACTCCACGCATCGACTGCAACCTTTAGATGTGGGGGTGTTTGGGCCATTTAAAGCATCATTAGTGGTTGCATTCGACGACTGGTTACTCTCCAACCCAGGCAAATCTATAACAATACGAAATATTGGCAGTTTGTCGAATACAGCTTTTAAGCGAGCATTCTCCATGTCAAATATTACCAACGCATTTAAAAAAGCGGGTATTTGGCCTGTTAACCGTCAAATATTCACCGACGATGATTTTGCTCCCAGTATCGTGACATATAGACAAAAAACATCAATGGGCGAAATTTTGTCCGAAACTAATTGCCAACAAGTAAATGCTGAAAGTGAGGAGGCTCACAAAACACTAACTGATGCTCAAAATATGCCATCGACTTCAAAAGCCGAAGACAACGAAATTCCATCTGAAAAGAAGAGAAACTTGTTACCGGAAGATATTAAGCCTTTTCCAAACGCTACAAGAGATAACAAGAAGAAAGGAAATAGGCAGTCCAAATCAAAAATTTACACGTCAACTCCCATAATGGACGAAATAAAGCAAAGTCAAAAGGAGAAACTTAGAAAGCAGTCCTTAAAAACATCAAAACTAACTAGACGTAAAGTTCTAGTGGAAACCGATGAAGAAACTGATAGCAATGCCTCTATAGAACTATTGACTCTGATCTAGATTCGTCTTTGGACGAATTTCCAATATTTATGGAAAAAGAGTTCGTTATTAATGTTAAAGACTTTGTGCTGGCGAAATTTTGTTCTAAAACATCCACGGTGTATTACATAGGCCAGGTTTTATCAAAAGATTTATGTGAGTACAAAATTAAGTTCTTACGACGTAAACATAACTCAAATACCTTCTCATTTCCAATTGTTGATGATATCGTAAACGTGGAACGAGATAATATTCTAATGGTGCTTCCAACACCACAAAACTCTGGTACGACGAGAACTGCCTCTTTGTACAAATTTAAATTAAGGGCTGGGATGTGCGTTAACCTTTTTAGTTTATTAATAAAAAAATGTTAGTTTATATATTTGCATTAGTTTGCATTAGTTAATGTTCGTTCTAAGTTACTATATAAGAACAATAAGTTAAGTTTATGATTTCTTTTGTGTTTTAAACGATTAGAGTGATGTATTTTGAACATTCCAAATAAATACTAAACTTATTTAAAATGATTTTTTCTTCGGTTGAATCATCCCTATGGAGCGGTTTAATCAACCCCATCACTGGGGTAGATACAACCATATGTCACATTTTTTTTCAAACCATGTTAAGCAAAAACCCTTGTTTCAAATCTAAGTTTTGCCTGAATTTTAGATGTAATATATCCCAAAACACATTCAAATGCCAAAATCCTGGAATCCTTTGACTCTATTTTTGAAATAAAAATAGAATTGTGCAAAATGGTTGATTCATCCCCAGGCTCCCTACTAAGATTTTAAGATCATTTTAATTAATTGTGCGAAATGGCTAATACGATAAAAATATGTGTAGTCATATTTCGACTTGCCTATTAATCATGATGAACACATTATTCATTACTAGTTATCATAATATTATAATTTCATTTTATTTATGCCTTTTTATCTAGATGAATATCCATAGAATAAACACATTACTAAGAATGTCTAGACAGTATTATATTTACGTAAAACATCATAGTTCAACACAGCTGACTATTTTAAATCTCCATATATGATAATTATAGTAGCTTTTAGTAATATTTTACGTATTAATTAAAATAATTGTTATATCTACAGCTATGTCGCCATAACCGACCATCGATTGCACTATGGTTTGTAGGACCCCATTTCTTTTTCCTTTGTTATAAATCACATTTCTTTCACTCGCTGTGAATAGTAAATGCCCCGAACCTACGAGGAAAGAATAGAACAGGAGAGATAATAAACTGGTGGGGAAATAGGTATTATTTAGACGAAAGTTACCACTTTAGGGCAGGCCAGTTATGGCAATATTGACCAATCATAATTTATAAAATGAGTATTTTGAATAACTTGTCATATATCTGACATGTTTAATTATGTGTACAATGGCGTAACATACATATTCTAGGCATGTTTTTTTATGTTTTCTTTAATATAGTTAGAATAAATGTTACTATATTAAAAAGGATTGAAAAAGTAATGCACTCACGATATTTCTTTAATTATTATTGCACTAAGAACCTATTTTAAATGATTTTCGAGAACATACGAACGCCTATGCATTGCGGCGGCCATATTGAGTTACCACTTTGGACAAATATTATTTTTAAGGAGACTCTCTCCTGTTCTATTCTTTCCTCGTAGCCCCGAACATACCCGTTTTATATCTACATACTTGATCTACTTCTTTGCATTCACATCCCTTCTACCTGCCATACGTTGAGGAAGTAGAAACTTGCGGCAGCCGCTTCGGTTCATGAGAGTAAAGCTCCAAACAACAACAATATTTGTGTTTTTGACTATTTTGCTTGAAGTACTATTTTACTTTTATGCAGATATAGATTTTTTAATCTATTTAATTTAAAATACATAAAGTCTTTTGGAAGTATTTGAAATGTAATAGAAATTATATGCATAAAATGAGATGTAAATTCGTAAATTTCAATTGACTTATAAAAGTTTGGCGTAGTTTGGCGGTGATAATTTTTGCATTAATGTACTTAGTAGTTTCTAAAGATTATTTGAATACATATTTTACCTGCAACTATTTTGCACTTTTGACAAATGATTTTTTCTCTATAGATGCATCCTTTCTCGATCTGTGGTTACAATAAGGTGCCAAGGATGAGAAATTTGGAGTAATTTATAATTACGTAAGGCAGAGGATGAGGAAGAAAATAATTCATCTAATGAGAAAAATATTATAGATAAAATACTTCGTTTATGCCGCCACTTTAATCAAAAATGGTGTCAAGCTCATTGTCTAGAGCATTGTTTTAAGAAGAAAAATTATGTTTGGTTGAAAGTATTTTTTTTATCGAAACAGAAGAGTCGACATCAATGCGCCGGCCGCGACTCACATTTTCAGAAAAATCGAGATGGTCTGAGAGGAGGCAAGCTTCGAAATTGTCACACGAAAAAGAGCTTCAGTTACCTTTAATAGTTTAAGCTGCAGGAATGGTGGCTTGTCAAAAATGAAACCTCGATTTGGCGACGATTTTAAAAGTAGTACCAAGACTAAAACTTGACCTGAAAAAATACGAAAAAGTTTTTCTCCCAAAAAATTCCAGGAGTTATTTCAATGCTGATAAAAACGAAATTATAAGAAGGAAATCAAGAAAAGCAAGTTGACGGTGACAAACAAGACGAACATGAGGACGACGACGACGAAGAACAAGATTACATAGATGAATAAAGAGATGTTTAAGAAAAAATACTTCCCATTTATTAGACGATGTAGAATTAGAAAATGAATTATAAAAACTGTGTAAATAAAAGTTTATAGTGCTGATTGTTATTGTAATTTAGGTACGTATAGGCACTAACAACTAGTTTCGTTTTATTACAAACTACCATAGAATAAGTTTATACTGACTAGTTTTTTTTATTGTGCAATGTTCAAACTTTTGGCGAAAAAATTAGGTACGAGAAACAATAGTGGGGAATATAAATAACCATTACACCAGTTTCAAAAATAAAATATACCGTCTGATAATATACTATCTCCAAAACAATAATATAGAAATATTTCTTTAGTTGCTGTGCTAGTTTACTAACAAACTGCATTAGTATTTCCCAGTACTTGTTCTTTTTTTTTGGAAAAAAGTTGAATACCTCTGAAAATGTAAAGTTATCTCTGGTTCCCTATATACTTTTGAAGACCGGTCGTTTTGACAGCAGTTATTATATAATTGTAATACTAGATTATTAAATTATACTCCTACATCTTTATATACTATATTGATTTTTAAAAAGCTAAAACAAATAATACACACGCTTCTACAAACATACCAACTTATCACTGTATATTTGCTAATAGATAGCAGCTGCAGTTGCGAAGATTATAATTTCCAATAATTCTTTTGCACAAAAAAAAATTCATTCAATGTTATCGCTATGCTTAATTATAATTGTTATTAATAACGCTTACCCTCTTTCTTCATAAATAAAAATGGTAAAGTTGTCCCAATAAATGGATATGATTTAGGTCCAGGAAGTTGATTGATTAATGTTTTTACCCTGTTACTATTATTGTTTGTAAAGTAAAGCCATATAAACACCGCTAGAGTAATTAGCAAAATAGCAGCTATTATATCCATGTTTACTGTGATAACACTATAGTTACTACTGATTTCATTCAATCATCTGTTGTATATATACCCAAATACAATATGTACTTAATGTAAACGTGAAGTGACATTTTCGGGCCGGTGAGACTCCAGCATAGATAAACCGGTAATGTTTAGATATTTTTTAAGCAAATAGATATTAGTTGTAACATAAAATCGTGCACTGTAAATTAATTTAATGAATTATAACATACATTTTGAAGATGAAATTTACTTATAGATTTTGATACATATAAGTGCATTGTGCATTTATTATTACTTTATTACAATTAGTGAAAGTTGTCATTGACAATTAATTGTTAAAAAATTAAGAAATCCGATTATTTTAAAATCGGACACTTGAAATCTTACTTGAAGAAAAGTTATTCATTTGTGGGATTCTTTAACTCAATAAACCTTTGGAATAGTGATAATAATAATAATACTATAATAGTTCATTCATAGTTCAACAGTTTTTCAAAAACAAAAAAAAATTACAACTAGACATACATACATATGCCTATGTGAAAAAAAACAACAAATTACACAATTAAACATTAATTGAAGAATTAAATAATCATGGTAGTGCAACCAGGTACATTCTTAAGAAAGGAGAGCTGAGCAGCAAGTTCAGAATGGGAAATGATAAAATTACAACCATGAAAAATTTTCCACATAAAACGCGTCGTAGACTCAGGGACTGCAGGTCATATCTTTCCAAAAGAGAAATGTAGTTAATGTTTCTCACAAGTACACTGCATTCATTCTAAATGAGAAAAATGTCAGAAATCGCCGCTGAATCTTCTCAAACGCAGGTTGGTGGAAGCAGAATTGCAATTATCAGTTATATGCGTAACGAAGCTCAATTGTGAATCGAAGGTTACGCCTAGATATATGAATCTTTATATAATGTTGGAATTACCACAACATTGTCTAAAAATTCATTATTAATTAAATAAATTGCCACGATAGAACAGAATAGCATTTGTTGATATTTACTGTGACCTTATAATCGGAGCACCAGTCAGCAAGAATGGACTAGTTTTGCTGTACATTAGAGATATCATGCCATGTTCTTGTATCTTCAAGTCATCAGCGTAAGCGAGGACTCGTTAATGGTGTTACTAGGTTATTTCTAAAAACAAAGAATGAAGTAAACCTAAGTTGAACTCTTGTGCACCCTAGAAGTAGAAGAAAATTCAAAATATCTATAATCATTATAAGATACGTAATTTAATCGATTGTGTAAATGAGTATAAAAATTCTAGATGAGAAAAAAGTATAATAATATCTAATTAATTTAAATATATAATGCAATTAACATTTTATGACTTTATCCTAATTTAATATTAAGCGTCTTTGGAGAATTTATTCTTCCAAACTATAAAAATTGTCAAAATTCTTAAAATTCATATTAGGTAAAACTGTTGTTCTTTAGAAACTCAGCAGGTTTAGCGGATAATTTGTTGTACTCTTCATAAATAGTGAATTCCAGATATATTTATTGGCATATCTAGTCGTAATAATGGTAAATAATTGTCAAATGCCACAATTTTTGCTATAGAAACCAACTCTCACTCGTTATAAAAAGGACTCATTATGTCTGTACACACCTAAATCAGAGTCTACTCGTACTACTACTGTCAGTTATATTTTATGTATTCGAAAATGCTTTAGGAATTATTATATATGTTTTGCTCCGTCTTTCTAATTAGAATAAATGAAAAGAATTAAAAATGAGGATTTTTATTAGAAAACAGTAATAAGCGTTGCTAGATATGCCTTTGTTTCAATTATGTCTTTCTTTCTACAAGGGTCATTCAATATCTAATGCCTCCTATTTATTCTACCTAAATAATGTTAGTTAAGTGAAAAATTTGAATCTGGCGCTATTCCTCAAACCTTCTTCTACAATCCACTACAATAGTAACTTTCTGCGTTAACAAGTGATAGCATTGCAGTCGCTTGTAAAATGGACGACTCAGGACGACATCGAAATGCCCATTTGCATGCATGGAAGACTGAAAAATGTGTACGGTGATGTAATAGTGGATGTCAGCACTGTTAGACGATGGGTTCCCCGCTGTCATTCATCTGCAATCATCAGGCGGTCACCACGAATGAATGTTGCGTGGAGTCATTGCAGTCAACGGCTTGCCGCTCCGCTTTTCGTCAACCAACAGTATTTGTCCTTCAGCTTCGTTACAGCAGCGAACCCATCGTCTAACTGTGCTGACATCCACTGTTGCGTCAGCGTACACATTTTCAGTCTTCTATGAATGCGAATGGGCATTTCACCTTCTGCATTCATGAATGCAATTACAGAACGCTGTTTGATACGAACATCGATGTCGGCCATTTTGCAAACGACTGCAGTGCTGCCACATGTTGACGCAGAAAGTTACTATTGCAGTGGATTGTAGAATATGGTTCGAGGAATAGCGCCAATTCATTTTTTTTTACTTAACTTACTTTATTTAGGTAGAAAAAATAGGGGGCATTAGATATTGACTGACATAATATATAAAGTTTTAAATGAAAATTTGTTGACATAATAAATTTATGTGTGATAAATCAAAGTACAACTCATTTACTTATCTAAAGTGTATTAAAACATACGATATATATCACAATTCTAAGAAAACATCATTGCACTCGTTTTTAAGTGAGCTATTTAAAGAACTAATCATATACCTACTCTATATTTTATTCAAAAAAGGAAGATCATAATGAGTTTTGGAGTAAACCGAGAGTACTGTAAGGCTGAATATATTATAGGATATATTATCTGCATATAAATATTTTCTATTTATACGCCTGTATGTGCGCGTGAAAGCCCGCGACTTAGATACAGATAATTCTTAATTAATAATTGAACTTCTATTATTTAGATATATCGTATTTAAACATTGAATCAACGTTTATAGTTATACTGTAAACTTCTTCAATTAAAAGCAAATTATTTACCAACTGGTTTACTAACATTAATTATATATAGGTAGGTACATATGTATATTTTTGTGCACTACATGTGATGAAATTTGCTCTTTGGACTTACTTCCTCATCAAAAATAATGAGTCAATGAAGATGACTTGGAGAATTTGCAAGTCATCTTCGGTGAATATTCTAAATTCTGATAATGTGTAAATGTAAAAATCTGTCTATATGGTATAAATGTTGAAGCGAAATGGTCATATTTTAGTCTATATTTTCTGACAAGCAAAAAAATATTTGCGCTGTGTAAATACTACAACATATACTTAACAGATAAAAAATTATACTTTGATCTTTGAAAGTGTTTGCGGATTTAATAAACGCACCATTCTCTTGAATCTTTGAACTTTTGGTAATTAGGGATTGATATTACTTTGTACTTTGTAATTTTATACATGTAGGTGTACTTGTTTAATTATGTTAATTTGAATCTGCACAATATGTTTACGACTAATAATCACCGATGTGGGAAAATTAGAAATATTGTGTTTAATTATTGTTTGTGCAACCATTGCTGTAATAATTACAATATTTAATCTCAAAATCCAAGAACATAATTCCACCATAGACATGAAATTCTTATTTAATTTTTTTCCTTATTTGTGGAATTGAAAAAAAAAAAAATTTATAATATATAGCTCATATCAATAATTTAACTATTTTAAACATTATTCAGAATATACAGTATGTGTCAATTTTCATTAGCCATAGGCGATTAATCCATACAGTACGTGGCAACATAGTACCCATATATATAATACTACTATATTGCGTGTGTTGTATATTGATAATGTGTAATTTTTCGTCCCAACTAAGAGAGATAGAATTGGAGTATTGCCTGTTCTGCACATGCGTCGACTCAAAATGTCCATTTTGAAATTTACGAAATGACAGATAAACTGAAATTAGTATATTATGCAATGAGCATTTAATGATAGCTATTAAGACACGAGTAAGAAAATTACAATACGAGGCGAAGCCGAGTATTGTAATGAATACGAGTGTCTTAATAGCCATTAAATGCGAGTTGCATACACTATTTTTTCTACGACCCCATAATAAAACATTATTTTTTGAACATTCTATATCATAAATTGAGGTTAAAATTTTACATGCACCATTGCGAGTTTAGCTGGTAATAAATTGTTGGTGGTTACTAAGGCTTGTTCCATAATTTCTGGTGGATTCAAATTTTACATTTCACTGTCATTATCCCTCATTTTTACCGTTTGTATTTTCAAAAAAGCACAAATTTTAAGTACTTACTTGTAAATTGCAGAGAACTGTCACATCTATTTAATTTGTATATCTGACAGATATGCAGTCGCCATATTGAATATTGTTTGAATATTCGAATGTCGCATATTTATTGGATATAAACTTGTATCGTAATGAAAAATCTGTATTCCTATTGGATATAAACTTGTAACATAATGAAAATCTGTATCGTAATGGACATCGTTAAAGTACAGGTTCGGCATATCTAATAATACAATTAAAGTATGGGAGTAGAAAATAGTTATTTATGTACCAAGTCAGTAAAGTGATACTTTATCGAACGAGTCTGATTTACGAGCCAAGCGAGTGAAGCGAGCGCGGCGAGTAAAAGACGAGTTCGATAAAGGTACTTTACTGACGTGGTGCATACAAAATTTTATCGCCAACCGTGAAAATTGTTAATTTTAAAAATAAAGATATAATAACTTATGACAGTTTATGACAGTGACAAACGATTTATGTTTAGAGTCATCAGTCATGGCTACGTTGACAGATATTAGCGGCAGGTAAAGTACTTTATTGTACAGTACGATAAAGTGTTTGTTTACCTCCGTAAAACGCTATGGTAACGCATCACTTTACTGACGGTTGGCGATAAACATAATTATAACCTCTGATTTAAATTGACATCTATATCTATAATATTACAGAAAGCCTACGCAAAGTTGTGTTTTATGAATTCAGTTTTGTGCAAGTTTATTTCATCGGTGAATTTGTAGAATTACTCAGAAAATACGAAGTAGAATAAATAAACGATATGAAGGCTGATTCCAGTGAATTATTAAAAGAAAAACTTGTGAAGTTATAACTTCTGCGTTGATTTTTACGTGCTCACTGGAATATGTGAAATTATATTATTAAATGTAAATACCCGTCCTTCCATTTCGACTAACAGAAAAGATTTTGAACAGAGAAACTTGTGAACTTATAACTAATACATTGATTTGTACATCTTTATTGGTATATGTAAAATTATATTATTAAATGTAAATACCGATCGTTTCATTTCGTCTTATTGAAAAGATTTTGAACAGAAAATCTTGTGTACATTATGAGTGTGTGCTTATTGATGTGTGTGCAATTATTGAACATTAATACTGCTTGTTTCATTTTGACTTACAGAAAACACATAAATTAATGTTTTATATACACAATCGAATATATTCAGGTATGTTTTATATGTCAGATTGTATTATATTTCAACATATATTTTTGCTTGTATTTTTAAGCTTAAGAATGCAAATAAAATTACTAAAATTACTGTGTTTAATATTTTGGCTATATGTAAGAATAAAACAACATCTATTTTATATTTGTCTACGTACATTATTCAATATAATGTCGCATAATCAACAATGCACAAAACTAATTAAATTCCTGTATTTAACTCTGTGTCGAGATATACACTGAAACATGAATGTTTTAGCAAAAGTCGTGGAATTAATCACCATTACATTTTTGTAATTGAATATAATTTTTATTATTGTTAACTTTTTTTTAAAATCTAGAATGATTAAGCCATTCATGAAAATAAAAACGTGATAGTGTTATTTACGGCCATATGGTAGCAAAGAATATAAACAAACAATTACCAACTCTGATACCCTTGAATTTCTTTAGTGTCTGTAATAGCATATTCGTAATCAATACATTTTTCTTTATGTGTATGTCTCATAAACTGAGATGAGTAGAAATGAGACTTGCAAATAATTTATATTATTGCTTGTAAAAAAGTATGTTGATGTTGTATTTGATTCAATAATTACATGAATGAGCAAAGTTCAATTTCTACTTACGAAGTAAAAAATTAAATTTTATTTTATTTATGTTCAGAAATCTATTTTGTATATACTTCTTGGAATTAAAACAAAACAAAAATTATTATGAAATATAAATATTTGTATAAATTAATAGATACATACAAATTTATAAAATTATAAAAAAGATTTAGAGAATGTAGCAATATCATAAAAACAGGAATACTGTTTGATGCCGTGCTTATCTTGCCGTTTATAACACTGCACTATTTACTTCCACAATGTTGGGAAAAGTTCAGAAGAACTCATCACACATTGTTTTGGCAAAATTCTTTTAAACTAAAACATATTTTATTGGAAATTTAAATATAAAATACATTCTATATGTGTTTGATTACAATTTAGTGACAGATACTACGATACATATTTAGCAAAGTACAAATTAGAAAAAAACACTTCACTATCTTATAAATAATGTGTTCATCCTTCAAGTTATTTTCACAATCAGTGATGCATCATAGCATAAATTCCAATAACCGGCCCAATCTCTTCTCAAAATACCCAAACTCGGCATATTATTATCTCATATCATATGGGATCTGTGGATTCCGTGGTGGACATGTCAAACTTCTTCAACTTTCTATGAACACATGTATTTTCTATTAGATGTATGTCAAAAAAATTAGAAGGTTGTGGCAAAAAGATTGGTATGTGTCTCTTCTAAGAGGTTTAATAGAAGCCTTTTTATTATGAGCAATTCAAATATTTTAATATGTAACATAATAATATAATTACCTAATTCATGTAAAATTTACTGTGTTCTTTCTGTACATTGCTCCGATATAGATGAGAGTAATTCTAGAATACAAGAATACCACAATATCTAATTCATTATTATTCTTGTATGTTGAGTTGAATAATTTAGGTGTTGTTATTATATCACAAATTTTTGTACATGACCTATAGAGGTGTTCTTCTTTCTGTTCACGATATCCCATCATAATGTATTCAAAGAAACACAGTTGCAATGCAATTGAACTGATTGCGGGTTTTACTTAATTAATTTACAATATTTACAATAACATAACCACAATTCGTACAACTTTTGACAAATATACTTCTTCAGTATGATCGTTTGTTTGTCTGTGATTTGCACATGATGCCAGGACGATATTTCTTCATTCATTAAGGGAAATTAAATTATTTTTCCACTTTTGAAAAGGCACAATTATTAATTATAAAGAGGTTTGTCGATTTTTAAACTATTTATACTTGTTTTACGATGTACAAACAATAATTAAATATTTATAGTAATGAATCTATGTGATAAACAAACAGACCTAAATTTGAAAAATTATTTGGAACGCATGCGCAGTTTGGACAATGCACCAATAACACGGCATAGCACCATATGTTTTATTTCACAATGTTGGAGCGAAGTTTTCCTTGTCTACACGCGATATAGTAGTGTTATATATATGATAGTACCCCTTCTTTCCTTTCCAATGCCAGCACGACCGATGCATGCTCGTAAATACAAGTAGCGTGGTTAGTAGTAACTATTCGACCACAGGCTTGAGTGTTTGTAATGCGTTCAGAAATAATATTTACGAGTGCAAGGATTTCTTTTTCTTTTTCCTTTCAGTAAATGCAGAGAATTATTAAGCTGCGTTCACGCTGCATGACACAAACAAAAGCGTAATTCTAATAAAATTAAAAATAAGGTAAATAAAAAAGGACTCTGAAAATAATAATAAACTACTAGATCAGGAGATCGCGGCGGCCATTTGATGTTTCCCGTTCCAGTAATAAGACGGCTTTTATTACAGACTAGATCGCAACGTGGTCGCAGCTAAACATTGAATGTAAAATCTGGTGGAGAGAAGTGGGAAGATCGGAGAAAATCGTTGTGATGTCGATTGTTGCCGGGATTGGTTACGGACAGTAGGGGTGCCACGTTGCCACGTATTACTTGTATACGTATAAATCGCACGTAAACATTGAATCCCTATACCTAATGAAAATTGACACCTACGGTATGTAGATTATTGTAGGTACGTTATAGGTGTTGTAACGTAAGTCAATTTTAGGTCTTCGTTCTTTCATTTTCATTAATGATGAGGCGACAAATGTTGCACAAAGTAGGTACAATGTTGTTTGTTGATAATACCAATGTTATAGTGACAGCTGAAATGAATTACAAAATAAATGTAAGAAAGAAATGATTCTTTCTTGATGAAGTTATTTAGAAGAGTATTTTAAATTTGTATTACTATAATATCTATTACAATGAACTTTCCAGTGACAGAACAGACATTTAATGTACTAAAAATATGTCAAATTCCATATTAATAAACAAGATACGAGGTAGGAGCCATAAATTCTCGGCCTGACACACTTATACAGGTTCAAACGTGTTCAAACTCCGTCACGTCATGCATGCACATACGTGAGGTGTACTCTATAAATATGACGGTCCGAAGCATAGTAGTTTTTAGTAACCAGCCAAACAACGTGACTAGCGCACCAAAATGTCTGCGGAGTAACAAAATTTGAGTACCGCGCGGTCATTAAATTTTTAACAAAAGAACCTTATCACATTATATAACGGCATTTACGCTGATTCATCTCCTTCGTATTCAACTGTAAAAAAGTGGGCAAAATATTTCCGTTTGGGACAAGAATCCCTGGAAGATGCTGATCGGTCGGGTCGACCAATTGAAATGATAACGCCTCAACAAATTTCAATTATTGAACATTTAGTGCTAGAAGATCGCCGTTTGAAAGTGAAGGAATTAACAGTGATAACAAACATTTCCGAAACAAGTGTTCGCCGAATTTTCCATGACCATTTAGTGCTAGATTGGTACCGCAACTTCTTTCTGCTCTCCAACGTGAACGTCGAGTCGAATGTGCGCAGTCGTTTTTGAACATGTGTGGAGACGACCCAAAACCGATTTTGGAGTCCATTGTCACAGGAGATGAAACAATGATTCTGTTTTACGACCCTTTATCGAAAAGGGAGTTCCATAGAATGGCGGCGACCTGATGAACCTCGTCCCAGAAGGCGAAAGTAGTTCAATCAATATTCTGGGATTGTGAGGGCATTTTGCTAATTGACTTTAAAGAGCGCAATACAAGTGTGAACGGCACATATTATACGTCTTTATTGCATAAATTAAAGGACAATATTCGTGCAAAACGTCGTGGAAAATTGACACAAGGTGTGCGATTATTGCACGACAATGCTCACATCCATACTGTCGCCATTTCACAAGCTGCCATCCGCGAATGCGGCTTTCAAGAATTGGAACATCCACCGTATAGTCCGGATATGGCTCCTTGTGATTTTTGTTTTGTTTTCTAATTTAAAAAAAGACCTTAGGTGACGTAGTTTTAAGGACGACAGTGAGTTGCAAGCAGCTGTTATAAAACATTTTGACGGAAAAGCTTCAGATTATTTTTACAAGGGGAATTATTAATTAATCGTTGTAATAAATGTATAGACGTTAGGGGAGATTACATTGAAAAATAAAAATTTCTATGTTCTTCCAAGTTCCTTTTTTCTATATCAGGCCGAGAATTTATGGCGCCTACCTCGTATGCTAGGATTTTATTGGAATATAAAGTGAAAGAGAGTTAAAGGTTACAAATTCATTATTTGTTGTGATTAATTCTTTTAATGTAAGGGTTATCCAAAATTGTAATGGTTTATTATACTTTTTTAAAAACCGCTTTAAGCTTGATAAACAAATTAAGATAGTTCAAAGTGTTGTATTGGTTAGTAAACAATAGATAATTTGATTATTGTTTCAAAAAAAAAAATTTACGTAAATGAAAAATATCTTGCTGATGAGCAAAACAAAAATTATTAGAGAGAAATATTATTTTTTTATAATATTTAGATGTTAGTGGTTGTTTAAAGGTTGGTTTGTTACTGTATAAACAACCTTTTAATGGTCGCAGGTCGTAAAGACCGGCCGTAAACACTTAATTACTCTCGAAAGTATATACACTCATGAGCAAAAGTATTGCATATTTTGAATATGCTAAATAATTTATTACCTTTTCCTTACTTCTTCATTCTTTGTTGTGTAAATATAATATCTATGACTCATCTATTTGATTTTATGTAAACAACAGAAACTAAAGTTGAAAAAGGAGATCTTCATTACAAATTAATAAACCAAGACAAGTTTCGTAAATAAATAAAACATTTTGTTATATTAGGTGGTTCTTATTTAAAGCTGGATTTAATATTGCGTATTGCGTCATCTAGCATCTAATACAGCTTGCATATGCCTTCCCATTCCAAAAATTAAATTTTTTATATGCTCTTGTGGAATTTGTTGCCATTCTTTCTCAGATACTATTAAGCGGATTTCGTTTCATAATTTTTCTCTTTAAATAGTCTCATAAGTGCTCTATTGGATTACAATCCGGACTCTTTGCAGGCCAGATCGCTCTCTCAATTTCAACATAAGTAATATACTGATGTACAACATCAGCAATGTGTGGTCATGCGTTATCATGGAGCAATCTGAGCCTATCAAACCTAGTAAAGCCGGTGTTTGGGTAAACATGGTCATTAAGGATATTTTCCAAGTTCTAAACGCCTGTTATTCTTTGAGTGACCTCCACAAGTTAAGTACGTCCTTCTGAACTTATACCTGTTCAATACATCACTGAGTCTCCTTCAAAAGCAATATGTTTCACCAAAGTACATGGTGTAAAACGTTCGCCTGTGCACTAAACGCCTATCTGTATGAGACAATTGAATCCGTGTTTCATCACAAAGGAGCACATTACTCCATTGCTCGCATACATATGCAAACTTTCCGATATTTCCATTTGCTTTAAATCCACTTCAGGTAAGGCAATAACTTGAGCAACTATCGGTTTGCTGTAATTAGGCGTATGTTCCATTTCACTGACAGTACTAAACAGACGCTTATTTCAACACAGTCTGAGTACGTCTGAGAGAGCAATAACCTAAGATTATCTCCGGAGCAACGCAATAAACATCATGTTACAAAACCAAACTTTTTTTTGTAACCGGGGGTTCGGTTAATGTGTTCCTTTTAACGCTGTCTATTATTAAAAAAATAAGTGGCCACCACACGACTTTCTTATACGTATGAGCGGTTCAAATTATAGAGTTTTAAAATTTTTATACCGGGCTCTTTTTTTATCATTACACATAGCATTTTCCCTATGTGTAATGATAAAAAAAAAATTGTCAATGCATTAGCGATATAGTCACTGTATAGTAGACAACCAGTTATACACTCGTATTTTGACAAGCAGGAACAGTGAGCTGTCATAAGATTTTTATCAGTCAATTTTCGTTAACCTTTTTATTAAAATTTTAAAATAAAAATTGAGTTTGTAGCAGAAACACTGTACGATACACGTGTTAAAATGTTATTTTATTTTGCTTATTTTAAATTGCTCCAGTTCCTAATCACCCTCGTGTCGCAAATCTTACTCGCAAAATAAAATAACACTTTTAACAATTATATCGTATTTTGTACAATTTTTCTTACAATTTTAAAATTCGAAATATATCACGTCGTCAAGATCATAATTGCTACATTAAGGATTTCCCGCCATCTTCCACTGGCCGATACAAACAAAATAATATTCTGGAGATCCGTTTCTCTTACTTCTACCATAAATTATTTGTACGGAAAAATTAAACTTTGCAGCGTACATAAAATCTTTTACATTTATTACGAAATTGTTAAAATTTAGCGCGAAAGTATTTGATTTGGCAATAATACTTGTACTGGTAACACTGGGCGATACAGAGCAAAATAAAGCTTAGAAGAATTAGGTTATGTTTTTAATAAAGAAAATGCAGAATATCACTTGTAACAAAATAATTAGTTTATTATAACAATTAAACGAACTTAAATGTGAAGTCTAATATCATAACAAGTTCTCGAAATGTCTACCTTGTCTTTCAAGGCAATAAGCAAGGCGATCTTGAAAGCAACGAAGTGTATTTCTAATAAATTCTGGCCTTATTCCATTACATGCAGTACGTATACGCTCTTTTAGTTCATTCAAGTTGCGTATTCGTACATTGTTGTAAATTTTACTTTTTAGGTAACCTCAAAGAAAATAGTCATTTGGAGATAAATCAGCGGATCTTGGAGGCCATAGTATGGGACCAAATCTACCAATCCACCGTCTTTGAAATAAGTTATTTAAAAAATTCCTGATAGCGTTAGCAGAATGTGGCGGGGCCCCATCCATTTGGAACCAGGGTTCATCAACATTCATCATCTCAATTGATGGAATGATATGGTCTCTCAACAAATTCAAATATGTCACTGCAGTGAGGTTACCGTCAATAAAAAATGGGCCAATAAGTCTATCGCTTATTATTCCAATCCAGACATTAACTTTTTGAGGGTACTGTGTTCGGGTCAGGTTTTGAGCGTGAGGATTTGTACGGGACCAGTACCTAATGGATTAATGGATAGGAAATTTAATAATTTTTCATGGATAAATGTAGGGTACAAACCGAAAGTTCTGAGAGTCGACTTCACCGTTTACGGTAAATGTAGCCTCATCAGTAAAAATTATTTTATTTAAAATTTCTTGGTTTTCATTTAACATGTTAAACATTATTTCACAAAACTCAGTTCGTTTTATCTTATCCTCTTCGAAAAGCTCTTGATGATTTGATATTTTGTATGGCCTATATTTAAATTCATTCAGAGTTTTGTATACCGAACTGTACGATACTCCAAAATGTTTAGCTACATCTAAAAGAGATCCTACAGACCGTTCCTCTACGTAACACAGGATATTTAATTTCATGTCTTCTGTTCGAACATGATTGGTTCTATTTCTTTTTTTGTGAGAATTTAGAACACAACCATCTTCTTGAAATTTTTTAAAAAAGTTCAGAATTGTTTTTGCACAAGCTATAGGCCTGTCTGGATAATTGACGGAAAACATGTCTCTAACTTGCCTTAAACTATTATTTTTCTGGTACCACATTACTATAGCCACCTTTTCATTTCTGTTGTATTTATCCATGATTTATAAATAAATTATCTATTTTTTAATAAAATGTATTTAATTTATGACTTATGTTTGAATAAAAATTCAGAAATATTAGACATAAAAAATGTTTTTCCCGTCATGGCAACCTGATTTAAAAATTAATTATACGTAAATTCTTCATTAGTGTATAACTGGTTGTCTACTATACAGTGACTATATCGCTAATGCATTGACAATTTTTTTTATCATTACACATAGGGAAAATGCTATGTGTAATGATAAAAAAAGAGCCCGGTATATAAAAATTATTTAAAATCCTATTATAAG